>MU223135.1:535754-582464 GCA_018584345.1 Thuja plicata | reverse complement strand
GCTGAGAGCATTCTAAAAACCCTTGCACTCCATGCCTAGGGAGCTATGGATCGATTTTTGAGACCTCATTCTTGAGTGTTCTTGAATGTAAGGATTCATAGAAGTGTGACACAATTATAACACATAGCAAGAAGCCAAGAGAGAGAGAGAGAGAGAGAGAGAGAGAAGCTCATTACAACATTGTGAGAGCAAGAATCAGAATAAGAGAAGAAATTCGATGAGAACCAACTTGTGAGAGCCAACTTTAGAACCTACTTAAGAAGTGTGTGAGAAACATCTCTTAAGTAGAGATGAGTGAAGGAGTTTGCATGTAACTCCCATACTCTATGAGTGCCACATTCACATTAGGTGTGTTCCATGTGTAGGAATCCTCTTAAGGAGGAATATCTAATTTCCTTATTAAAGGAAATACAAATATGTGACATGTCCTTGGTTTATCATTTAATTACATAGTTCACCAAGGAAAGATTAATTTCTAACACGTACCAACACCCCCAAAACCCTGAAACCCTGAAACTCTAAAAAAGTGAAATGTTTTCGGAGTGCGAAATACATGAAATGGTTCTGAAGTGCGAAAACATGAAATGTTTTTAGCGTGCTTCGAGTGGCAAAAAAATGAAATGTTTTCGGGGAGCAAAAGAATGAAATATTTTTGTACTTTCAGGGTCATGAGATTTTCAGATTTTCAGATTTTGGAGATGTGCGAAACCGCGAAACCCTGAAACTCTAAAAAAGTTCATTTTTGGACTTAGTCAAATTTCGCAAAATAGAGATTTTTTTCTTCTCTTATGCTTAGCCATTTTTTCAAGTTCAATTTTTCAGCATTTCAGACTCTAAAAGTTGGAAACTTCAAGGGTCCTAAGATTCCACACTTAGCCAATTTTCAGATCTCCATTTTTTGGAGCAAAGGTCAGTGTTCAAATTTTTGGGCCATTCCAGCGTGAAGAAGGTTTTTTGCATGGAGTCTCAGATCAGTTTGCTTGTGGACTTGGGTTCATTTTGGCTTGACTAGAATTTTTCCATTAGTTGCCCCATGCAAAGAGAAGCCTACATGGAAACTCCAAGGAAGGGCTCAAAGATTAAGGTGAAGACTCCAGTTAGAAACATTGGAGCTTTAGTTCAATTCTCTCATCTTCTGAGTGAGTTTTACCCTTATCTCTAGGGTAAATTGAATGTAAATGGATCAAGGATCCATGCAATCTTGTTAGTAGTTAGTTTAGCAGTAGTTTAGCTTCAATAAGCTTCAGTTTTAGATTTATTTTTCTATTTTAAAGTTGCTGATGCCCGAGTTTTAGGGTTCAAAGTTTGTAGATCAAAGAACTATATATTATAATCAAAATAATGCAATAAAGTTAGATTCTTGATGCAATAAAGATTTACATTTGGTGCTTCATTCCTGGTGTGATGCTTTTCTGCTATTTATGCGAAATTAATGAATGTATGTTTTCTTATTCATTCCTTTCAAAGATCCAATTGTGTTTATTATTTCTTGAATATGCGATTCTTTAAATTGGAGTTTGTTATTGTTCATCTACCTTGTTGTGACGAATGTATGGGAAAGATAATCTTTTGGGTTCAACAATAAATTTGTCTCATGTGTGTGCACATCTTGGTGACTTCACAATTTGATATATTTTGAAAATCTTCCATGCGTAAATACATTTTCTCTCCAAATGATTGCATCTATTGGGTATACAATTGCGACGTGGTCTGATTTATATCTAGTGTGTTTCTCCAAATATTTCTATCATTCAAATTCACAAAGGGGGATTAATAATGGTTTATGTCTGTTAGGATTTTGTTTCTAGCAAAATTTACTTTATTCATGTCACCCAACTCTTTTAATTCTCTGTCATAAATCTGAAGCAATTGGAATCCTCTTTAGTTTTAAGCATAAATATGCATCCTTAGGAAGTTACGTGCATTGATAACTAAAAAAATACAAAAATGTGTTTAAGTTGTTTTGCAGTTTTACATCTTGAAGTACCAACAAAAGCCTCCTTGTGAACATTCACATTTATCTTCAGCTGAGTTACCAAGCAAGTTGTACCACAACGATGAAGAACCTTGGGAATAATGTTGTTATTCTTTCAAGAGAGTAAATTGAATCTTGAGATCCTAGCAGTTGAATTGTGTAAAAACAATGCTCATCAAAAGTGGTGCTAGAAGGAGGGCCAAATTAATACTTAGTCTAAAAAAAACTTATAAATCAAAGCATTGGTGGTATGCAAACCCTCCATCATCCCACCAATAGAATTGGCGCTAGGAGGACCATTTTGATATTTATTCTTGGAACAACTTACAAAATTAGAGAATTGATGCCATGCAATCCCTCCATTGTCACACCAATAGAAGTGGCACTATAAGGAGGGCCAAATTAAAATATTTCATGGTTACATGTGTTAGTGAATAGATTGGACGGGGTATGGTTAGCAAAGCTGATTAGAGTCCTTTACTGCCCAATTTCTGTACACCACAGTTGAAAGGAGAATTCTCAGCAGAGAATTAGTCCAATATCTAGATTTTGTACAGGTATAGCTCCCCGTGTTTCATTTGCAATGAATGTGTTCTAACTCTGATTGGGGGTATGCTCTTAACCTAAGAAAAGAAGAGGCAAATGAGTGAACTTCTGTCAACAAAAGAAATCCACTGAGATTCAATGTAGGGTTCAAACTTCTAACTTATACTCCTATTCATAAATGAGAGTCTAGCATACAATCACGACCATGACTGCAGGCCAGATTTTGAGATTAATCTACCACTACAGTTATCTCTACTCCTATAGAATAATCCAGAGCATCACCATGACCATAGTCATGCTTCTTGTTCTGACTATTTAACATTAACATCTACTCCTACAGATGCAGAATGAAATTCAGTGTTGGACCAATTGCAGAGAATCACTCTTAGATTATTTCAATACCCCTCTACACTCAACAACCATTTTTGTTTGAAGAAATACTTCTACAACTAGTGAGGCAAAGAATCATTCAGCATGAGAAAGAAAAAGACATTTAAAACTAAAGTGAGCGACATTCAGGGAAACAAATACTTCGATTCTCACTCATATAGACTCACCTGTAGGGGGAAGCAATATGCAAACCACAAAAATGGCGATCCTTTTCATTCATTTCAATTTGAGTATTTATAGTTCAATACAATTTTAGAAGAAGATGACTCGTCTTCTTTGGTAAAGCAGTTACAATAATAGAATAGGAGGGAAAAAGCTCTGTAGACTTAGTTTTTGACAAATTTCATTATAATATGAGAGAAAGAAAAAATAGGAGAGACAAAAGAGGTATTTTCTAGAATGCTCAAGTTGTTGGGTGTTCAGATTATTTGGCTTGAGGAAACACCTTTGCATATGCTTCAATGGCTTCCGTGATCTTGTTAGAATCTTCAATCTTCAGCACATCTTTCTGTGTAGTCAACCATAATTGTTCATCACAAATCTCTCTGATGGCCAAAGGCAATGACTCAACTTCTAAGTAAATAGAAAAGAGTGTGGCATCAAGTGTACTTAGCTTTTGGATATCAGTCATTTGGTAAGTATCTGGGGTGATGACTGAATCAATATATACATGCATGAAATTAACCATGTGTTCGATCTCTGGTTGTTTACCATCGGCACCAATCTAAGAATCACACTGGAGAGCACTTAAGTGCTTTTTAATTTTCTTCATGTCTTCCCTCACGATCTTGACAATATTCTTGAGGCCTCTGAGAGTGGCTGTAGTAGCCTCATTCTTGTATCCCACCTCAAAGATCCACTTATATATTGGTTCCCCTTATGTGGCCAGAATGTCCATAGCTATTGTTGTACTTGGTTTCAACTCCACAATCTCATCGAGATGTTCAGCATAGTTTCTTCAAGCTAAGTTCTCCATTTCAATAAATTTCTAATCTAATAATAGACTATTGAGTAATTTATCAAAATTGAGGTAACTACTTCCTAGCTTCTCAATAGCTAGTTTCCCTCTAGTCTTCAAATCTGCTATCCAATCTCTACTAATTTGAGCCATGTGTTTGTTCTCCTTCAACTAAATAAGTAAGGCATTTCTATCCATATTTGTAGTGTCAAGTACCTCTATATTTGTAGGAACTTATGAAGGCTGGTTAGATACAGAGTCTAGAAAGCCTTGAATGATAGTTGAGAGCTCAATTACTATGCTCTTCAACTTTATGTTGTCTAGCTTTAAGTGATCTAGCTCCTCACTAATCAGTTGATTAGAGGTCTCCTAGAGCCTCTTCTTCATGTCATTCTTGGTAGGCCCCATGTCGATCCTTCTCACTGTGAAGTCATCTACTCTTATCTTGTTAACATCTCCAAATATGTTAGCTTTGGCTACCTCCAACACCAGGTTCCTTGTTGCATTGTCAGTTTCCACAGAGGCCAACATCATGGGCTCTTTTGCCTTCTTCTATGGTGGTGCCTTCGTTAAATTCTCTGCCAAGTCTTGTGAAATAGAGCTATCTTCTATTCGCTTCCTATTCTTTTCTATTTTCTACTCAATCCAGGAAGGCATGGCCAGAACAGAGGAAGAGATTTTGAGCAAGTCTTCAGGGAAGAGCATCCTTGTGATAGGCAAGGTCCTGTGCTTCTTCTTTGCAAAACTTAGTTTGGAAATGTTAGTACTAATAGAAGAAATTAAAATATTGTTTTTACCTCCACTTCCTCCAGTGTTGAGTGCTAAGGATGAATCTTTGTCTTTCTCCTTGTTTGTTGTGTTAATCAAAGTCACTAGAGCTATTTGATCCAAGATCTGAACATCAGGCCCTTTGCAATTATCCTTCTCCTCCCCTGTGATGGAAGGAATGTTTGCTACTGCTCCAGTTCCACATGTAGGTTGAATAAATGATTGCTTCTCAGGTGGATCTCCATCTCCTCTATTTGACTGAGGAATTCCAAGCGATGTGCTAGTTGTGACTAAAGCAGAGGCTGACCTTGTTGAAATTGCACGGTCTGGTCTAGAAGTGTTTTAGCTGGAGTATTCAAACATTTCTTGCCAGCTTTCTTTGCTTCTACCCATGCCTTAGTTATCTTCATGATCTGATGCACGACGGCATCGAGATCGGGAATATTTTTGTTGGTATAAGGCTCTAAATTAATGGGTACATCCCTTGTTTGAGCATAATACTTGCTTAGCCTCATTTGGCTCCATCTTCTTCTATTCCATCAACATTGATGGGAATGTTGAATTCTTTGATCTGACCAATGGTCAGGCAAGACCGGCAATGATCTCTAGCTTCTTTTTCATCAGCACAGTTATCCCAATAGTCTTCTCTATTAGGTACATGCCTATGAGAAGAGCCTAGCTTTAGATGATCTCGAACAAAATTGGCAGAGTCGTGGCAAATTCTGATTACATCATACTTTTGAAAAGAATATTTGGCTTCTGCAGCCTTAATCACATTCTTGGCATGTGAACTAGACGTGAAAGAATATGCTCCTACCTTCAAGGGGAAGGGAATCACAACCTTATGCATGCCGAAATAGAGTATGTTCACTCCTATCACTTGGCGACACAGCTCGATCATCACCAGCTATCATCAACGTACCTTGGTAGTTTGGTGGGAGCGTCATCAAATCCACCTATCCTGAAGTAGGAGAAGGTGGGGAACTGAATGTAATATACTCTGTATGTTGTTATGATTGCGATGGCTTCAAGGGAAAATATCCTTTATAGGAACCCTTGAAGTTCCCTACATAGTCTCATTGTATATGCATCGTTCACCTCTATGAAATAGGCATAGCTCTGGTTCAGTGGGAGGCAGGGGTAGAACTCATATATCTTAGTAGAATCCTCAAATTCTTCTATTCTTGTCAATCCCAACTAAATTTGGGTAGTTTCAAGGGCGTAGATGATATAATACACCATTCTAAAAACATGGTACTCTTGGATCATGTGAGTTCCCATATTAGCTTTACTGCCATCATCTCAGCTCAATTGTAGAAACTATCATCTGGACACACTGATTGGATAAGGAAGAAATCATGCTCTAAAAACTCAAGAGCTTCATCTCTTCCCTTCAACCTCTGGAGTAGGACGAGAATATCTACTATCTCTCTTTTCAAGTTAGTGCCATATAAAGTCTTTGGCAACTTAGACTTAGCATTTTTTGCTGTCTGGAACCAATCTGATGAAATCATGCCTATCTATTTGGATTTCTTATCATTGAAACATGAGGCAGATATAGAAAAATCAAAGGTGTTATACACTTCTCTATGTGGGATGTTAAAGCATCGCTCCATAGTATCCCTGTTGACCTCCAACAATACTTTGTCGTTGGGCATCTTGATCTGTTGGCTATCAACATTGTATTTAGCAATGCACTCTTTGATGAGTTCAGGAGCTTGCACTGTAATAAGAAAACTAGCTGCTCCAACCAATTTTTTATCCCTTAGCTTCTGTGTGACTGGGTGTATTCATTCTTGCTGCAACCTAAACCTCAGATCATGCAAATTATAGTGTGGTAAATGAGTATCATTGATATCTTTCCACTCACAATCCAGACCATTCAAATGTTCAAAACCCAAATACCTTTGTGCCATTTCATCAGATATTTATAGACATATCAATGAACATTTGGCTATAGAAGAGACTATATACTCAGCAAGCATAAAATAGCCGTTAATGAAAGAATTCAATATGCAATAGATTCAATCGTGCGAATGTTTCTTACCGTTTCAAGATCGCAATACATTTCCCCACACTTAAAATTAACAATATGCCATGCATCTTTGAAAAGAAGTTCATTAATGGTGCCAACGGTTAGGTGAATTAATGACTCTTTAAAAACATCTTTATCACTTGACTCCACAAACTCGCGGGGATCACACCAAGTAGCTACTCCTCTCGAATAGTTGCATATGATTTCATCATTTCCCTCTCAAGGCTTAGAAAAGGTCTTGAGACCACATCATCATGTTGCACATGTCTAATTCACCGTATGACTCCCTAATAGAGTGATTTTATCAATTACATCTTCACTCTACATCATAAATTATGCTCTAAGGAAATTGCACCAAGTCACTACGAATCCCGGAGAAGCACACCTGAAAAGGTAACAACCCGTCCTTCATAATGCTTGATGAAATTTAGTTCCGAACATTTTGAGACTTCACAAAATCTCTTACAAACACTTCTACACCTTTACATAATTATTTTGGCTCCAAATTGATGAGTTCCTCATATGCTCGGGAAATGCACCTGAAAGGTGCGATTTGCGCACTGGGGTAGCCAAGATGGTAAAAACCCGCATAGAGCTTTCACATGACTTACAGTTCCAAATTCAATTATGATTTTACCCAAGGCATTATTAAACTTTGATGAAGACATCCATATACTTAAACATGAAAATACATCGTGAATAGTTATCTTCGGGAATCTCACCAAGGTGGTGCGATTCTCAGCCTGGAGCACCTGCAGAGGCAAAACCCCGTGAGCTTTCAGGACTTGTCCAAATGACTCTCTAAGGCTCTTGATTACTTAATTGCACTTCTTTGGCTTTCCTTCAACTCTTGAATGGATGAAATGATCACTGGAAGATTGAAAATAGTTATTTTCAGAAAACTCACCCAAAGGGTGGGAATCCCGGCTATGAGCATGAAAAATATTAGAACTAAGTAACAGAGGACTTGGTCACTTATTGAGTCAATCCTATAATGTGATTCAACCATCCCAACCCATAGAGGACTCTTGAATCAACATCTAAATGCAAAGGTTAAGAAAGCAGCGTTCTACAATTGATTTCTCGCAATACTATAGACTCAATAAGCAACCATGGTTTGCCAAAGCCCGAAAGACTTGATCTAACTTATAGCTGAGGCTTCAACAGTGACTCTTTTTCTGCATTAGGCTCAGTTTTAAATAAGGCTCAAAATTGGGACAACAAATAGCTCTGACTGGGGATGAGGCATGAAAGCATGCTGAAGCCATTAACTATAGAATCTCTGGTTAAAGGATCTCAGCACAAGACTACTACTCTAATCCTAGACTACGACACACCAAAACAAGAAAGCACAAAAGGAAAGATCTAGAAAAGGAAACACACGACAGGGAAAGAAACTAACTAATATGATACAAAGCAAGTAAACCTACTTACTTCAAATTTGATATAGCTTTAAGTCCTACCCATTATAGGACAATGGGAATATCTCACCTTCAACATTGGCAAGTTTGAAATAATTTAGCTCACGCACTTCTGCAATCTTGAAAGGCCCCTTCCACAGAGACTCAAACTTTGAATGCATGCCTTTAGGTTCTTTTCTCCTATCCCATAGCAACACTAGGTCATCTTCCATGAATTTCCTTGGTCTAGCTTTTTTTTTTATCAAAGATCGCCTTCACTTGCATTTGATGCTAAGTGATATGATCAACTAACTCTCCTCTTTCTTTCTCTAGCTTAGTCAGGTACATAATTCTCTTCTTGAGTCCATCTTGGAATACAGAATCTTCAATTACCATTCTAAGTTTACAGGTAGACAGCTACAGAGGAAGAGGCAATCTCGCCTCCATTCCAAAAACAAGTTCATAAGGAAAAACACCAATGGCTCTTTTTGGGGTCGCTATGTCTGCCTAGAGTGCTTCATATAGTTTCTTATGCCAATTTCTATAATTATCATCCACTAACTTCTTCATTATCTGGATCAGGTTCTTGTTACTAGATTCTGCCTGACCGTTTCCTTGTGGATAATAATCCAAGGAGTGGCTCAGTTGGATCCCATATTCATAATAGAAATTCATGATCTCAACTAAGGAAAAATATGCTGCATTATTAGCAATTATCTTAACAGGCACAACAAATCTTACCAATATGTTCTCTTTCAAAAATTCACAGACCACCTCTAAGGTTGTCTTCTGGGTTGCCTTAGCCTCCACCCACTTGGTGAAGTAATCCATTGTAGTGATCACATACATATGTCCTCCACTAGAGTTAGGATTAATTGGACCTATAAAATTGATTCCCCGTTTCTAGAAAGGACCATAAATAACCACTGGCTTCAGGGGTAACACTGCTAGTTATGGTTTTCCTGCAAACATCTTACACTTTTCACACTTGGATACCCAGAGGTAAGCATCTTTAAACATCCCAGGCTAGTAGTAAGACTGTCTTGAGATTTTGAAAGTGGTGACAAATGAGGAAAAGTGCCCACCGCAAGCTTCATCGTGAAACATTCTCAACAATTCTTCCTATTGTTGTTTGTCTACACAGCTCAGAAAAGTACCATCAATAGCTTTCTTGTACAAAATATCTTCTAAGATGACATATTTATCATCTTTGAGCTTCAGGTTTATTATTTTCTTTGGATTCATCCCTTCTGGACACTGACCATATGTTAGCCAATAGGCTATATCAGAGAGCCAAGGGTCTTGCATTCCTGTCATCAACACCAGAGGAACTTCTTCTACTACTATTTCACTTTCAAGTTTATTCTCAGCCATGAATCTACATAGGCCTTTACCCCTGACTAGATTAGTAGTCTTTATTTCAATATCATACTCCTGAACTTTAGTGACCCATGCACCTCTAGTATTACATCCTATATCCTGCTGAGTGAGAACACTCTTTACCGCAGTCTCTCGGACAAAAATAGTAGCATGAGAGTTTAGAATATAAAACCTGAAGTTCTTTAGTGCTTTGACCACTGTGAAGGCATGCTTTTCAAACTGTGAATACTTAAGTTCATGGTTCTTCAAGGGAACACTCATAAAAGCTATGGGTGCTTGGACCTTTTCTTCATTTTCCTGCAACAATATTGTATACATGGTGTGTTCTGACGCGTCACAATAAATCATAAAATCTTTATCAAAGTCTGGATGTGTCAAAATAGGGGCTTGAGAAATCACTCCTTTTATGTCACCAAATTCCTTTTTCCTGGCATCATTCCATTTGAACATCTGATTTCCTTTCATCATATCTACTATATACTTTGTGGTTTCAAAAAAATTGGGGACAAACCTTCTTAAAAAGTTTACCTTGCTGAAGAAAGATTTTACACCAGTTTTTCTTGATGGTAGGGTGAGCTATTGAATTGCGCGGACATGCTCTGGGTCAATCTTGATTCCTTCTTGTGATACTATGTGACCTAGAAGCTTTCCTTTTGTTACACAAAAAACTATTTTCTTAGGATTTAAGGAAATCCCATGCTCTCTACATCGCTGAAGAATGTTTTCTAGATTTTTCAGGTGATTTTCCCTCCTCTTTGAATAAACAGTTAGGTCATCAAGGTAAACTACAATAATCTTATTCTTTAAATCACCAAACGAAAGATCCATCACCCTCTGAAACATAGCTCTGGCATTAATAAGCCCAAAAGGCATCCTATTATAAGTGAAAGTACCCCATGGAGTGGTGAACATTGTTTTGTGCTGGTCTTCTTCCTCGACTTCAATCTGGTTATATCCTGAGAAGTCGTCCAACATGGACATCATCTCTGATCCTACAACTACCTGTAGGATATGGTCCATGTTTGGTAGAGTATAATTGTCTTTCAGGGATGCCTAATTTATATTTCTAAAATCCATGCAAATTCTGATTTCACCATTCTTTCTGCGCACGGGTACTATGTTAGCTACCCATGTAGAATGATGTATAGGATAGATAATTCTCACCTGTAGCATCTTGTCAACCTCCTTAAATATGGTATCAAATACTTTGGGTTATAATTCCTCTCTTTCTTCCTGAAGGGTATAACATCAGGCTTAAGAGGTATATTGTGTTTCAATTTTCCATCCATGAAGTTCTTTAAGTCTTCATAACACCATGCAAAGACATCATGATAAGAAGAGAGCAAAAAATGAATCTTCATTTTTTCATCCTTTGTGCAACATTTTCCAATGTTGATGTTCTTGGGCTTTTGTTCGCTCCCAATATTTAGGCTTTCATACTCACCTGAAGTGATACCTCTATCTCCCCTCTTCTTTCTGATATACTCGTCATGTCTAGTAATTATCTTCTCTAATGGAATCAGATGTGAGGGGATTCTATTACCTTTTAGTTGTATCTCTCCTTGCAAAAGCTCCTTCTTCGAGTCTGGAGATACCTCCGAGTAGGGGAATTCACTTCCTTCAAAATACTGCTCAGCAAACATATCTGAGCTTTCTAGGAATAGGCCAATTTTGTCATCATCATCAAACACTTTCCAAGCTTCTACATTTTCGGGTATGCTAGGGCAGTACACCAATTCCCTAGTGTACTTTCTATCCTTAAAATTTGGATGTGGTAATAGTAGAGAGGCAGAGATGACTCATGAATCAACTCTAGTATTCTATTCTCTGGGTACTGCGATGATAGAGAAAGCTTCCAATTCTTCTATCTCATCCCACAGCCTATTTCTATAGTTGTGCAATCTATGGTTCTTCCCTACGTACTAATTGCACACTTGTTCTACTATAAGCTATGTGTCTCCTCTAGCCATGAGAGCTTTAACACCATGTTCTTTGGCAGGTGTTATGCCAAGCAAGAGTTCTTTATACTTTGTGGTGTTGTTTGTGTTTTTAATCTCTAACTTGAAAGCTAGATGTGTGATTTTACCATCAGGTGCTGTGAGAACAACACCTTCTCTAGAACCTGCATTTGTGTAGCTTCCATAAAACTTAAGAGTCTAGAGCTCATCACCCTTATCATCCTTGACCTCTATCAACCCTTCTGGCTTGGGGGTCTGTATACAACATGTAATTACCAAACTCTAACTCTTGATAAAGGATCTAGGCCTTAGGATCGTCTGATACAAGAACAGTGTGTTTAGCTTTAGTATTTGGTTCAAGCGTCACTCTCTTATTACCTACTGGGATTAAAGAATGCAACCAATCTAGTTGAATTTCACTCCCCAAGTCTTTACAAAAACTCCTGCTCAAAAGCATGCCATAACTGGTTGGAATGTCTGCAACTAGAATAGTCAACTTAAGTCTTTTAGCAGGATGTGCTACTAGTGCGACTTGTGTGTCCTTGGTTTGTCCAACCAAAGGAACTTTTTTGGCATCCATTGAATAACACCTTCCAAAATTCTTTGTTGAGGAAAGACCCAATGCTCTAGCTATAGTTGCAAGAATGACATTATCTGACACACCAGAGTCTATGATAAAATTACTAAGCTTGTGTCCATTGATAAACAATGACACATAGAAGGGCTCTGGCTTCTTCATGAATGCATAATTTTGAGTGTAAGCTTCTTCATGCTTTGGGCTAGACGTAGAAGCTTCATTATTTTCTTCAGCCCTAAACAACTGATCTAATGCAAAGGTGTCTGAATAGTTATGAGTTTTTTCTTTATCTTTAGCACAATGTTCAACCAACCTCTTCAATTGATTTGGGTTAGATTTGAGGTAATCTAATGGAGAGATTTGTATCTTAGTTTCCTTGCAAAATTGAACAATATCAAAATATGTTTTCTCCTTAGGAACACTTATCTCAAGAGATGTGGGCTTCTCTTTCCCTAGTGGCTTTGAAAAATTAGGTTTGAATGTATTTCCCTGTAAGATCTCAAGAGTCTTAGTCATCTGACTTCTGGTTGTCACTAATAAAAACTCATCCATGGTAGAAAAACAACCTCTATCCTCCGTATTAGATTCATACTCTGCGCAAAGGTTTGTATAATCCTCATGGTTTTCCAGTTCTATGGCTTCAAATAGATCTTCGTTATTTAACTCATTTGTAGTAGTGAGCTACCTAAATCTTTGCATATCTGGTCATGACTCACCATCATGATCTATTGTGAGATGGAAAATACACGTATTCTACCTCCTGGGAGGCCCTTCAATAGCTAACCTCTGTTGTGTAGGTGGTAGAGATAACTATCTACCATCATGTATCTTGCGATGTATATCTTGGTAGGGCTGCTGCATACCTCCTGCCTTGGGTAACTGCCTTTTGATCGCTATCATGTCATTTGCCAAGCGTTGAAGCATGGATTCTGTGTTATTTCCAGAGGTAACATTACTACTAGTACCAACTCTTCTCTATACTTTCTTTCTCCATTTCCCTACAAAAATTAGATCATCTTCCAATTTTGTAGCCAATCTCTAAGCAGCATCAAGATCAGCCACATGGGCTCTTCTTAGATTAAAATTGATATCAGATAGCATGGCTCCTAGGAAGAAACATGTCAGGTTATCTGTAGTAGGTTTGTTAGTAGTTGGGATTCTATGAACCATCTTGTTAAATTTGGCCACAAAATCTCTCATAGGGGTTGATGGCTCTTTCTTGATTTGAGTCAACTGAGAAAGTAATACATGCTGATCCTCTTAAGGTTTGAATCTATTCTTGAACGCAAGCCTCATGTCATCCCAGTTGGTGATGGAGCCAGCTACAAGATGATGAAACCATTCTAATACTCCACCCACCAGTGATTCAATAAATAGTCTAACTGCCACATCCTCATGCTAAATAGCTAGAACTCCCATAGAAGCAAAAAAGGCTGCAACGTGTTCATCAGGAATAATTGAACCGTCTCCTGAAAATTTTGGAAAAGACTTCCTTGACCCTGTTGGAAGAGGATTATGATGTTGTAGGGCCAAAGGACCAATGGCAGTGCCCCAAGGTACAACCATTATGTTAGGTAAAACAAAAGGGACTAATCTGAAAGTGGGGGCAGTAGGGATATTTATACTGTGTAAGGTTAGCCCACTCAAAGTATTAGATGTAGTAGTTCCTTGATTCTTAGGAGGAGAGGATGGCTGACTTTTACTTCTTCTAATGGAACTTTGTATAGAAAAATTATTATCAGCCAGAGAATTATAAAAAGGATCAATCTTACCTTTCTCCCTTAGACTTCTGGTGTATCTTCTGTAATCTAGGTTTATGAAATTATCTTCACAGATACAATCAATTCCTTCTTTGTGGTACTTGAGCTTGCCTCTGTCTTTGGAATTGTCCTTGCAACATAGCAGCCAAATCTTCAGCTAGTTCTTCTTCTCTTTCTAGAACTCTACTAGCTCTTTTGTAGTCCTCTGCACTTCTTCTTGTTCTCCAAGAAAGAGTGTTTAATTCACCAATTATGTCTTCTTGTTAATCTTGTAATCCAAGTTTGGGCTACATAATAGGAATTATATTCTCATGAGGTACCACCATTTTTCCTCATGGAAGGTAAAGCAGCTAACTGCGACTATTGGTATTCTAACCTGGAATCTCAATCGTCACCAAGACTCTATGATCAAGAAACACTGCAATTGATCCATTTTATGATTTGTATAATGGGGTTATTTTTGGAATGGAGTCTCCAATTGCTTAGGAAGCAATGAAAGATATATATGAGAAGCTAGATATTAATTCTGAAACTTCCTAGTAGATTTGCCAAAAATATGCTAGTGAACAGATTGGACGGGGTATGGTTAGCAAAGCTGATTAGTGTCCTTGACTGCCCAATTGTTGTACACCATAGTTGAAAGGATAATTCTCACCAGCGAATTAGTCCAATCTCTAGATTTTGTACAGGTATAGCTCCCTATGTTTGATTTGCAATGAATGTCTTCTAACTCTGATTGGGATTATGCTCTCAACCTGAGAGAAGAAGAGGAAAATGAGTGAACTTTTGTCAACACAGGAAATGCACCGAGATTCAATGCAGGGTTCAAAATTCTAAATTCTAATCCTATTCATAAATGAGAGTCTAGCATAAAATCACGACCGCGACTGCAGGCCAGCTTTCGAGCTTAATCTACCGCTACAGTTATCTCTGCTCCTATATAAGAATCCAAAGTATCACCATGACCACAATCATGCTTCTTATTCCTACTATTTAACATTAACATCTACTCCTACAGATGCAAAATGAAATTCAGTGTTGGACCAATCACAGAGAATCATTCTCAGACGATTTCAATACCCCTCTACACTCAACAACCATTTTTGTTTCAAGAAATACTTCTACAACTGGTGAGGCACATAACCATTCAGCATGAGAAAGAAAAAGACATTTAAAAATAAAGTGAGTGACTTTTAGGGAAACAAATACTTCAATTCTCACTTATACAAACTCAGCTGTAGGGGGAAGCAATATGCAAACCACAAAAAATGTCAATCCTTTTCATTCATTTCAATTTAGTATTTATAGTTCAATACAATTTTAGAAGAAGATGACTCATCTTCTTTGGTAAAGAAGTTACAATAATAGAATAGGAGGGAAAAATCTCTGCAGACTTAGTTTTTGATAATTGTCATTAAAATATGAGAGAAAGACAAAATAGGAGGGACGGAAGAGGCATTTTCTGGAATGCTCAAGTTGCTGGCTTTTTGACTTCTTTGGTTTGAGGAAATGCCTTTGCATATTCTTCGATGGCTTTTGTGATCTTTTCAAAATCTTCAGTGCATCTTTCCATGTAGTCAACCACAATTGTTCATCACAAATCTCTCTGATGGCCAAAGGCAACGAATCAACTTCTAAGTAAATAGTAGAGAGTGCGGCATCGAGTGCACTTAGCTTCTGGATATCAGCCATTTGGTAAGTATCTGGGGTGATGACTGAATCAATATATTCATGCATGAAATTAACCATGTGTTTGATCTCTGGTTGTTTACGATCGGAACCAATCCGAGAATCACACTGGAGAGCACTTAAGTGCTTTTCAATTTTCTTCATGTCTTCCCTCATGAGCTTGATAGTATTCTTGAGGTCTTTGAGAGTGGCTGTAGCAGCCTCATTCTTGTATCCGACCTCAAAGATCCACTTCTATATTGGTTCCCCTTCTATGGGTAGAATGCCCATAGCTACTGTTGTACTTGGTTTCAACTCCACAATCTCATCAAGACATTTAGCGTAGTTTATACAAGCTTCCTTCTCCATTTCAATAACTTTCTAATCTAATAACAGAGTATTGAGTAATTTATCAAAATTGAGGTAACTGCTTCCTAGCTTCTCAAAAGATAGTTTCCCTCTAGTCTTCAAATCTGCTATCCAATCTCTGCTGATTTGAGCCATGTGTTTGTTCTCCTTCAACTAAATAAGTAAGGCATTGCTATCCACAGTTGTAGGGTCAAGTACCTCTGTATTTGCGGGAACTTGTGAAGGTTGGTGAGATACAGAGTCTACAAAGTCTTGGATGATAGTTGAGAGCTTAATTACTATGCTCTTCAACTTTACCTTGTCTAGATTTAAGTGATCCAGCTCCTCACTGATCAGTTGATTAGAGGTCTCCCAGAGCCTCTTCTTCATGTCGTTCTTGGCAGGCCCCATGTCAATCTTGCTCATCGTGAAATCATCTACTCCTGTCTAGTTAACATCTCCAAATATGTTAGCTTTGGCTACATCCAACACCAGGTTCCTTGTTGCATTGTCAGTTTCCATAGAGGCCAACATCATGGGCTCTTTGGCCTTCTTTTGTGGTGGTGCCTTTGTTAAATTATCTTCCAATTCTTGTGAAATAGAGCTATCTTCTATTCTCTTCCTCTTCTTTTCTATTGTCTTCTCAATCCAGGAAGGTGCAGCCAGAACAAAGGAAGATATTTTGAGCAAGTCTTCAGGGAAGAGCTTCCTCGTGATAGGCAGGGTCCTGTGCTTCTTCTTTGCAAAATTTAGTTTGGAAATGTCAGTACTAATACAAGAAATTAAAACATTGTTTTTACCTCTGCTTCCTCTAGTGCTGAGTGCTAAAGATGAATATTTGTCTTTCTCCTTGTCTATTGGGTTAATTAGAGTCACCAAAGCTATTTGATGCAAGATCTAAACATCAGGCCCTTCGCCTTTATCCTTCTCCTCCCCTGTGATGGCAGTAATGTTTGCTACTACTCCAATTCCGCATGCAGGTTGAATAACCGATTGCTTCTCAGGTGGGTCTCCATCTCCTCTAGTCGACTAAGGAAGTCCAAGCGATGTGCTAGTTGTGACTGAAGTAGAGGCTGACCTTGTTGAAACTGCATGGGTTTGGACTAGAAGTTTTTTAGCTGGAGTATTCAAAATTTTATTGCTAGCTTTCTTTGCTTCTACCCATGCTTTATCTCTCTTCATGATCTGTTGAATGAGGGCATCAAGATCGGGAATATTTTTGCCAGTATAAGGCTCTAAATTAATGGGTACATCCCTCATCTAAGAATCATACTTGCTCGGCCTCATTTGGATTTCATCTTCTTCTATCCCTCAACATTGATGGGAACATTGAATTTTTTGATCTGACCAATTGTTAGGTGAGACCAGTAACGATCTCTAGCTTCCTTTTCATTAGCACAGTTATCCCAATAGGCTTCTATATCAGGTACATGGCTATGAGCAGAGCCTAGCTTTAGATGATCTCGAACAAAATTGGCAGAGTCGTGGCAAACTCTAATTACATCATACTTCTGAAAAGGATATTTGGCTTTCACAACCTTAATCACATTCTTGGCATGTGAAATCGATGCACAAGAATATTCTCCTACCTTCAAGGGGAAGGGAATCACAGCCTTATTCAAGCTAGAATAGAGTATGTTCACTACTATCACTTGGTGACACAACTCGATCATCACCAAATTATCATCAATGTACCTTGGCAGTTTGGTGGGAGCATCGTCAAATCCACCTATCATGAAGTAGGAGAAGGTGGGGAACTAAATGTAATATGATCTGTATGTTGTTATGACTATGATGGCTTCAGGGGAAAATCTCCTTTCTGGGAACCCTTGAAGTTCCCTACATAGCCTCGTTGTGTATGCATCGTTCACCTCCATGAAATAGGCATAGCTCTGGTTCAGTGGGAGGCAGGGGTAGAACTCATATATCTTGGTATAATCCTCAAATTCTTCAATTCTTGGCAATCCCAACCAAATTTGGGTATTCGCAAGGGCGTAGATGAGATAAGACACCATTTTGAAAACATTGGTACTCTTTATGCATGTGAGTTCCCATCTTAGCTTTACTGCCATCATCTCAGCCCAATCACAAAAACTATCATCTGCACACACTGATTAGACGAGGAAGAAATCATGCTCTGAAAACTCAAGATCTTTGTTTATGCCCTTCAACCTCGAGAGTAGGACGAGAATATCTACTATCTCTCTTTTCAATTTAGTGTCGTATAAAGTCTTTGGCATCTTAGACTTAGCACTTTTTTCTGTCTGGAACCAATCTGATGAGATCACGCCTCTCCATTTGGCTTTCTTCTCATTGAAACATGAGGAAAATATAGCAAAGTCAAAGGTGTTATACACTTCTCTCTATGGTATGTTAAAGCATCGGTCCATAGTATCCCTGTTGACCTCCAAAAATACTTGGTTGTTAGGCATCTTGATCTATTGGCTATCAACATCGTATTTAGCAATGCACTCTTTGATGAGTTTAGGAGCTTGCACTACAATAGGAAAACCAGCCACTTTGACCAATCTTCTATCCCTTAGATTTTGTTTGATTGGGTGTATTCGTTCTTGCTGCAACCTAAACCTCAGATCATGCAAATCGTAGTGTGGTAAACGAGTGTCACTGATATCTTTCCACTCACAATCCAGACCATTCAAATGTTCAAAACCCAAATACCATTGTGCCATTTCATTATATATTTATAGACATATCAATGAACATTTGGCTGTAGAAGAGACTATATACTCAGCAAGCAGAAAATAGCCATTAACAGAAGAATTCAATATGCAACAGATTTAATCATGTGAATGTTTCTTACCATTTTAGGATTGCAATGCATTTCCCCACACTTAATATTAACAATATGTCATGCTTCTTTGAAAATAATTTCATTAATGGCACCAATAGTTAGGTGAATTAATGGCTCTTTAAAAACAACTTTATCACTTGACTCCACAGACTCGCGGGGATGGCATCAAGTAGCTACTCCTCCCAAACAGTCGCATGTGATTTCATCATTTCCGGCTCAAGGCTTAGAAAAGGTATTGAGACCACGCCACCATTTTTCACATTTTTAATTCACCTTATGACTCCCTAATCAAGTGATTTTATCAATTACATCTTCACTCTACATCATAAATTATGCTCCGAGGAACGCACCAAGTCACTGCAAATCCCGGAGAAGCACACCTAAAAAGGTAAAAACCCGCCCTTCATAATGCTTGATGAAATTTATTTCCAAAGGTTTTGAGACTTCATGAAAGCTCTTACAAACACTTCTTCACCTTTACATAATCATTTTGGCTCCAAATTGATGAGTTCCTCATATACTCGGGAAATGCACCTGAAAGATGGGATTTTTGTGCTGGGGTAGCCAGGAAGGTAAAAACCCGCATAGAGCTTTCGCATGACTTAAAGCTCCAAATTAAATTCTGATTTCACCCAAGGCATTCTTAAAATTTGATGAAGACATCCATATACTTAAAGATGACAATACATCATGAATAGTTATCTTCGGGAATCTCACCAAGGTGGTGCGATTCTCAGCCTGGAGCACCTGGAGAGGCAAAAACTCGCGAGCTTTTAGGACTTGTCCAAATGAATCTTTGAGGCTCTTGATTGCTTCATTGCACTTCTTAGGATTTCCTTCACCTCTTGAATGGATTAACTGATAGCTGGAAGATTGAAAATAGTTATTTTAAGAAAACTCACCTATAGGGTGGGAATCCCGGCTATGAGCATGAAAAATATTAGAACTAAGTAACAGAGGACTTGGTCACTTATTGAGTAAATCCTATAACATGATTCAACCATCCCAACCCATAGAGGAATCTTGACTCAAAAACTAAATGCAAAGGTTAGGAAATTGACGTTCTATAATTGATTTCCCGCAATACTACAGACTCAATAAGAAACCATGGTTGGCCAAAGCCCGAAAGACTCAATCTAACTTATAGCTGAGGCTTTAGCGGTGACTCTTTTTCTGCATTAGGCTCAATTTTAAATAAGTCTCAAAACTGGGACAACAACATGCACACTTGAATGAGTTGGATCTTGAGGAGATCTAGCTTCAATGGGTAGTCCTTTGTGTATACCAGAAGGTCTCCATGAGATTCGTTTACATGCACACAATAGGCTTCCCTTGTTCTTCCCTAATAATGGACAAAATACTACAAACCATGCGAGGATTTGCAAGGATCTAATGTTTTTTCTTAAAATTGAACATGAAGATGTTTTTTGCAATCTATTTGTAAAGACATTTCAAGGTGAAGCACTTCAATGGTATGTGAGACTTCCATCCAATTCTATTTTCTCATGGATTGAATTAAAGGATTTATTCTTAATTCAATTTGATCTCAATGTGAGTGTGAAAGACTATTTATTCTATTTTGATGTTGTGAGAAGGACACCTCAAGAGTCTATTGCCCAATTTAATCATCGATTCCTTCTCATGTATCAAAGGGTTCAAGATTCAAAAAAGATGGTGCATGATTTGATGTTAAAAGAACATTATTTATGGTGTTTGGATGTCTCATTTGAAAGCACACTTAGATCTTTCGGTGAGATTACTACCCTACATGATGCATTCAAAAAGGCTCTTTTCTTGGCATGATGTGGATGGGATGTTACAAATGGTACAAATTGTCCAAATGGAAGTTTCAATATGCAATTGATTGAATGTTTCCAACCATTGCAACACTATGTCAATCCAGTCAACATACCATATTAACTGCACTCACCCTATTCAACCAATTACAACTTGACTGATATCCAAATGATGCAATCAGCCAATAGAAAGAATCAGGTCAATCACTTTCAAGATCAAAGTTGGAGTCAAAATGCCCATGCTAAAACCTTGGATGCAAGTTTTTTACCTCCCAATGATGCTCCTTTGGCTATATTTTTATATTCTTGTTGTACTCTAACGCTTAATACATCAAGTCATGATGATACTTCACATAGAGATCTTGATGGTCAGTCATATGAGCATGATGAGTGGTGCAACAATGGAGACAAAATGGGTCTAAAATTTTATAGAAATCAAGAACTCAAGTTACCAAATGATTTTTCTGCAAAAATCAGCCATGAGGTATCAAGACATGACAAACAAACCCAAGAGGATGAGACATATTCAATGCTGCCTCAAAATTATGGTCATGAACAATCAAAAAGTGAGAAATATTTGACATCTTCAAAAGGTAATTTTGATGACTCTTTTGAGGTTGAGAAAGGTTCAAAAAATAAAGATGAAGATACTCATAATCTATGTTGGGTGGATATTCCACTTGAGAAAAGTAGACTGAATGAGAGGTTGCGAGAATTGGGTATTCCTATGTCATTATCTAATTTTGCATGGATGGATGGATGTAGGATACACCTCACAAACCAATATTGTGAGGTGGATTGCCTTGTTATCCTTGGGAAGATGGAATTCTATTTGAAAGGAAATATGACTATTGAAGAGGTATTAAGTCCTATAGAGATCATTGAGATCGTCAATCAAGGAAGGAAGAAGATGGATGTGATCAAACCCATGAGATTTTGGAAGATATTTGCTTGTCTAATGAGGAAGTGAAAGTGATCATCATGTAAGAGAATGATGGTGAGACAAGTCAAAATGATGAAGAGAATGATATTATAGACACATTTATAGATATTTTCATGACAAGTCAAAAAGAATCATTCTATTCTTGTGAAATCATGAGTGATGGTGCCCTTTATTTTTTGAAAGCTAATCATGATGAAATTAAAATTGAGGAGATACAAGAGGTTCAAAAGGATTCTCAAAGGGTTGTCCTAGATTCTGCAACACTCACACATGGCCAACAATGTGGAACAAGGGCATGTTTTCATAACTCTATTGTTATCAGTCTAATGCATTTGGTTGATGATGACTTGCAAGAATGTGATGGAGATAAAAAATCATGCCATGATTATCAAGACTT
This sequence comes from Thuja plicata, assembly GCA_018584345.1. Lineage (NCBI taxonomy): Eukaryota > Viridiplantae > Streptophyta > Pinopsida > Cupressales > Cupressaceae > Thuja > Thuja plicata. Next base: position 560,753 of record MU223135.1, on the reverse strand, counting down.
AAAAATCAACAATAAAGATGACTCTTTATCTCTATCAGCGGTTGTGGTAGACAAAGTGTTTAATTTGGTATCACGTTTGAGTAAAGAAATGTTAATTTGTGTATATTCCATGCATATATCAAACCTTGCAGTTGCCAATTCATGTAGAGTTCATCCATTTGATCTACATCCAACAGTACTCGAGGAGGATGGAGTGGTGTACCATGAGATAAGACCTCTAGAAGAAGAAATTGTGTTGTGTGAGTATACACCCATGGTTGGGAACTCACTAAATTAGGTTGTATCTTTCCATTATCCCTTATATTTTGATAATTTCCAATTTGAATATGATGCTAGGGGTGAAAAAACTTGTTTGTGGACTAACCATAATCATGGAGAGTTGACACAACTTGTGATTTTGTATAATTTGTACCTAGAATTTGAATGAAACTTGTCTTAATTTTATTTTCTTGAGTACAAAGATGAGTTTGCATTCCTTAGAACTATACAAAGTGCGTTATTGCTACTGCATGGAGAGGAAAATAAATTAACTAGTAAATCATATGCTTTTTGTTCTAGGCCTTTTTTATATAATTTATCTTTAGTTTTGATTAGGTAGGTGTTAGTTTTTTATTTCTTTGTGTTTTAGTAGTTAGCTTTGTTTCTTATTTCTTTTTTGTTAGTGTGTCTTTCTTTGTTCCTTTTTTCTTGGTTTTTTTTCTTCCTTTTGTTTGTCAGTCCTTAGGTAAGTGTTTTTTGTCAAGGTTGGTCCCGACAAGTGGTCCATACCAACTAGTCCTTGATGAGAGGCAAAGGTATTTTTTAGTCAAAATTTCTAAAGAGATGTATCTTGCAAGAAGTTGTACACGGGGATCAGAAATAGTGATACCTTTTTCTAGAAACCAAGGTGATGTTCAATGTTGATCATCCTAAATCACGAGATATATATTAAAATACAACATTGGAAATGTTGGTTTCTTGGGTGGTTTTTAGTTAGAGCCAACACTAGCATGTTGATGCGGGTACCCACCAGTCCCAGAACCCTTCTCCATCTACAACCTGACTAAAAAAAAGAGTAAGGAAAGAGAGGACAAAAAGGAGAAGAATGTGAAAGAAAAATGAATCATTCAAAGCAATGGTCTCTATGGTGATTAGAGTCTTATACCAAGGTAGCACACTCTAAGAACTACTTGGGTTTATCAAAAGTAATAAAATGAAGGAATTCAGGAAGTAGCATACTCAAAGCACAAGTGGCCCGAACCGATCACCAATCAAGAAAGAAGAAATAATTCTAAAGAGAGAATCCTCCAAATACCTTTGCTTCAAATATAGTTAGAAGATAGAGAAGGGTGACTCTAGCAATCTCTATCGGTGCTATAGACACCTGACTGGTAGTAGATCAAGGTTAGATTGGGACTTGGGGGAAAATTTTTTGGGGCTATGGACGCCTGACTAGAAGCAGAGCTCTTCCTGGGAAGCCCTTGTGAACATTGTGAAGGTTGGTTTTGGATAATATTTGTTTAAGTTATCTTCATCAAAATGTCAAAGGAATGAACACACAAGTACATACACTGGAAGAAATGACAGGAGACTTCAATTTTGAGAGTTGGTGAAAGAATATTTCCACTGATGGTTCTTATATTTGGTTTATTGCAAGATAGGTTTCCAAAAGTTATTTACTGATAAATAAATACCTCGATCATTTCTCCTTTTGTTTGGGATATTTTTTGTGGTTCCACAACACATGCCCCATGTTGTCCACTTGGCCTAACGGGGACCCCCTTTTTTTTGGGCCTTTCAGACTTTTGGTCGATTTGATCAGCCATTTGGTGAGTCAGATTGTGGGTATATGTGCTTCCGATAGTTGGAAGTCGGTTGAGTCAACTTTTGGTATTTTTTCCCCTTTTGGATCCTTTTCTATTTGTGTGTTTTTTAGAGTTAGATTTAATTTCCTTGCATATAGACTTAGTTGTTCTTTTTAATTTCTTGTTTTCAATAAAGATTGTTGATGAGGCATCCTTTGTGATTGCAGAACTAAGAATCTCAATGTGTCATGTTATGAACTAATGAGTTGGAGAAATTCTTCAATGGGATGGACTTGTAGCTGTATGAAGATGAGAAAAAAGAAAATTTATATTCTACCAAAAATATTGTTCAACAATTCATGGGAATTGTGACCGTGGTGAACAAAAAAAGATGATTTACAATAAATGTTTCAATTCAAGGAAAATATGAAGAGAATCATGAATGGCATTGGAGAAGTTCAAAAGTTTGAAGCACGCCTTTCTAGGTTTAGGGAGAGGTAACATGGGAAGCTTAATTTATGGAGTTACTCAGTTTTCATGAAGTCCAATAAGTTTCAAAGATATTTTGCAAAGCTCACCCCAAGATCCTGCCAGAATACTTAGCCATTTTTCAGTCATCAAAGGTTGAGGGTTTGGAGTTTGGAAGTTCGAAGGTTCAAAGCTTTGGAGGTTGGAGAGTCAATTTTCAGATTTTCAGAGGTACCAACACCCTCAAAACCCTAAAAATCCAAAAAAATGAAATGTTTTCAGAGTGAGAAAACATGAAATATTTTTAGAGTGCAAAAATATGAAATGTTTTTGGAGTGCAAAAACATGAAATGTTTTTGGGGTGCGAAAACATGAAATGGTCTTCGCTCGTGAAAAAATGAAATATTTTTTTGGTGCAAAAAAATGAAATTTTTTCAGACTTTTGGGGTCATGAGATTTTTGGAGTTTTGGATTTCAGAGATGCGCGACACCCTGAAACTCCAAAAATGTTCATTTTTGGACTTAGTCAAATTTTGCAAAATGGAGATTTTTTTTCTTCTTTGACACTTAGGCATTTTTCAAGTTCAATTTTTTGGCCTTTCAGACTCTGAAAGTCCAAAATTTAAGGGGTCCTAATATTCCACACTTAGCCAATTTTCATATTTCCATTTTTTGGAGAAAAGGTCAGTGTCCAAATTTCTGGGCCATTCCAACATGAAGAAGGTTTTTGTATGAAGCAGTCTCAGATCAGTTTGCCTGTGGACTTGGGTTCATTTTGGCTTGATTAGAAGTTTTCCATCTGTTGCCCCATGCAAAGAGAAGCCTAGATGAAAACTCCAAGGAAGGATTCAAAGATTAAAGTGAAGACTCCAATTAGAAACAGTGGAGCTCTAGTTCAATTCTCTCATCTTTTGAGCGAGTTTTACCCTTATTTTTGGGGAAAATTGAATGTAAATGGATCAAGGATCCATGAAATCTTGTTAGAGGTTAGTTTAGTAGCAGTTTAGCTTTAATAAGCTTTAGTTTTAGATTTATTTCATTATTTTATAGTTGTTGATGCCCTAGTTTTGGGGTTCAAAGTTTGTAGATCAAAGCACTATATATTGTAATCAAAACAATGTAATAAAGTCAGATTCTTGATGAAATAAAGATCTACAATTGGTGATTCATTCATGGTTTGATGCTTTTCTGCTATCTATGTGAAATTAATGAATGTGTGTTTTCTTATTCATTCCTTTCAAAGAGCCAGCTATGTTTATTGTTTCTCAAATTTGCAATTCTTTAAATTGGAGTTTGTTGTTGTTCATCTATCTTGCTGTGATGAATGTATGGGAAAGATCATATTTTGGGTTCAACGATAAATCTGTCTTGTGTGTGTGCACATCTTGGTGACTTCACGATTTGATAGATTTTGAAAACTTGCATGCGTAAATACATTTTCTTTCCAAATGAGTGCATCTATTGGGTATACAATTGCGACGTGGTCTAATTTATATCTAGCGGGTTTCTCCAAATCTTTCCATCATTCAAATTCACAAAGGGGGATTAACAATGTTTTATGTCTGTTAGGATTTCATTTCAAGCAAAATTTACTTTATTCTTGTCAACCAACTCTTTTAATTCTCTATGATAAATATGAAGCAATTGGAATCATCTTTAGTTTTAAGCGTGAATTTGCATCCTTAGGAAGTTATGTGCATTGATAATTGAAAAAATACAAAAAAAAAGTGTTTAAGTTGTTTTTTAGTTTGACGTCTTGAAGTACCAGCAAAGGCCTCCTTGTGGACAATCACATTTATCTTCAACTAAGTTACCAAGTAGGTTGTACCATGACCACAGAGAAAATTGGGAATAACTTTGTTATTCTTTCAAGAGAGGAAATTTAATCTCAAGATCCTAGCAATTGACTTGTGTAAAAACAATGCTCAACAGGACGGTTCATCGCCAAACTTGGTTTTTTATTTTTTGTTAATCTAGATATAATAGCACCCTTTGTCAGGAGACCACAAGGGTTTACATTATGTCCATTTTTTCTTCTCTAACAGTCTATAGTTTATTCTCATTTACCTCTATAGGTTGTTATAGTTTTATGTTTATAATGTCTTTTACACAGAATCTATCTCGAACATTTGGTGTAGGATTAAAATAACATTTATATATATCTAGTTGTTGTTATATCTCTATTTGAACAATATTTAGTATGGTTATATTTGGTTAATCTGGTTTTCTTTAGTCTCTATTAATCTATTTTTACATTTTACTCTATTTATTATAAAGTATATGTAAGTTATCCCACCCTTTGCTAGCAACCAAAGAGGTTTGTGCAAAACTCTTTCCTTAGTTGCCTTTATCTTAATACAAAATACTTGCATTGAAAAGCTTAGAGAAACATCTTCTCTCTGTATCCCTTCTCTTCCAACACAGCCCTATCTTTTTAACCTTCAATGCTACTTAGGCTTCTCCCTCGTGTAGCTTAGCATTCTCCCACGTATAGCTTAGGCTGCTCCCAATGTAGCTCATCTCCCTCAGCATTCTCCCCTCACACTTCAGCCTTCTTCACAAAGGCTCTCTTTCTCTCACAGCCAAAGATGCTCTTTAATTGGTGGCTTGGACTGTTGGTAACATGGGCAGTCCAACCACCTTGGATTGGTAACATTTTTTCTCTCTTCAACTGGTCTTCTCTCACACACATCTTGCTGACCATTGGTTATATTTGTTACCCCCATGGATCCTTTTTCTCAACTGCTCCTCTAGCAGCTCTATCTCTTTGCCCTTAATGTACATCTAGTAGGTTATATCTTCTACACAACATCTCAGTGTCAACACTTCTACATTTCTTCCTTTACCTTTTTATATCATTTTTCTTTCTATCATTATTACCATTACATATTTTTTCTATCATTTTTTATCATTTTTTGTAACGGTTCCATTATAACGTTCTTCTAGATCTTGTAGGTTTATCATTAGATTTCTTATTACATTTTTTTTTTCAAAAACTACAGATAATCATTAAATTCTCTTTTATATATTTAACTAACATTAGGAGTTTGAATCTCCATCCTTTTATTAAGGACAATGGTGAAGATAAGTCAGAGGAAGAATGGAAGGAAGACTTGGATAGTTGTATTATGTTTCATGCACTCGATAAAGCCACGCATGACATGGATAATATACAATCAATTTTTTTTGGTCTATTGAAAATATTTTATGAGCTGGATTATTCAGTCAGAATAGTCAACAAGTCAAACATAGATGTGCCTGATCAAGAGTATGATAAACATATCAAAAGATGCAATGATCTCTTGTTGAAAGAAATGCAACAGATGACATGAGGTATTGTTTATCTTATTTTATGTGCAGTGTGAAAAGACGCACACTTGCATCATCAACGAATCATGTTATCCAATGAATTTTTTCTCTATATGTCTTTCATGTTTTTACATGTTTTGTTGAGGGTTTCTAGATACTATTATAAGGTTTAAAGACCTTGTTTATGATGTTTCTATGCTGACTTTTTGTTCTCTTCCTGAACTTATTAGGTGATTATGAACTTATACTTCCTTTTTGTCTAAATGATGAAAGATGATATGTGACCTCTTCTATGTGAATTATTCATATTAATCTTGCATGAATTTAGATAAATCATTATTTTGAAGTGAAATGGACATGCCTATCTTTTGTACACACTAATATCATAATGCAGGAATAAATAGAAGTCGTGAAAATAATTGCAATGAGGAAGTTCATAAAAGCTAACTGGTTGGAGACAAAGTATGCCAAGATGAACCTTGAAAGAGTTAGAAACCAACTAATTATAGCTCATGAAGTACAATAATGTGACTTTAGTGTTCGTTCTTCGAGTAGATTAGATCTAGGGGGGTCAGTTATGCTATATTTCCTCTGGAGAAGAAACAATTTAATTGTTTCTTATTCATAGCATAACTCCCCTTCCTTTTCTCATATTGTAATAAATTTCATCCTCCTATTTACTTGGGAGTGGACTTTCTGTTAGTTAGGATTTGTTAGGAGTTTTCTTTTATAAATAAATTTTAGATACCCTTTCTCAGGGGGTTATAACTTTAGAGTAATTTCCAGTTTTCAATTTATTGAAGAACAACTTCACCTACATTAGTATGTAATGGAAACACTTATTTAACAAAGTTAACAAAGTTTCTTATTTAAATAATTGCGAGTCATGTGCATTAATATTTTATTAACTTTCGTGTCTTCACCAACATGTTTTGATACAAAATGAATGGAAGAAGCATCCAAGTAATCCTAATTTTTTTCTTGGGAACAATTGATACCAAAGATTGAACAATTTAAGGATATTGAAATAGGTAATTTGTATTGACACATATAGTATTACTAAAGATTTTAAAATTTTAGGCCATAAGAATCATCATTTTTTAAACATGGATTGCAAATCATTCTAAAATTTTTATTATTCTTGGTCATTAACATTATCATCTGCTACAATGTCAGGTTGTGTATCATTGTCAATGTTCATATGTTCTTTCAAGTATTTACTATTATCTATAATGTAACTAGATGTATTTGGATCACCGTCATCTATACCATCTATATTGTTGTCTTCCATAACATCATCTAACTCTGAATTGTTGTCTTCTTGTGCCTAAACATAACCATCCTCAACATCATGATGGATGCCAATTTCTTCAATGTTCTATAATCCCTCTCTCATTTTTCTATCCATCATTGCTTTTTCTCAATATCCACTAATGCATTGTGAAATACATGCCTTAATCTAAGATCATAATATTTGACAAATATCCATTTTGGGTCCAAAATATCTTCATAGAAAAACACCTGCAAATGAACAACAAACATATATTAGACATTTGTGATAACAATTTTATTTATTAATAAACACGTATATATTTGTAATAAACTATCAATTAAAAGATTAATGATCATTGCTTCTTCTTGTTCGAGTTAAAGTAATACCTACTCACAATGACTTGTAAGAACATAGGATTCCCTATACTTTGGTAGGAACCATGAGGAATCTATAGAGAAAAATATAGTATGGGTATCATGTCTTCGTGTCATCTCTAATGCTTCATACCATCTACACTTAAAAATACAAGTTTTAAAAGATCGGTAATCCAACTCAATAATTTCTTGTATTTTCCCAATATATTGTACACTCCCTTTAATTATATTCTTATCTTTTGAGCTTGAACGATTGGATTGATTGAATTCAATCATGATGCCACAATTGAAGGATCATCTCTTTACATCTACACTTTCTACATGATAATATCGACCATATGACCACATTGTTGGATATTTTTCATGTATGGAATACCATTTATTTCATTGAAAAAAAATGTAATGATGAATATTAAAATAGTTAATACTGTCACAACTATAAGGAAGCAACATTTTTACTAATTCCAGCAGTACTTTTCTTTCACATCTCTAGACATGTTGATTTCATCTTCTATTATGTTTGAATCTGTACTTGCATCATCTATTTGATTTTGAATTTATTCAGTAACCCAATCTAGTGTGCAATATTTGCCCCATTCTCTAAGAAGATCAACGAGGAGTGGCATATTCCTTGGGTTCAATTGGTTAAACTATCTCCTTCCTTCTCACACTTCTTCTCTCTTTTTATCATATAGATCAATCCATTTGTTTATAAATTCCATGTGGTACAGAATGAAGTTGTTGAGTATAGCACTTTTTTCTACACCTATTACATGTCAACATGTTCATTTCAAACTCCAAATGTATTGTTGTTAATTTGACAAGAAAAATTCAGATAAAATTAATGATTTCAAGAAAAACAAATACAGTGATCATGAATCTACTTACTAATTTATACTTCAACACCATTAGATTATGTTTTTTCTCCATCAATAATATATGATAATCGTTCTTTATCCCAGAAGTGTTGTCCAACTTCAAAATCCTTACCAATAAATTTATATAGGAATAAAAATGCTTCATTCAGTACATACCCGTCAACCACACAACCCTCTAGATGTGCCTTTTGTCAGATGCATCCTTTTAGAGTTTTGATATACCTCTTAAAGAAAAACATCCACCTCGTTGATATGACACCCGCCAATTCAATGCCATCAACTAGGTGTAAACATAAATGGACTTGTAGGTCCATGAAACTTGTAGGGATCTATCTTCTTCTCAAATACACATACAATTTCTGCAATTTCCATCTTCCATTTGTGCACTTCACATTCGTGGATCTCCTTGGAAGTCACCCATCTAATATAAGAATAGTATATTTGATCAGGATGGAATTGGTAAATACTAAAATCTAATTTTTTAGTATTTTCTATGTCTCAGTAAATTGCATTTCACTTCCCAGATTTGGGTCTACAATTTTGGATTATCTTTCCAATGAAGTAAACGGTTCACAAATCAGACCTAGGACTAGAAAGTTATGCCTTCTCCAAGTAGGCCTAAATTTTAATATAGTTTTTTGTAAGTTTTGGTATTTTTAATAAGTTTATTTGTAATAAACAATATGATGACTCTTCATTTCATTTCCAAGGTAGTCTAGTGACCCTTGGGATCCATCATATTTGTATAAACTCCAATTTCGAATAGAATAAATTACTTTTTGGCTTGCAATTCTATTTTTAGTCTTCTGGTTTTTATATTGAAATTGACAATACCGCAGGTATCACATCAGGTATTGTAATCTGATTCATAATTCAGATCATTATTAGTATGAACCTTTAGTGAAGAATTAAAATGAAATATAATATCTCTATGACTCTCATGCATCAACATTTCATATAACTACACACCTTGTAAATGTTGACAATCGACTTGTTGCATTCCTTAAGTCAATTGTAAGACACAAATCACCCCTAATTTCCAATGGCATGATATGCTATAAAACACATTTATGAAAAGGTCATTAGTAATTTTTTCACATGCAAAAAATATCAAAACATATTTAGTACTTAATCAATATTACCATTAAATGTTAAATAATGATATATAATACCTTCATAAAATTATGAAAGTTGTGTTTTAAATCCTGTGATATGTCCATCAACTATAAAATCTTTAGCCAATGATGACCCATAGCTAGTAGGTGTCCTTATTGAATGGATGACATTTTTTGTTGGTTTAGCTCTTTTTTGTTCAAAATCCATGGAGCCTCTCCATATGTTTCATTTTCCCTGATAGGCCACAAATGTTTTCTATCAATTTTGGTACATGAAAGAGGAATATCTCTCCTCAAATATAGGGTTTCCTTCTCTTTTACTTGTAGATGTTGAAATATAGAATCTGGGAGCTCATAAAATATGGATTTTCTTTTCATTCCTTCTGGTATTTTAACTATAAGTTGTTCTGGCTCTTCAATTGAATCTTGCAGATCAAAAATATTCTCCCACTATTTTTAGTCAACATCATCATACTTTTGAAGCCAATCACCTGGACCCATAATATTTGGATGACCTCTATTTTTAAATTTTCCATCGAATTGATTCTTCAAGAGATTTCTGAATCTATGATATAGTGGTAAAAAAACCATGTTTTTTACATAAATAAATTTATGTAGATCTTTAGAATACTACCATTGAAATTGTTCAGCACATCTTGGACATACATGCAAATATCCCCTTTGTTTGAATCCTTTCAATTCAATAAGTAATGCTAATAACATCATAAACTTAGTATAAAAGTTGACATGAAAATAAATAATGTGCATAAATATGTAAATATTTTATTTCATCACAACAAACACAAAGTCTTGGGAAATCATTTATAGTCCAACATAGCACACCATACAACATGAAGGACTTGTTTGATGAAGGATGTGATATTTTATACTTTCTTATTCCTTTCCATAGAAGTTACATCTCATCAATAAAAGGTGTTAGATAAACATCTGATTTTAACTTGATGTTTTCTTGGAATAATGAGAGTCAGCATAACGTGCTCCTTTATAACAATCATCCATGGGGGAATATTTTATACTATCAATCCCACTAGCCAAACATTATAAGTTAAGCTTAGGAAAGAGAATGGGAACACTCCATCAATTGAAAGACTGAACCTAATACTGTGGGGTTCATCTTTGAATTTTCTTGGCCATTTTTCCTCTATGGGTTTCAATTCTTTTGAGTCATCTGGAATTCACATGAATCCATCTTTACTCCTATTCTTTACATGCCAGTTCATCAATTGTTCAAGTGACTAGCAACGAAACATTCGTTGAAGTCTAGGTATAATGGGCATGTGATGTGAAACCTTATTTGGAACTGTAGGTCCTTGTACATTTGTACGATATCTCTTATCTTTGAATATAGAGTATTCTACCTTGTTTTGATTATCACCTATATATAAAATGCAATCGTTTATACATAAATGAATCTTCTTTTATTCAATCCCTAACTCAACCAACAACAAATGTGCCTCTCTACATGTTTATGGAAACACATTCTCTTGAGGGATTATTTTAGTTTTTAGTGCCTTGTAAGATTTCCATAGATTAAACCAATTGAATGTTTGAATTATGATGAACATGATTTATATGCCAATCTATACTAGAATTGTTTATATATAATATATGGTTTAAAAATACCCTTAAAAATTTTTAAACAAAGTGTATGAATGTTTACGAATTATGTACACCAATTGAAAATTCAAAGTAAGAAATAAATTTCAACTCACTTCAGTAGGGTACTGAATGCTCTATCTAACCAACCAAATAGTGACTTGATTTCTAATAATATTAATGTGCATGCCAGTTTTGAGGTTCTACTTGCACCTTGTTTGAACACAGGTGTCTTCGTTGCTTTGTTAATGGAGTCTTTGAGGTTTTTATCATCAACATTAGGTTGGTGGTTATTCCCCCTTCTATCATTGTTACTATCAACCATATGATCATTAATGTCATCATTATTTCCATCCCCAAAGAAACCTGTAAGAATTTCATTCAATCCTTCTTCATGCACTGCATTTTCAGTATCATTATCATCATTATTAAGGTTGGGTGGCATGTCATCAGTAAATGGTCATCTCATCATCTCTTCAAATTTATCAGGTGTTAACATTCTCTTCAATGTTTCTCTTCTCACCCTGGTATGATTTAAAGGATGGTTTGGATCATCCCATCCAAATCTTAATAGCCGAGTTGGATCATGGGCATTAGTATGTGTTTCATGAATAAATTCTACCTATCAACAAATAAGAGCATTATTTAATATTTGACAACAATTGGATAAATAAAAAATGTATCAATTTTAAAGAAATATAATCAAATATGGCTTTAAAAAAATCAAAATATAAATTGTATGAACATATGTACATCAATTGAATAGTGGAATATTATTTTATAGACTACCTTTTTTATACAATAACTTAAATAAAACACAATTTTGACAACATTTTTTATAAAACATCATTCCATACTCATTTATTATTCTTTGGTTTTCTTCCCTTAAGAACATCCTTAGGGAGACCTTGTTCTTCTCTTTTCTTTTGCGCAGTAGTGCATTTTAAGAAGGGGTAATAAATCAATAACTCATTCCCAATGATAAGTTCCATAACAGCCTCAACCATTATCAATCTATCAACCTCTCTTTCCATATCTCCATCTTTGTCATTTACAACTTCAACAAATTGAATATTCTCTCTTACATAAGGGTCCCTTCCCTTACTACTATTTATAAATCTTACAATCATTTTGTGTGTGTACGCGCGTCCTTCTATATACATAACATGACCTCTATTCATTTATTTTTCACTTTCATATTGGAGACGACGTGTATACATATTCAAATTTAGACCATGTGCTGACATGTTGGGCTTATATTCTTCTACCCTTCTCCATTCACCACTGTAATATGATGGACCATAATATGACATTAATATCCTAGTGGTTTGTTATGAATTGTTTCTGTGTTTAGATCCCTCATGTACATATTGGAAAATAAAGAGGCCCTAATTCTCTCCATGAGTATTGGAGGGTCGTATCATGTAGTTGTATCCCCAAAATTGAAACACCTTGTACACTCTAGGTTGTTGTTGATCACCAGGCCAAGCACATTATAGTCGACAATCAAATGTCTCATTGTAAATTGATCTCAAACTCAAGGGAAATCCATCATCTCCATCACATTTATTCTAATAGGGTATGTAGTCCACCTTCCCCATGTCTTTAAGAAAATTATTCATCTTTAAACCGAGTCTTGTTATGTTACTTGTTTTCATCAATTCGTCATCTTCTGAGATAGTATATTGGGAAATTTTTTTGTTACATGTATCATCTAATAAATGATCATTGGATTCTATGCTAGAAGTAGGTGATCTAGGATACTTTAAACCAAGAAATTTTTTCCTTCAAGTATCCATTAAGAGAAAAATTAGTTGTTTACATAATATAGAACAATGTTTAAATGAAGTATACATATAATTTATATAAATTTGGAAAATTTATTACCACAATTCCTATTGGATTTAAATCGATTTTGGTTGGCATACTACCAATTAGAATCTCGTCAAATATGTAGTGTCTTTGTGCACTTGCTCGTTTGATTTGTTTATTTCCATGACATAAAGAACATCCACAAACAACAATTTTCTCAAAGTATTCATCCCATGTACAATAGTCCTTACCAACCTCTTATCTAGTGCAATAAATTGTTGTGTCTGGAAGATCCATTGTCATGTCCTCTTCCACCCACTTTTATTTACATGATTTGATAGTTTTAGGTCTACATACACGTATATATCTTGTTCTTTTTCTAGTTGAACGCCTAGGATCTACATTTGCTTCAATATCCATCTAAAATAATCAACAACATGCATTAAATTATGTCAAGATTGGATAATACATTATAAGAAAAAAGATGGATGTATCACAAAATGCGATCACATAATTTATTCTTAACTCAAAATTTGAGTACCTGATGTCCTGCTGCATCTTTTGTGTCCTCATTTGATATGACATGATTTTTTGTCACGGCCTCATCTGGCTCCTATAATACACAACACAATAAATTATATCATTTTAATAAATATGCTATCCAACACAAAATCTCACTTTATTCATATATTTTACATATTGATATTCATGTTTCGGCCATGCTAATTTTCAAACTTTTCCCTTGATATAGAATCACATTTAATCACCATTCCTGTGCATTTTTAACCATTAAGTTTGACCTTAGAGACCCTATGGAAATAATGACATTATCTTCTCTACTTACCTTTATTTCTGCCCACTTTCCTCTCTACAATTTAGTAGTTCTAGTTCGTCCACTTCCTCTCTCCATGGCCTCCTCTGGATCCTATAATACATAAAAATGACAATAGAGAAATAGAGAGATATAGAAAGAGAGAGAAATAGGGAGAGAAATGGGAGAATTAACAGGTTTCCATGTGACTGCTAATATTATTTTGTTTAGTAGCCATTGCTAATTTTTTAGGATAAATAAGTAGCCTCTTCAACTGGTTCACTTTTAATTTGCATGCACAAATTAAATTGCCGGTAAAAACTTGGAGGGAAAATTTAGGGGAAAATAATTTTAAGAAGCCACTAGTCATTATTTTCAAATAAGTAGTAGCTGCTTATTTTCAGCCCCCCCTCTTTTCCCAAAGCTTATTGTTTTCTTAAAGAAAAGCTTCTCTGTGAAAATAGGACATAAAATAAAGTCAAATCCTAACACTTTTAAAACATAACCTTAAACATTATTGAAATTAAAACCTCACTCCATAAGCTTAAATAAATACCAACCTTAACCTTGAACCTAGATTCATTATAATCTTAAAAAAAAAATGTTAATCCTATAACTAAAAATAAACCAAAATCAATCTTAAACCTAATAGTAGACAAAGCTAAATCCAAACCCAAAACAAAATTAAACCCCACCCCTAACGCTTTAAAACTTAAAACTTAGTTCCCTAACAATAAACAAAAATAAACCCTAAACCTAAACAAGAACGAATTGTAACATCAAACCCCTAAAGAAATTTCAAATCTAATCATAAAACTAATTGAACATCAAACCAAACTAAGCCCTAAATCTAACCCAAATTTTACCCTGACCTTATACTAGAACAAATTGAACCCTAATGCAAATCCTAAACCTAATAGTAGACAAAGCTAAATCCAAACCCCAAACCAAATTAAACCCCATCCCTCACCCTTAAATACTTGAAACTTAGTTCCCTAACAATAAACAAAAGTAAATCCTAAACCTAAAATAGAATGAATTGTAAAATCAAACCCCTAAAGCAAGCTCAAACCAATTCATAAAACTAATTGAACATCAAAGAAAATTAAATTCTAACCATAGCCCAAATTTTACCCTAACGTTACACTAGAACAAATTGAACCCCAACACAAATCCTATTTGAATACTAAAATAAATTGAACCCTAATCCTAAGCCTAATCAAACAATATAAGAAATTTAACCTAACAATTATCAAATTTGTGTTGCTCTTTTAATACAAACAAATCAATGGTACATAGAATTAAATCAAATCTTAACCCTTTTCAAATATAGCATTAAACATTATTGAGCTCAAACCTCAGTCCATAAGCTTAAATCAATACAAACCTTAACTTTGATCCTATAACTAAAACTAAACCAAAATGAATCCTAAACCTAATATTAGAAAACCCTAAATCCAAACCCCAAACAAAACTAAACCTCAACCCCAACCCTGAAAAACTTGAAACTTAGTTCCCTAACAATAAACAAAAGTAAACCCTAAACCTAAAGAAGAATGAATTGCAACATGAAACCCCAAAATAAAGTTCAAACCTACTCATAAAACTGATTAAACATCAAACAAAATTAAGCGCTAATCCTAACACCAATTTTACCCTAACCTTACACTAGAACAAATTGAAACCTAACATGAATCCTATTTGAACACTCAAGTAAAACAAACCTTAACCCTAATCCTAATCATAGAGTATAAGAAATTAAACCTAAAATTTTTCAAATTTGTGTTGTTCTTTTTAATCCAAACAAATCAATGATACATAGAATCAAATCAAATCCTAACCCTTTTAAAACATACCCTTAAACATTATTGAACTCAAACCTCACTACATAAGCTTAAATCAATACCAAACTTAACATTTGACGTAATGTAATTATAATATTTAAACAAAAATATTGATCCTATAAATAAAAATAAACCAAACTGAATCCTAAATCTAATAGTAGACAAAGCTAAATCCAAACCCCCCAAAAAATTAAACCCTACCCCCAAACCTTTAAAACTTGAAACTTAGTTCCCTAAAAATTAATAAAAGTAAACCTTAAACCTGTTAAAGTAGAATGAATTGTAACATCAAACCCCTAAATAAATTTCAACCCTAATCATAAAACTAATTAATATCAAACAAAATTAAACGCTAACCCTAACACAAATTTTACCCTGACCTTACACTAGAAAAAACTGAACCCTAACACAAATCTTATTTGAATACTCAAGTAAATTGAACCCTAACCCTAAGCCTAATCAAAGAGTATGAGAAATTAAACCTAATAATTTTCAAATTTGTGTTGTTATTTTAATCCAAAGAAATCAACGGTACATAGAATCAAATCCAATCGTAACCCTTTTAAAACATAACCTTAAATATTATTGAACTCAAACCTCATTCCATAAGCTTAAATGAATACCAACCTTAACTTTGAATCTAATGTAATTATAATCTTTAAATAAAAATATTGATCCTATAAGGGTATATGCATGGAGATGGGAGACCAAAAAGGTACCAAATTTATTTTTGGTCCCCCAAAAGAAATAGGGCATATGCTCTATAGGGCACACATGCTATGGCTTGGATTTCTCGAGCCTAAGGCTTGGGCAATCAAATACATAACACATGCACCCTATAGAATGTGCTCCCCATAGGGTGTACACCCTATGTAAACTTCTTAAATTAATATGAAATAGAGAGAGAGAGAGAGAGACTTCTTAGGGTCATAAGGGTTTTCAAGGGTCCTAAGGGGTCTCAAGACACCTTATGACCCTTTAGGACACCTTAGAACCCCTTTCCATACATCTTAGGGGTTGTAAAGGGATCTAAGGGGTCATAAGGTGTTCTAGAACATGTTAATGTATCCTAGGACCCCTTAAGACCACCTATGAACCCTTAGGACCCCTTACCATTCATTAGTGTATGGTAAGCGGTCCTAGGACACATTAATATGTTGTAGGACCCCTTAATAACCTTTACGACCCCTAATATGTAGAGAGAGGGTTCTTCAAGGGCCTTAAGGAGTCATAAGGGGTCATAGGTCACATTAATGTGTCTTATGACCCCTTATGACCCCTTAAGAAACCTTAGGACCCATTACCATGCATCTTAGGGGTCGTAAAGTATCCTAAGGTTTCATAAGGGGTTCTAGGACATGTGAGTGTGTCCTAGAACCCCTTAATACCACTTACGACCCCTTATGACCCCTAACATGTAGAGAGGGGTCCTAGAGGGTCATAAGGGGTCATAGGAGACACTAATGTGTCCTAGGACCCCTTACCATACATCTTTGCGTTCATAAATGGTTTTAATGGGTCATAATGGGTCACGATGCTTCCTAGGACACATTAATGTGTCTTAGGACCTCTTATGATCCTTTTATGACCCCTTCTAGGTTCTCTAAGCATTTATTAGTGTATGGTAAGGGGTAAAAGAGATCGTAAGGGGTCTAAGGGGTCTTGAAACACATTAATATGTCCTAGGACCCTTTAAAAACCCTTATGACCCCTTAAATATAGAGAGAGAGGAGTCCTAAAGGGTCATAAGGGGTCATAAGGGGTCCTAAGACACATTAATGTATCCTAGAATCCATTATAACCCCTTAGGATACCTTACCAGATCTCTTAGGGGTCTTAAAGGGTCCTAAGGGGTCATAAGGTGTTCTTGGACACATTAATGAGTCACAGGACCCCTTAAGACCCCTTATGACCCCTTACTATATAGTAATGCATGGTAAGGGGTCCTAAGGTATATTAGGGGATCCTAGGGAAAAGTAATGTATTGTAGGACCTGTCAAAAACCCTTACAACACATATGATGTAGATATATGGGTCCTAAAGGGTACTAAGAGGTCATAATGGGTCTTACAATATTAATGTGTCTTAGGACCCCTTACGATTCCTTAACCTACATCTAAGGGGTGCTAAAGGGTCCTAGGACACCTTATGACCCCATAGGACTAATAAACAAACATTTTAAGGGTCCTAAAAGGTTGTAAGGTGTCATAAGGGGTCCTATGACACATTAATGTGTCTTAAGATGCCTTATCACCCCTTAGGAATCCTTACCATTCAATAGTGTATGGTAAGACATCCTAATGGGTTTTAAGGAGTCTAAGGGGTCCTAGGAAACATTAATGTGTCATAGTACCCCTTAACAACCATTATGACCCCTAAGATATAGAGAGGGGTCTTCAAGAGTCCTAAGGGGTCATAAGGAGTCCTAAGACACATTAATATGTCCTAGGACCCCTTACAATACATCTTATGGGTCGTAAAGGAACCTAAGGGGTATTAAGGGGTTCTAGGACATGTTAATTTGTCCTAGGACCCATTAAGACCACTTAAAACCCCTAAGGATCCCTTAATATTCATTAGTGTATGGTAAGGGGTCCTAACAAATTATAAGGGGTCTAAGGGGTCATAGGATACAATAATGTGTCTTAGGACACCTTATCAACCCTTATGACCTCTAAGATGTAGAGAGAGGGGTAGTTAAGGGTCATAAGGGGTCTTACAACACATTAATGTGTCCTAGAACCCCTTATGACCCCTTAAGACTCCTTACAATCCCTTACCATCCATATTAGGGGTATTAAATGGTCCTAAGGGGTCAGAAGGAGTTCTAGCACACATTAATGTATCCCAGAACACCTTAAGACCCCTTACAACCTCTTACTATACATTCCCTTATGTAAGGGGTCTTAAGGGGTTCTAGGACACATTGATGTATCTTAGGTCCTTTTAACAACCCTTTTGACACCTAAGATGTAGAGAGAGGAGTCCTAAAGGGTTATAAGGATTCATAAGGTGTCCTAGGACCCCTTAACAACCCTTATAGCCCCTAAGATGTAGAGAGAGGGGTCCTAGAGGGTCAACCCTAAGGGGTCATAAGGGGTCCTAGGACATTTTAATGTGTCTTAAGACCCCTTATAAACACTTACCATACATCTTAGTGGTCATAAAGGGTCCAAAGACACAATAATGTGTCCTAGGACCCCTTAGGACACTTTATGACCCCTTACCATACAAATTAGGGGTCCTAAAGTGTTCTTAGGAGTCATAAGGGGTTCTAGGACACATTAATAGGTCTTGGGACCCCTTACGACCCTTTAGGGCCTCTTACTATACATTAGTGTATGGTAAGGGGTCATAAGGGCTCTTGTGACACATTAATGTATCCTAGAAACCCTTATGACCCCTTAGGACAACTTAGTACCCCTTAACATACATCTTAGTGGACTTAAAGGAGCCTAAGCAGTCATAAGGGATTCTAGGATACATTAATGTGTCCTAGAATACTTGAAGACCACTTATGACCTCTTACTTTATATTAGTGTATGGTAAGGGCTCCTAAGGTGTCTTAAGAGGTCCTAAGGTGTCTTAAGGGGTCTGTGTCCTAGGTCCTATTAATAACCATTACGACACATAATATGTAGAGAGAGGAGTCCTAATGGGTACTAAGGGGTCATTAGGGGTCCTAGGAACATTAATGTGGCCAAGGACCCCTTATGACCCCTTACCCTACATCTAAGGGGTGCTAAAGGGTGCTAAGGGGTCATAATGGACCCCTTTAAAACCCTTATGACCCCTAAGATGTAGAGAGGGTTCATCAAGGGTACTAAGGGTTCATAAGGGTTCCTAGAACACTTTAATGTGTCTAGGACCCCTTACCATACATCTTAGGGGTCCTAAATGGTTGTAAGAGGTCATAACAGGTCTTAGGACACATTAATGTGTTATAGTACTCCTTAAGTCCCATTAGGACCCCTTACCATTCATTAGTGTATGGGGAGGGGTTTAAAGGGGTCTCAAGGAATGTGTTCTAGGACCCCTTAACAACACTTACGAACCCTAAGATGTAGAGAGAATGGTCCTAGAGGGTCCTAAGACCCCTTATTACCCCTTACCATACATCTTAGGGGTCCTAAAGGGTCATAAGAGGTCCTAAGATACAATAAGGTGTCCTAGAGTCCCTAATGACCCCTTAGGACACCTTACGACCCCTTACCATATATATTAGGTGTCCTAAAGTGTCCTAAGGCATAATAAGTTGTTCTAGGACACATTAATGTGTCCTAGGATCCCTTAAGACCCCTTACACAACTTTAGGACCCCTTACCATTGATAGAGGTGTTCTTCTAATATCAGAGTCAACGTGACTCTCTTCCAAAGCCTCTTCTCTAGACCTATTAGTACTTCTACATAACTCTAATCCTAAGGGAAAGAAACCAAGTTCTCTACCCTCCAAAATCCTAAACCTCTTTACCAATATGATCTTTAGTACTCACTGAACCTACAAAAATAGATTCCACTAAATCATGGCAATACACTTCCAGTGCTTTGCGGGGTTCAATTCATCTCATTTTGGGCCATTTGACACCTTTCTTGAAGACTAGAATCAATCATTCATCCAACCACCTATCAAGTTCCTAAAAACTTGGAATAGACCTTATGACTTCTTGCAACCCTATTCAGGCTCAAAAACTAGATTATCTCACAAACTTTGCAAAGAACCCCCAAACCTAATATTGGATCTAGATACCCATTATTGAGTTACAAATGATTTATAGGGTTTGGGTGATGCAAGTCTTATGTACAACACCTTAAAACCCTCAGGGATTATGCCTTAAAACTAGGGTTGATTTTTCATGTTAGAATGAATTTAGAGTACCTAAGAGGGGGGGTGAATTAGTTATCCTCAGGTCCAGATGTGCCCATATAAAACTTTATACCATTTAAACAACTCAAATCTGCTCGGTAGCAATAAAAAAAAAAGTGTGTAGTTTACTATACTAATGAAATAAGCTTACAGAAACTTAACAGTAAACACAACATAAACATTCACACGTTTTGACACCGTGATTTAATGCCGAAACCCAATATGGGAAAAACCACCAATAACAGGCTACCAAAATTTCACTCTTCTGAAGTGAGCTCTGTTAGGAGCCAACCCTGTTAAAGGTTACAAAACACACTATCAAATGTGACCTGGTTAAAGGATTTAATCACCCTATCAGGAGTGGCCTTGTTAGAGGACTTAGAACATTCCAATCTGAATATCACCTTGTTCAAAGGATTTATACAATGACTGTTAGGTCAACCTAGTTAAATGATTTGAACTGATACAATGGTTAGAAATTAATCAGTAGGTGTGATCTAATACATACAACTTAATTTGCAAATCTAGATCCAATTTTAGCTCTAATTCTAATTCACTAAGTGGCCTCCATTTTCATCTCAAACTTCAGATCTTCTTGGAAATCCATTAAGCAATCTCTCTTCTTCTTTGTTCAACTTTCTCTACTAGGTCTTGCCAATCAGTCAATTAACCATGCAATACTCTTGCATACAATTTCTCCTTACATTTGGATACATAACAATAACCTCATTAGGTTACTTTATACCTCTTCATCTAGGTCAGATAGATCTTTTGTCACTTAATCAAGATCGTCGATCTTAGGTTAGGTCAGATCCAACAGATCTTTCCATCATTACATTTTATTTACTTCTCCAATACAATCATTAATTAAACATCAAATCCATGTGTTAATAACAGTTTCCCATGCATTAAATGACTGTGGACCAATCTTAATTAACAATACATATCCCAATAAAGTCAACTATGTCGGCCAAAGATCTTATATCTTATCAATTACTGAAATACTGTTGCTCGGCTTTCTCTATCTCCCTTGGCATTTCACTGGTGCCCGACATCATCTTTTCTTTGCTCAAAATCACCTTTTGCTTTGCTCGACATTGAATTTTCTTTGCTCGGCATCGACCTTCTAGTGAACTATTAGTGAAAGATAAACAACATATCACTTCACCAAAGTGCCAAATGATCAAGTACCCTGGTGTATACTCATAACTCAACCATTTCCTCGGTCTTCTTGTTATCCTATTCTTCAAATCTTCATCAACCAATAGATATGGTACTCAAACATACAACAATAGTCTCACTAGTTAAGGTTTGACATCAATGAAAAAATAACAATTGTCTACATTGTAGCAATCTTTCCAACAATCTCCCTCTTTAGAATTGATGGCAACACTAAACTATAAAACAATAATTTCCAACCAAAGTTACCATACAATCCAAAAAGTGTGTGTGCTCCTTGATATGAATAGATCTTCATTAATGTATTTAGCTTCATTCTGATTCTCATCTATAAAATATTACTCCCTCTGTGTCTTTAATCACATTGATATCTTTCTGTGTCTGTTCAGCTCCCTTTTTCAGTAATATCTCCCTTGTATATGTTTTTATCAATAATTTTTTTTAGCAATAATCTCCCTCTTTGAAAAAAATTTCAAAGATGTTTACATCTTCATTACGTAGTTCATCTTGTTCTAATCTTTATATCATGTTTTTCCTGTCATCTTCTACAGTTTTTAGGCAGCATCCTAAAAATGTGACTCACTGTGCATCAATGTGTCAAGTGTTTTAATTAAAACATTTGATGCAACAGTGTCATTCATAACTAGTTAGCCTCTGCTAGGGGAATCACCCCTAATTTACCTCTTAGATACTCATGAGCATCCTTGGGCAATGCTTTTGTAAATATGTCTGCCAACTGTTCCTTAGTGTTCACATATTCCAGTCTCACTTCCTTCTTCTAAACTAGCTCCCTCAAGTAATGATACTTGATAGCTATATGCTTTGTCTTAGAGTGTATTACAGGATTTTTATAAATATTAATGGCACTCATTTTATCACAATATATGACAACTAGTTCTGTCATCTCCTCCTTCATACCTTTCAATAGTATCTTCAACCACACAATGTTTGAATAATTAACTGTTGTTGCCACATACTTGGCTTCAGCTGTAGATTGTGAGGTGTAATTATATTTCTTGCTTGTCCAGGAAACTAATCTTTTCCCCAAAAGAAATGCTCCTCCTATGGTGCTTTTTCTATCATCCACATTACCAGCCCAGTCAGAATCAGTATAGACTCTGAGTTCAAACTTGTCATTCCTTTTGTAATATAGGCCATAATCTTCTATACCTTTCAAATATCTCAGAATTCTTTTCACTGCCATTATATGTGTCTCTTTTGGATTAGCAAAAAATCTATCAACAATTCCAACAACTAATGCAATATACGGTCTATTGTGTACAACATATTGCAGCTTACCAATCATTGATCTATACAGTGTTTGATTTACCTCTTTTGTATCATCATTCTTTGTCAGCTTCTGTCTAGTATCCATGGGTGTACTCACTGGTTTTGAATCTTCCATACCAAAAAATTTTAGTATCTCCTTGATAGATTTTGATTGAGTGATATAGATACCATTCTTCATTTGATATATTTGTAAACCAACAAAGAATTTTATCTCACCAAACATAGACATTTCAATTCAGTTTGCATCTCTTTTGCAAATGCTTTGCATATCATATCTTGTCCACTAAATATGATGTCATCAATTGAAATTTTGGCCAATAAAATTACTTTACCTTGCTCTATCTTCAAATATAGATTGTTGTTGTCATTTGTTCTTGTAAATCCAATCTTTATCAGATAATTGTGAAATCTTTCATACCATGCTCTGGGTGCTTGTTTCAGTCCATATAATGCCTTGTGTAGTCTGCAAACCATGTTCCTCTTTCTTGGGTCAACAAATCCATCAGCTTGTTCAATATATACTTCCTCTTCTTATATCCCATTTAGAAATGTTGACTTCACATCCATTTGATAAACTTTAAATCATTTATAGGCTGCATATGCAAGTAGAGTTCTTACACCTTCCAATCTTGAAAAAGGGGAAAATGTCTCTCCATAGTCAATTCCTTCCTCTTGTGTATAACCTTTGCATACCAGTCTTGCTTTATTCCTTGTTACCTCTCCATGTTCATCTAGCTTATTTCTAAATACCAACTTAGTACCAATTACATTTTTGTTGTTAGGCCTCGGTACTAGTGTCCATGTCTTATTCTTTTCAATCTAGTTTATCTCTTCATTCATGGCTTGAATCTAGTCTTCATTGTTTAAAGCATATTTTACTCTCTTAAGCTCAAAATCACATAGCAAACATGTGTCTTCTCTTAATTTTCTTCTTTTCATAACTGCAAAATCCTTTGCTCCTATGATTTGATCAGGTTTATGGTGCCTTTTCACATATTTTGCCAAAGTAGGCTCTTTCTCAGCTTTAGTTGTATCATTCATGTTCATTTCAAGTTGAAACTGTGACTTGGAATCTCCATTAGATAGCTCGGCAGTCACCTCCTATTGCCCGACAATTTCATTTTGTGTCTCCGCAAGTGCAGACTATTGCTCGACAACTTCATTCTCAATTTCGTTAGAATACTCCTCTTTAGGATAAGTGAATGATCTGTAACTCTCAGGCTCAATCATGCTTTCAACTTCATTTCTCTTTGCATATTCATCAATTCTAACATTTGCACTTTCCACAATTTTGTTAGTGTTAGAATTTAAGCACTTGTATGCCTTACTCTTAGTAGAATATCCAAGAAATATGCCTTCTTCTCCTTTAGCATCAAGTTTACCATTTGTGTTATCCTTCAGTATAAAACATCTACTCCCAAAGACTTTAAAATAGCTTACAATAGGTGCATATCCATACCATAGCTCATAAGGTGTAGTATTTGTACCTTTCTTGACTTGTACTATGTTCAAGGTATGAACTGTTGTAGTTACAGCTTCTCTCCAATATTTTTGTACAACATTTTTCTCCATCATTAATGTTCTAGCACAATCCATGATAGATCAATTTATTCTTTCAGCTATACCATTCTGTGGTGGTGTCCTAGGTGCGGAAATCTGTCTTTTTATCCCTCGGTCTTTGTAGAACCTATTAAACTCATTAGCAATGAACTCACCTCCTCTGTTAGATATTAGACATTTTAGACTCTTACCTGTTTACTTTTCAACTTTTTCCAAGTAGCACTTAAATAACTGGAATGCATCAGATTTTTCTTTAAGAAACATAATAGTCATCATCCTAGAGTCATCTACAAATAGAATAAAATATTTGTCTCCACAGTAAATTTTCTCACCAATAGGTCCACCAAGGTCAGCATGAACCAATTCCAAAATATTCTCAGACGAATGAGTTTTTCTCTTAAAGCTAGATTTAGCCATTTTGCCCAGTTGACATTGCTTACACATTACATTCTCAGGTTTCTTTAGCTTAGGCAGCCCTCTAACCTTTTTCAATTTACTTATGCTTACCAAGTTATCAAAGTTAACATGACATAGCCTCTTATGCCATAAGAAAACATCATTATATTGTGCAAACAAGCATGTTTCTTCAGCTAAGTCTAGATAAAATAAGTTACCTCTAGTCTTCTCACCACTTCCAACTAATTCTCCATTGGCATCATAGATCTTTGCTTTCTTGTGATGGAATTCAACTCTATAACCAGAAGTGTTTAGTTGTGCAACACTCAACAAGTTATACTTAAGATCATCAACCCAATACACATCATCACATCTAATCTTGTCAGTCAATTGAATTGATCCTTTCCCTTTAACTCTACAAGGTG
>MU223135.1:476116-506808 GCA_018584345.1 Thuja plicata | reverse complement strand
AATCAAGATCGTAGATCTTAGGTTAGGTCAGATCCAACAGATCATTCCATCATTTCATTACATTTACTTCTCCAAAGTAGTCTCTAATTAAATCTTGAAACCATGCATTAATTATGGTTACCCATACCTTAAATGACATGGATCAATCTTTAATTAACATTACATATCCCAATAAAATTAACTAAGTCGGCCAGAGATCTTAAATCTCATCATTAATCCAAATACTGTAAGTCGGCCAACATCACTATTTTCACTCGACAATTTCACTGGTGCGTCACACTGAACAAACTTGCTCATCATAAACAACTTCGCTCAGCACAAACAACTTTTCTTGGCACAAGCAAATTTTCTCGGCACAAGCCAAACTTGCTTGACACAAAACAGCCAAAAAAACTGTCTTTGAAAGATAAACAACTAATTACTTTGCCAAAGTGCCAACTGATCAAGTACCCTTTTATTTGCCTTAACTCAACCATTCACTTGGTCTTCTTTTTAAATCTTCTTCATCAACAATAGATATGGTATCCAAACAGATAACAATAGTCTCACCAGTGAAGGTTTGACATCAATGACAAAATAACAATTGCTTGCATTGTCACTTTCCAACAATAATCTCATGAAAGACTATATAAGCTTGTAGTAAAGTAAGATGAAATTAAAGAACAAGAACTATCAAAAAATATCATAGGGCTTCTAAAAGATGGCATAAATTGATGACAAGTAACTGATTAAATGTTTGATAGTGTTAAGTTGAAGATAATGCAAGGCATTAAATTAGTTAATAATTTGTATTTTCATTGATGTCAAATTGCTATCATCTGTACGGTCCTGTATATAATGCCAAAGACTTTAGAGAATCAATGGAACAAAGGTTATTATTTTAGCAATACATAAAAGTCAAGTATTCACTAAATGACAGACAACACCAATGGAGTGCACACCATCGGTAAAGGCAAAGAAGAAAAGTCACAGTGATACCCGACGAGCTAAAAATAGAGTTGCTCGATGAGTAAAATCCAATGATGCCCGACGGATGGAGATCCTGAAGCTAACTAGAGTCATGCCGATGGAATTGAAAATTGTAACTGATGACTAACTGAAGAGTTGATCGACGAAACAAAGAGTTCAAAAAATGATAAAATATCTAGCTAGCAAGAGCTAAAGATGGAATTAACTAGTTTTTTTCTTTGTTTTATTCGACCATAGTTAAGTAATTGATTTAAAGCTGATTCATATAGCTGGCATGAAGATAACTACGAGACAAATCAAGAGTTATGCTTTAAATCAAATTGGCAGGATTGTTTTTCATGCCAAGAATCAAGAATCATGAAACAGTGAATATCATGTCTATATAAGAGACATGCTTAATTCATTTTCATATCACATGAAAAGGGATTAAGGGGAGTGAATAGAAAGAGGATGCTAAAAAGAAACTGATGAAGAGAAACTTCATGCAGTACTGATCAATCAAGCTGAAGTAGAGCTAAGGAATTTTACAGACACTGATGAACAGTGAACACAGCATCATAGAGAAGAAAGTATGGAGCACAAAAGAATTGAATTGATGCATTTATCAGAGAGGTAATGTACTTAAATAAATCTAAAAATCTGCAATTCAAGTTGCATTAGAAACACGTCATTTTGTTTCAGTTTAATCATTGAAGCATCAAGTCTCTTAATAGAGTAGGACTTAACAGTCTTCTATATATTGAGGTACATCCCAAGGAGTGCCTAAAAGGTTGATTCATGAAAGTAGCATTGGATATGCCCGATGCCTATTGACAGTCTAAGAGAGAGGATTATTCAAGGATGGCAGCATTAGATGTCCGATACTAAGTGACAACCTATATGTGTAAAATCCTCTAACAAGGTCACACCTAACAGTGTGTTTGTAACCTTTAATAGGGTTGGCTCTTAATAGGGCTCACTTTAGAAGAGTGAAAATTTGGGGTACCGGTCCCAGTGTTTTTTTTCCCTTAATAGGGTTTCCACGTTAAAATCCATGTTTTATGTGCGTATGGTTTATTACTTTACTGTTTTACATTTCACATATACATTTTTGGATGGATTGGTATACTCTGGATATTTACTGTATTTCAGTAAATAGTTATACTGCTTATCAGTATTCAAGGAGAATAAAGATAGACAAGGTAAACTGACAGACAGTTAATCATTATAAGTATCTCATGGCATGCATCTTGTAGGGACATAATAATATGAGGTTTATTTGATTGGTGGTTAGATTAAGGATAATTTTTTGAGACCAATGATTCACCCCCCCCTCTTAGTTATTACTAACAATAAATATTCTTCATCATTTTCCCCTATGAGATCTAGTGTCGGTCATCAGGCAGGGACACATTTCTAATCCAGGCAAGCATCCTTAGATATCCCTTTGTAGTTTCTCCTCCATTGGTGCTGGCCAGGTTTCAATAGAAGAAATTATTTTTCTCCATGTTTCTCTTTCGACTAGCCTCCAATTTCTCATTTAACTTATTATCTATGCAACTTTAGAGTGGCCACAGGAGAATTGGAGGTTGGAAGTTAAGAGGAAGCCATGGCTCTGTTCTTGCCTGTCATCCCAATTGTATATACCAGGGGACCTGTTGCATGGTGGATCTTAATTTGATGAGGCTATGTGGTTCAACCTTCTTTAACACCCATGTGAACCTATTCCATCTCTTTATAAGGCCTTCTTCTACCATTTATCCATCCTGCAAGGGTATTCTTTCAAATTCTTCATAAACATGTTCCCTATTTTGCAGAATTCTTTGTCTATGTTCTTTTTTATGAAACCCATAGGCTATCTCTAGCCAATCATATTACATGTGTTTGGGTGTCCCATTCTCAAGGCGCAGGGGTAAGGTAATTGATAGTTCTTTTGCGATGTATTTTCTCAACCGTTCCTCATAATTTATCTCATTTTGTACCCATGAAATTAGTGCTGGAAGATGCACATCTCCAATGAATAATAAGGGATTCCAATCAGTTACTGAAGAAACAACATAATTATGCAAATAAAACTCACAGAGTAGATTTCTAATGGAATTAGGTACACCTTCATTAGAAGCCACAAATGTTTATGGGGAAGCTATACTAGGGTTAATGTCCCTGAGGATTCTCATTAGTTTAAACAAAAGGAATTATTCTGCCAGACACAATGCATACACCCTTGGAGGTGATCGGCATTCCATGATCTGGGGAACTGATTCCTTAACTGTATCTAGTCTATTCTATACATTTTTCACTTCTTTTTTTTGCCTATCAATTTCTCACTTTAATTCATCTCTCTCTATTTCCCAAATTGATTTTTTCATACTGCATTTGATTGTAATAATGAATAGAGAGAGTTTGAAAGGTTACCTTTTGTTGTTTTTCAGATGGGCCCTGCCCTGGTTCTTTCTTTCCTTGATCCTTTTCACATCCTATCAGGTGACCGTTTATTTGTTTAGTAGTTTCACCTAAATCATCATCCCTTTAAATTTCTTCCTGAGGAAGAGGCTCGTTATCACATTTTTTTTTGTTATCTCCTCTAGATGTGTGGCTACAAGAACCTCCTCCATCTCATCCTAAAATTGTTGAGGTGGAATATCCCCTCATGATTTCTCTGATAATGGTTCCTTAATAAGAACTTCAGGAATACTTAACCACTCTGTCATTTGTGTGTGACATCCCTGACTGTCTTGTGTTCAAATAGACACTCCTTCTTGGAAAGGTCTTGTTTGAAGCTACAGGATGCTTTTATGAGGATCTTTTCTTTCTGGTGGAAATAGTTGCAGAAGACTTGGAAAGAGGATTATCTATGGAAGTTTGAGCTATAGGAGAAACAGGAGTATCATATTTGGTCTTTCTCCTTTTAGAACCCATAGGACTAGATTGAAGAGTTATTGTCACCTCTTTCTCATTGACATCCTCTGCCACCTTCCCTTTTCCTTTATGTTTATGTTGGGTACTTTTTTCTACAATAGGGGCTTGGAAGGGCGCATGAGTCTCTATTTCACTCTCCTCCATACTAGGGCTTGGATCAATAGATGCATTGATTTATTGTTCTGATTCCATAGGAGAAAGGTTTACATAAGAGGCCTCATGAATTGGGGATGTGGTTGTCTCTTGAAAATTCTCCTAAGGAAAATTGGTGCAAGAGCACACCTAGCTCAACCCCTCTTTTCTCTTTCTTTGTTCTTTGATTCTGGCATGTATTGACTCTAGCCAAGTTAGGAGAGTTTGTGTGGACCTTAGAAGGTCATTTTCTTTATTTCCCTAAGATGGATATGACTAGGTCAATCCATGACTAGATAGTTTTCTTAGTAGAGTTGTTTTGTGTGTTCTCTTGCCAATGTTGCAGAGATGAGTCCTAGAGTGGAAAAGGGACTTGAATAGCTTAGGATATGTTTTTAATGTCTTTCAGGATGTTTACATGTTATATGCAAACAATTGGAAAACAAACCTCAAAGGTTGGAGTGATATTGCAAAAAGTTGTCATTTCTTGCCAAAGTTGTCAACTTGGCCAAAAAGTGAAAAAAATGGAAAAAGAGGGAAGAATGATTGTCAAGAGTCTAGATCATGCTTATACATTATTATTATTCCTTAAGAAACTCCCAAGGATATTCCAAGTCCCACTTCAAGGGAAAATCCAAAATGACAAAAAGTTGCTATGATAACTTTTGGATTTTTCATGACAACTTTCATGAGAATGTTGCAGACCGAGCTAGGAGAAGAAAATAATGAATGTAACACCTCAATACATGATGGGAGGTTAAATAGGATTTGGAGAAACTATTCACAACCATGAGTTAGCATCTGTAACACACACACACACACACACACACACACACACACACACACACACAGAGAGAGAGAGAGAGATTGCATTAATGAAATTTTTAGTTTTTGGAGAACATCATTGTTTTCTTCTTTTTGGTTGCATGCATGTGAAAATAGGATTATAAATATGTTTTAGTGCTTTATCCACATCATTCATGATCTTGTGAAAGTTTTTCATTCATGTTACAAGTTCAGTAGATGTCATTCTCGCATGTTGTGAAAGCTTTTTAAAATTCTAGCATCACAGTCCTACAGTATTGAGTCTTGTTTGCATGTAAGGGTTAATGGATTAAAAATTATTATCTAACCTTGGATCCATTACTAGAATTCATACACAAACCTTTTTCATTTATTGATCAAGTGAGGAAGAATTCATTTTGATTGGTTTTAAAATTCATTTGTGTTTAGGCAGTCTGCTACCACTATTTGAGCACTTCACAAAGATGTGTTGGTCACTCCCTTTCCCACCATAGGAATTTTATGGGTTTATGGTATTTGGGAGTGGACTTGATTTATTATAGGTTTGCAGAAGGAGGGGCCCCATAAACAAGTTTTAGCATTTTTAACATGATGCCCTGGGCGAGTTGATAACACCTGGCTAGGCAACGTCAGAGCTTGTAAGCAAAAGGCAGTGGGTTGAATGCATTTAAGGCTTCAATCCAAGATTGGATGTAGTTATGGGGATGTGTAAAGTATCATAATCTAGGAGGAGGGATTCCCAAGAGTAGTTTTGGCATGGTTGTGAAGTGACCCTAGAGAAGACTGTCTAATGCAATTTGAAACCCTCATTTCTAGGCCAAAAGTGGCTTTCTAGTGTACGGATAGTTTGAGGAGTTGAGACCTTCAAAATATTATAGGTATCCTAAAAGGGTACTCAGATATCTAATCTATTCATAACCTTTTTAAGAAGATTATTGAGTAAAAGGGAGAAAACCTTGTTTGTAGGGCTAATTCTAGTAGCCCTATTTGGTGCAAAGTAGACAGTTTTGTGAGATTGAGTCACTAAACTCAATTGGGTTGCAATCAGAAGGTGGAATGGGATTGAATAAAATATAATCACATCTCCCATTCACTATGAAACAAGAAAGAGTCATGTTGTGTGGATATGTAGGGTTGATAGCAAGGCAGAATCCTTGGTTTGGCAAGAAGTTGAATTGGTGTAAATAAGTGGGGTAGTTGGAAGGATAGTATTGTGATCCTATACATATGAGGGTATCCAAGTGAACCCTAATAGGATAGGAGAAATCCTAATCAAGTCCTTATATCTAGTAAGGACACCTACGCAACCCTAAACCTTGTTACATTAAAAATTCCCCCGTTCTTGAATTGTTTAGTTAGGAGACTGACCATTAATTGTAGTTGATGTGCCATAAAAAATTCAGCCCAATTCATGGGTGATGCATCCCATAAAGAATTTTCCACTAAAATTTTAATTAACCCATAGTGGGTTATGACATTTTATGGTCCCTTCTTTACCTCTTGTGAACGCAAGTTTAATAAAGAGTAAAGAAAAATTGGAACATTTACAAGACGACCATGTCGTAAATGGCTGAGAAATTTAAAATGGACTATATGCAAGTAGGAAAACCACCCTTCATAGGTTAAATACCTAATGATATGAAACACAAGTTGTGGGTATTTAGATGGAAGAGATAGTCTTTGTGCACCTTGTTTGTTTTCCTTCAATCTTGGGTCTATGGGTAATTTCCCCATAGAATTACCTTGTGTCATGCCCGTGGGGAAATTCCTTGTCAATAGAGGGAAGCCCTTGTAATTCTACAATTCTGGCTTTCCTAGCATCTATTATTAGGCCCTTAACTTGGGTTACTCCATTGTTTAGAGTTCTAAGGAACTCCAATGATATTTCCTCATCATATCCATTCAATTAAACAAAATGAGTGAGCCACCCCACCTTGTTAAATGTCTGCACACTTGCCTAGTCTTGTAATAAAGACAAGTGATCAACCAAATCATGTCTGATAAGAGGTCCTCCCATTTTTTTGCTACAAAAAAACTCTCAACCCTGACAATGGAAACCCTAAGAATACCAACCCTGATACTGCCACTTGCTTCCCAGAATAAAATTTTCCATTCAAATACTACTTCTTCTTTCAGCTCTGAATTCCTGGACTAAATTTCCTCTATTGCTTAAAGTTGTTGAATTTTTTTATTATTTCTATGGGTCTCTTTCTATGAACTCTTGGTAAGAATAAGTTTGGAAGGGGCTTGAAGCTTTTAAATGTTGGAAAGAAAGGATTTTCACGCAAGGGTTGTCACATCAGTTTGCAAGGATAGCTATGGACTAATGACAAAGTACAATGTGTTTAAAGAATAATGGGAGGAGAGATTAAGGTTCATTAATGCTGGTGTAATTTAACAAATTGATCTCCCCCTATGAAAAAGGTGGCATGTGTCTTCGCATGCATTCTAAAAAGTAAGATGACATTGGATGTGTATGATCATGAAAAATAAGTAAGATATTAAAATAATGAATGTGTATGTGTACCTAGGATATAATTACCAATGAATTCCTAAATTCAGAAATATTTGATGACATATACCAAGAAAATTTGAGCCGCAGAGTAATGATGACATGGACAGATGAGTGAGGTGGAAGAGAGAAAAGGTGATGTGACATGAAATGTTCTTTTATTATGGAAGTTAATGGGTTCCTTAGGAAAATTAAACTTTATTATGATTGCATTGCATAGTTTTTAAAAAGATGAATAGAGTAGAAGGATTTACCATTTAGCTACAGGAAGGTCTTCGGCTACAGGAGGTTCATCAGCTGCAAGAGGTTCATTAATTGCAAGATTTTCATTAGCTATGGGAGATTCTATCATGATAGCATAATTCTCAAACTACCACAGTAAATTGGCCTTAGTGACTGGTTTATGGTGCAGACAAAGTCTGTGGCCATTGACCAGTAGCTTAAAATGCACAGGGTCAATTTTAGACAACTGAATTGCACCATTAGAAAAAAATTCTATCTCATAGGGTCCAAGCTAATGTGTAGTGAGTTTACCTTGTGTTTCTTTAAACCTTGAATCATAAAGTAGAGCCCAATCACTAGGAATAAACCTTCGGCTCTGAATATGTGAATCGTGTAATTTCTTTCGCTATAACTGTACCATCTCTTTTTTTTGTAGGAATTCTTTTCTCATCTCATCCAATTTATTGAGCTTCAAGATCCTTTCACATTGAGCTATAGGAAGATCCAAGTTGATTTTTATTATCGTGTGTAATTTCTTATGCTCTAATTATATGGGCATCATAGAAGACTTTTCATACACCAATTCAAAAGGTGTGAATCTAGTTGTTGTTTTCCATGTTGTCCTGTATTCCCAAACAACTTCTTGCAACCTGCTACTCAAATCCTTCTTGTGTATTTGGACTTTCTTAGTCAAGATGGCATCAATCTCCCTGTTAGTGATCTTTTCTTAACCATTTGCCTGGGGATGATACAGGCTAGACTTTCTATGGGGAATGTTGTATTCATTCATCAAGGAAGTGATCAGACTTGAGGTAAACTGAGCACCCTGATCCATGACTATTTATCATGGTATACCATACCTTTTAAATATATCTTCATACAAGAACTCAAAAACCTTTTTGTCTATGGCATGTTTCATAGCTCTGACCTTAGCCCACTTAGTCACATAATTAGTGCAAACTAGAATATAGGAGTTTTCATTGGATGGTGGATTGATAGGTCCTATGAAATCCAATCTCCACTTATCAAATGGAGTAACTACCACTTGAGGGAAGAGAGGAATTTTGTCAAAGTTTTCTGGCCTACCCATCTGCTGACATTTTTCACGCTTTCTAGTATAGTTGGTTGCATCCTTATGAAACTTTGGCCATTAGTAACCAGTGGTTAGCACCTTCATTTATTTTCTTTTGGATGAAAAATTTCCTCCACTGGTCTCATCATGGAAAGTATGAAGGATGTAATATGTTTCATCCTCCCTCACACATAGCCTTAAAATCTAATCTAGTTCGGTATAGAATAGACAATAGGCCATCAAGGTAAGTTGAAAGTTTTCTCTATTAAAGGAATCTTTTCTTTGGGTGATAAGTGTGGAGGTACATGTTGAGAGACTAAGTAGTTGGAAATGTTAGCACACCAGGGGGTAATGGAAAAAATGGAGAGTGTTTGATCATTAGAAAATTTTTCATCAATGACTTGAGGATCATCTGCATTCTACAATCGTGACAGGAAGTTAGCTACTACATTGGATTTGCCTGGTTTATCCACTATTGTGATGTCAAATTCTTGTAGCAGTAGGAGCCATCTGGCTAACCTCCTCATGAAACAAGGTTTGTTAGCCAAATAGTTAATGGTTTCATTGTCAGTATGCATGAATATATGGTAACCACTAATTTAGTGATGAAAATTTTTGAGGGCATAGATGACAGTCAGAAGTTCCTTCTCAGCGACTGTGTAGTTTAGCTTAGGTCCCTGAAAATTCTTACTAATAAAATAGATGACATGTTCAAAGTACCTTCTTTCTACCCTAAAAAAACTCCCATAGCATGATGAGAGGCGTCAATATGAATGTGGAATGGAAATTCCCAATTAGGAACCCTTAGGATGGGTGCTTGAGTAAGAACAAACTTTAGCTGTAGGAAGGACTCGCCACAATATGTTGTCCATAAAAATTCAGAATCCTTTGTGAGAAAAGAATACATGGGGTTTTGCATTTTACTGGAGTCTTTAATAAACCTTCTGTAGTAGCTAGCATCTCCTGAGAAAATTCTTACATCCTTTTGTTTTGTTGGTATGGTCAAATTCATATTGACCTCTATCTTAGCAGGGTCTTCCAGGATTCCAACAACAGAGATATAATGGCCCAATATGACCCCCTCTTGCATCATCATGAAGCACCATTTACTATTCAAGGACATATTTTTTTCCTCACAAATTGTAAGAAGGTTTCCTCATATGTGGTGAAGTCATCCATATAGATTTCCATACAATCAAGAGAGATATCAACAAAGATATCGATGACTAACCTTTTAAATGTTGCTGGAGCATTGTAGAGACTGAAAGGTAAGACTGAGTAGGAAAATATTCCCCATGGGTAGGTGAATGTGGTATTTTCTTGGTCCTTAGGAAGAATCCTGATCTGGTTGTATCCACTGTACCCATCTAGGAAAGAAAAGTACAGTTTGCCTGCTAAGGAGTCTAAGAATTGGTTAATGAAAGCTAGAGGGAAGTGGTCCTTTTAAGTTGCATTATTGGAATCTCTATAATTGAAACATACCCTCTATTACCAATGGGGAGACCTAATGATTGTCTAAGATAGGATAGATGAAACCAACATTAAGCAGTTTTTGTAACTCGGTCTTCACTATCTCTCTTAATGCCAGATTGACACACCTTTGGAACTACCTAACAGGGGGTTTTCCTCTTTTATTTATATTCTATGAGTACACAATTTGGGGTCTAATCCTTTCATATCTACATAATCCCATGCAAAATCTGTGGTATGGTCTTTCAATAGTTTGGCCAAAGATGTTTGTTGCTGGCTATCAATATTCAAGCCGTGTGCAGGAGAGACATCTAATCATTTGGTTAGTTCCACCATATAAGCATCTGTTAATGAGATTACTTGGATCTCATGAGGTGAAATTGGTGGTAGAGCTATTTGGCTGCAAGATATGGAGATAATTCGCAATCAGGGTACAAAGGATGTAGGAAGCAGTCATGGGAGAATAAATAGTCCATGGAATATAAACTTGATCCATACTGATTTTGCAGAATATTTGTGATCAATGTGTCTTCTTCTTGAATTTGAAGGAAAGGGTCTCTTTTTAACATCATTAACTGGGCTATTGAGTTTACTATTAGCTTCTTCTCCTATATCTAGCCAAATTGGTGAAGCCAACTTCATTTATAGTTGGGCAGGTGCATATAAGGATAAAGTTTTGGTATGTTGACCATCAGAGATGGTCATATCTCTCAAATGACAACCTATATATGCATAGATAGTGGCCAACCAAGGTCAGCCGAGAATGATAGGATATCCTCCTAATGTGGCCTTTGGTGAAAGTATCATAAACTTAGTAGGATATGACCAGGATTCTAGGGTTACAACTATATATTCAATTATCTCATCGGGTCTTATATTAGAACTATCTACACGTTGTAGGACAGTAGGTATATTCCTGAGGTTGGTGATTCTAAGTTGTTGCATGATATATTTGGTCATAACATTTATAGAAACTCCTAAGTCTATCAAAGAAATTTTGATGGTTGTCCCATTAATAGTAACCTCAACAACTAGGCTGCCATGGTCATAATATTTTGGGAGAACTATTTTGCTGAGAATTCTATCTACAAGTTTCCCCAAGACATGAACAGTCTGGGGCTCCTTTCACTTTCAGCTTGGCTTCTTAAAACATGCTTCTTTGATAGCCTTTCCATAAGTTGGGACATAATTTATTGCTTGAAATAGTGGGATTTGAATACTAATGTTCTTGAGTTGGTCAAGGATGTCAAAGCTTGCCTCCTTAGTAGGCTTGGGATTTTCATTATAAAACTTTTGTGGAAAGGGAGGAGAAGTTTTCTAGACTTTATCTGGTATTGCAGTTGGGCCTACTAGAGTAGTAGATGACTTTGTATGAGAATTGGGCCCTTCTGAGGCTACTTCAATGATAATAAGAGGATTAGGAGCAGGTAGAGTAGTTCTAGACCATAAATGGATGTCATCAATGGTGATAGCATAGGAAAGATATTGGGTTGCGTCAGTGGCATAGAAATTTTGTTGAGGTGTTGGGGGCATGTTATTAGGATTTGGCTGCAGTTGGCTAAGAAGTTGAGTAGGCCTTGGAGGTGCAGTTGTGGCTACATGAGGTGGAAAAAGTACCTTCTGTATAGGCTGAGGTGGTGGCTGCAGGAATCCTTATTTTTGGCTTGGCCATTGCTAACCACCTCGCCATTGCTGATTATGCCACAAATTGCCCTGCGGTAGCTACCAATTCCCTTGGGGTTGTTTCCATTGAGGGTTTTATTAACTTGGCCACTGAGATTGAGGATTATTCCATGGAGGGTACTAGTGGTTCATAGAATCTTGTCATTGATTATTATAAAATGGGCCATTAAATGTAAGAGAATCTTGAGGCATACCTTGTCTTTGGGCCCATGGTCTTCCTTGTGTAATGAAGAATACTTTCTCAAAATCTCCTTAAATGGGTTTGTAATTAATGGGTAGTTGTGCAGTCTCCATATTAGCAACTAGCTTACACCAAAAATATCTCTTCTTCTATTGGAATGGGGATAAAATTTGACCAGAATAGCCTTAGCCTCCTCATGTTTCTTTTTCACCTGCATAGTGTCTAGCTATGTGGCTATGTTATTGATGATGTCTTTCTTGAATTTGGGCATGAGATGAGTTATTTTCATCCAAGAGGCTCCACCACTGCTTAACTTTCCTACAACAAACCTATATTTGCGCCCTTATTTTGCAACATCACTTGAATAATTAAGGCATATCTTCTTGATATCATCCCAAGTGGATTGAGTGATATTGCCTCCGACCATGAGGTCCAATGCTTCATTGCACCCCTCAAAAAGAGGAATTTTGGCGATTCTTGGTTGAGCTGGTGTTGCATGTTCTTCTATAATTTGAACAAGAATCTTGACACATTATTTTTAAGGCTCTCATCCTCCTTTGTGTCATCTTAAAAATGTCATCCCCTTGCATGTCATTCCCTCTACTTTATATTTTGTCAAGAAATATCTCTTCCTTTCATCCCAATCATGAAAACATCTTGGCCTAAGCCCATAAACCATTTTAATGAAGACTCCTTAAGACTTTCTGGATACATCTTAAGATTATGGGGATCTGTGGTGTATTCATAACTATGAAAGAGGCTATCAAACTCGAAGAGAAAGGTATTAGAGTCCTCTATTACCAGGCCATAGAATTTAGGAAGGGCTAAAGATGGAATGTTCTTGAGGTTATTATTATCATGATGATCAGTGATAGGGAATGGAAAAGTAGGAGGGTTCACCATCTTGGGTGGACCTTGAGGTTGATCCCAGGGCTGGTAAATGACTAAAGGCAATAGATTTTCTCCTTTTGGATAGTCGAGATATTGAAGTCTCAGATTGGCTGACGCTTCAATGAATGGATTGAGCTCAAATGGTACTTCAAGGGGACAATAGCCAAGGAGTTCACCTTTAGAGGATGAAGATGATGATGTGGTTTCAAGAAAGTATACAATAGCATCAAAAAACTAACCTTCTTCTTATAATAGTACAAAGATTTCTCGTAATTGATTATTGGGTTGATTTGGCAAGTGCCTTCTTAGAGTGTATCTTCTTCTTCTATGCATGAAAATAGTATGGATTTTTGCGGTGAATATCAAAGTGAAATCTATTCTACTCAAAGCAGGAGATGAAAACATAAGTAAAATAAAATTCTTTGAATGGATGAATTAGAACTCATCTCGACATCGTCCTCGACAATGGTGCAAGAAATTATCATCTTTTAGAAAGGATTCAAAAACTAGGCTTTCACCAATATGAAAGGAAACTAAGTGTGCGGAAAATAGTTCCCTATGCTAAACTCCCGAGAAGAGGATCATGCAAATTCAGATTTAACCCTTATCAATTACAGAATGATAATACAATAACATGCATACAAGAAAAAATGAGAATGACACAATGATTTACCCTAGGGAAAACCTTTCGGTAAAAAAACCCCAGCACTCCAAAACCTGCACAATGTATTAATCAAAACTATTGTTGTTTACATTACACTTGCAATGCAAGTTATTTCAAGAGATAAATGACACTTGAAGACAAATTTGGCAGCATAACAACAATACAACAATACACTAACTTATCTCTACAATTTGCAGCCTAGAAATGCTTATATCATGCACTTCCCTTTTTAGGGAAACTTCCAAAGATAACCGTATTAGGGTTTTACGCATTACAAAAGAGTGTACAATACTCAACATAATCAGTTGCCACATGTCTTGCATGTCTTCACCTATCATCAAATCTTTCACAATTAGCTCTTACAAATATTAATGACTGTCATAGGAATCTGTCATAACTGTGTCAGTCATGATAACCTTACACATTGTCCAAAGTTCTAACATTTGGAAAATAACCTCTATTCACCTAGACAAAGTTTGATCATCCTTGTCATCTTCCAAGTGGAGTGAAAACACAACATGTCCACTCAACTAAATGATAGAAGGGATATCAAACTTAAATACATTATTTGCAAAAAATTAAATACAAAACAAATAATATCAAATATAAGGAAATATACAAGGTTGAGACACCTTATTCCTAACACAAGACTCAGGGATTGGACATCCTACCAAGAAACTATCCTCCTTATAAAAACTCATTTAATTTATCAACCTAGGGATGTGTTACTTGAAATGGGCCAGCAAGATATATGCATTGAAGGCTGACTAAAACCACACTTTTCTATAGTTGCTACAGGAAATAAATTCTTTAAAAGGGAAGCTTAATCTAAGATTCTAGGAAATAAATACTGGAAAGGAAAATGCAGAAGTAAATATTTTGAAAGAATGGAAAGGCTTGAAAACTAAACTACAATGCTTCAGCTATTCTTCCACTTTGGATACAAAAAGCAATAGCTTATCCTACGACTTTGGTTGTAGGAACAGTGCAACACAAGTATTGAGAAAACAAGATGCAGGAAAGGAAACTACATGAAATGATTCTAACTAATGTGGATCCCTCGCCAAGTGGGCCCCCTTGGATGAGTATCCAAAACTCAATTACACAGAACTAACTCTCAAAAATTCATTTATCATTGATTGAAAAACATA
Source organism: Thuja plicata (assembly GCA_018584345.1). Classification (NCBI taxonomy): domain Eukaryota; kingdom Viridiplantae; phylum Streptophyta; class Pinopsida; order Cupressales; family Cupressaceae; genus Thuja; species Thuja plicata. The sequence goes on along the minus strand of MU223135.1, from coordinate 492,159 downwards.
GTACAGAGATTCATGCAAGTTGGAAAATAACAAAATGAAACTATAAATCTGATAATAGATAATGCCCTTTTTCTCACGTAGGAATAGGGCTTTATTTAAAGTAAAAACATATAAAAACTTAACTTCTCATGCTACAAAATAGGCAAAGTCATTATTTCAAAACTAGAAATTAGAAAGAAAGAAAATATAAGATATCCAGAAAGAAGGAAAGAACTGCCACGATAGAGGTAGAACAAATATAGCTTCCTACTTCCTCCTAGCTTTCCTTCAGGGAACTCCATAACTCCTTGACTTGGTCTATGCCTAGCTTCTTCCACCTTGATCTTACAGGAACCGTTACTTGATTCACATTAACTTCTCCATCATTTGAATCTTCTATATGACTAAGTTATCCAGTGCACGAGCACATTCACCTGGTCAATTCTTCATTTTCTATTTATGCTATGCACTTGAGTGTTAGAATAAGACATCCAAAGTAATGTTTCACAAAAACACGCACACGTTTCTTCACATTTAAATAGATAACTACCCATTAGAACATAAGAATAGATTTATCATAAGTAATATAGCATTAATATCCAAGTTTGCATGTTTAAATCATTAAAACTAGATTAGATGTTTTAGTGGTAGCATTCCACGTAATCTCATGAAAGAGCATACAAGGTTGTAGTAAAGTATGATGAAACTAAAGAACAGGAAATATCAAAAACTATCCTAGGGCTTCTAAAAGATGGCATAAATATGCCTCATCACCGTTAACAACCCTTAAGACACATAAGTTATAGAGAAAGGAGTCCTAAAGGGTAGTAAGGGGTCATTAGGGGTCCTAGGACATATTAATGTGTCCAAGGACACCTTATGACCCCTTACCCTACATCTTAGGGGTGACAAAGGGTCCTAAGGGATTATAAGGGGTCCTAGGACACATTAATGTGTTCTAGGACCCCTTAACAACCCTTATGACCCCTAGGTTGTACAAAGAGGGATCTTAAAGGTTATTAATGGGTCATAAGGGTTCCTAGTACACTCTAATGTGTCCTAGTACCTCTTACCATACATCTTAGGGGTCCTAAAGGGTCCTAAGAGTTCATAAAGTGTCTTAGGACCCCTTAAAACCCCTTACAATCCCTTAGGACCCATTACCATTCATTAGTGTATGGGAAGGGGTCCTAAGGGGTCTTAAGGGGTGTTAGGATATTAATTTGTCATAGGACCACTTATGACCCCTTTGGACCCTCTAGGACCCCTCTCTCTACATCTAAGGGGTCGTAAGGGGTCTTATGGGGTCCTGGGACACATTAATGTGTCCTAGGCTCCCTTAACAACCCTTATGACCCCTAAGGTGTAGAGAGAGGTCCTAGAGGTTTCTAAGGGGTCCTAGGACACATTAATGTTTCCTAGGATCCCTAATGACCCCTTAGGATACCTTACAACACCTTACCATATATATATATTAGGGTCCCTAAGTTGTTATAAGGGGTTTAATAATACATTAATGTGTCCTAGGATCAAGTAAGACCCCTTACGACCCTTTAAGACCACTTACAATACATTAGTGTATGGTAAGGGGTTCTAAGGGGTCTTAAGGGGTCCTAGCACACAATAATATTCCCTAGGACCCATTAACAACCCTCACAACACCTTAGATCTAGAGAGAGGGGTCCTAAAGGGTTTTAAGGGGTCATAAGGGATCCTAGGACACATTAATATGTCCTAGGACCCCATACTCTCGCTCTCTCTCTCAACATGGTTAAACATACATGTCAACTTCCAAACTAACCATAGCATAAATAATACAATGAGAAATGATCCTCAAATAATCATGCACAAGTCAAGGGCTTAAAGTTACAATAAATAGTCCATTGGGAATCATTCTGAAGGTAGTGTGTTGATTCATGAAATTTCCTAAAAACCCTTAAAATCTAGAATCTTTATCTTAACACCTATGAAGCTAAAACCACTCTCAAACATCCTAAAAGTATATACATAAAATGTAATTGAAGTATAGGAAAGTAAGAGTAACTTAAGTATAAAATGTAACTTATACTTAAATGTTACATTTTATGTATGCTCCTGGTACTAAAATTGGCCTGGTGGGGCATGTAAATCTCTCTCTCTTTCCCTCCCTTAATCTATTTCATATTCACTATAGTTTGTACTCACTATAGTGCATATTCCCTATGTAAAACATTAAAAATTTGATATTTCATGAAATGCAACCTTTTTCAATATTTAGATTTGCATAGTGTGTACACCCTATAGGGCATACGCGCTATTTTGCATACTAGCTTTGAACTAATTTTGAATCCACCAAGCCTAAGGCTTGGATTTTCCTTGGATATCCAATCCAAAGGCTTGGAGGATTCAAATCGGTGTGAGATGTGTTTTCCAATAAACATACAAAAAATTCACATTTTTCTTGTGTTCTCCCCATCAGGTTTTCACGTGGTTCATTAATGATAAAATTAGACAACATAATATTGTAGATCTCTTTGTTAGCTATCTAACCATATAATTTATTTTGAATTTTGATTATGTTAATCTTTCATCTCTATTTTCTTTTTTATGTATGTTTGATTTTTATTAAAAACCAATGTGTAGTTTTTTGGGCTTAGATTTTGGTTCATTTGTCAAATTTTGAAACAAGTTACTTTTCTAGGAACTTGACTCTATTCTACGTAGTTTTTTTTTTAAAAAAATTGACTAGTTTTCAATGATTTATAGGGGGAGGATACTGAAATTTCACATTTTTAGGATTGTCCACTTAGAAAATTTGTAAAAAATCATATATCCATTAAACAATTAGCAGAAAAATCCAGGATAAACTACGTGGTGTTAGCTAACTTCTCACCAGAGCAATTAATTTTTTTTTTAAAAAGTCAACATTTTAGGGGAAGCACACCAGACACTATGTTATGTTTTTTTACCAAAAAAAAGACCACTTTTTGTGCTCCCCCTTTTTGAGAGCCTTAAACTCCACCATTTAAAAAAAATAGTAGTTTAGAAACTATTTTCAAAGTACTATACCTCTTGTTCTTGTTTCATTTTGAAATTTTGAGTCTAACTATCTTCAATTTCTCATCGAAGTTCAGAGTTTGTTGATTTCATAAATTTTTTTTAAAAAAGTGGCATCTTATACCCCCTTTTTGTCTCCCATCCTTGTGGACTTACCCATAACTAAAAATAAACCAAAATGAATCCTAAATCTAATAGTGAATAAGGCTAAATCCAAACCATAAACCAAATCAAACCCAACCCCAACCCTTAAAACTCTAAAATTAGTTTCCTAACAATAAACAAGAGTAAACCCTAAACCTTAAACAAAATGAATTGTAACATCAACCCCCTAAAGAAAGCTCACACCTAATCATAAAACTAATTGAACATAAAAAAAAAAACCTTAAACACTAACCTTAGCCTAAATTTTACCCTAACCTTACACTAGAACAAATTGACCCCTAACACGAATCCTATTTGAACACTTAAGTAAATTGAACCCTAACCCAAAGCCTAATAAAAAAGTATAAGAAATTAAACCTAACAATTTTCAAATTTGTATTGTTCTATTAATCCAAACAAATCAACGGTACATAGAATAAAATCAAATCCTAACCCTTTTAAAACATAACCTTAAACATTATTGAACTCAAACCTCACTCAATAAGCTTAAACATGTGTAGACATCCAAAAATATAAATTTAATTAATACCTCCTTTTATTCATCTAACTATTTAATTTAATCAATTAAATTTTTTCCCTTCTATTATTTAAATACAATCTAAATACTATCCTAATGTATTGAATTTAATACATTTTGTCTCAAAACTCCTTTAAATAAATTTATTTTTTAATTAAAAAACCCTCACACTCTTAATTCTTCTAAACTGTGATTAATTCAAATATAATTTGAATAATAATCTAAACCTAACCTAGAGACCTACTAATCTAATCTAAAAGCATTCCCTACTCCTACCCTACCCTTACCTATCTCAATTGCTAAACCTACTTTCTCACTTAATCACCCACTAATCCTACTTACAAGTTGATTCCAAACCTTTTTAGTCCTAATGGAAGACTCAAACATGTGTGAGAAACTCATCCCAAGAGAGCCACCTAACTCTCTTAAATGCATCCTCCTTTTTCCCCACACATTTCCCTAAGGTTTCTCACACGTGTGAGAAACCTTGAGCCTCACAAAGCATTAAATTCTTATTTTTACCTCTCCTCTAAACTTATGTGTCTCTTATGTGGCTCCTATGTGGATGCCACATGGGTGCCACCTCATCAAATCCCTTCTCTTCCCTCCAAAAATCTATAAATAGAGGCCCTTTCCTCTTGCATTTGATTTCTCATTTGTGCATTGTTATCATGCTAGAATAGCTCTAGAATTTCATAGTTGTTTTATGCTTATGATCATAGTTCTTTCTTAATCCATCTATTTATTACATGTTAGGATAATTTGGTAATGAATCAAGTTTTTTTCTTCCATTTCATATCATAGTAGTTTAATCTTCATTTTAGGAAACTTTGAGACTAGTTGCCTCATACTAGTTCTTGAATTGTTCCTCATCCATTAGCTCTTGCATTCTAGTCTTTCATACATAATCAAGAAAGGATTTTTACTTGGGGATTAGTTAGTTTTTTTTTGATAGAGCACATCCAAAATCCTTCTTTTGAGAAAATCTAATAAGTCTTTTATAGGGTGCAACTTATTGTAGCTCAATCTGATGTTATGAGTGTTTATCTTGTTGTTGCATGCTCACTTATGTTTTTGAATATTTATATGTGCTAACCTACTCATGTTTGAATGTTTGGGCTTGCTCCCAATAAATTGAATATTTTTTCATACACATTCTGGCACGCTCGGTGGGACCCACGTCGCTTAAATTTTCATTTTCAAATCTGACTTTTTTGTCATTTTGAACACAGGCACAATTTATCGTATGATTATTCCTAAATACTCATACGAGTAAACAGTCCTCGTATGATTAAATGACCTTAATCATTTTGTCATATTGTTACTCATGATTTCTTGTACGAGTCTGCATCAGGACTTATTACTTGTATTACAACATATGTATGCTCATAGGAGATAGTGATTACTTGTATTGCAACACATGTATACTCGTATGAGTTTTGATGCCAGATTGTCATCTATACTTTCTTGTATAAGATATAGCAAGCATTTTTAGGGGTCATTTTAAGTTTTCTTTGATTTATAACCTTTGACTTGGTTTCTTTGGCTTGCTAGTTATCTGATTTTGCAGCCTAACTACTTTTTGCAGGACGTATTGAAGAAGAAATCGATTGTTGAAGACTTGCACTATAACAATTTATTTGTCAAATTACTCACGCTTGAAGATTAAATCTCAAACTTATAATGTATTTTTTTTGTAGGTTGCCTAAGTTGAATCAAACAAACGATCATGCTTGATTAGTGTTTTCAAGGAGCTTAGTTTAATTAGGAGGTTTCTTGTGTGAAACAAATAAAATATAGGGGATTATTCTCTCTTTCCTTTTGGGAAGATCAAAAACCTAGAAATACTTGGTTTGCTTTGGGCAAGTGATTTTTTGGGAATTAACCATGTTATTTGAGTATTTGGGAGAAAATTAAATTGGATAGGAGAGTATGCTATTTTCTCCTTGTGGAGAAATCAGAAATCGAGACTCCTTTCGTTGCCAATCCATAATTTTCAAGTTAATCCTTTGGTTGGGTCTGCCGGTTGAGGTAAAAATCTCCTGAGAATGACCCATGTGAGAACGAGGTGTAAGCCACACCACTTCAACTCATATTAAAAAAATTTAATTCTTGGGGTTAAAACCTCAGAATTCAGATATCGTTTGAGCTTATACTTGGCTCACTCCTAACACAAATTAGGGTCACATGGTCTCAATCAAGTTTATGTGACTGCTTGTTCCAAGGTGCTTTGTGGGGATATACGCCTCAATAGAGCTTGCACAGACACAAAGGAAATCTTCGAATGAAGATCTATACTAAGAACCATTAAAGTAGTAGCCTACCCAATTCACCCCTGAAAGCTTGATAATTTTTATGACAGGAGGATAGTAACCTCCCCAAGATACTCATATATTCATGCCACCTTGAGAATTTGGAGTAAGATAATATGACATCATTACTAGAGCCATTGTGTACTTTGTGATGACCATATTCTAATCATCTCTCATGTGTGTGCCTACATTTGCAAGAAAATATTTTCAACCTAAGCCAAATTTGTTAGGTAGGCATTCCTAGAGTGTTCTTAAAACATTGGTGACTTGAACATACACAAATTTCCTATTAAACAAATGTGTCACAATTTCTTGTATCCCTTAAGGTTTCTTTGTCCCTTGTTGGATTTTTTTTAGACACATAAATGTTCCCATTTGAATCAAGGTATACTTAGTGTATTCAATTCCTTTGATGCATGGTTGAAAATTGTTCTTTCCATTGAACACAAATCTAACTAAGTTTCCTCAATATCAATCAATCCCAATCAAGAAGAAGTAATTACCTTTTTTAATACCATCCTATTTGATCACACATGTCCGATTCAAGGAAACATAAGAAAGTAAAAATCCAACTACCCCACATATATCGAGAGTAGAAGTTCACCAATCAAGAGACCAAGAAGTATCAACATATTGTGAAATTTGTCCAACAAGAGATCCAAGAATGTGAAAAGTATGACAAGATCATTTTCAACAAAAAGCTTTCATGCTTCATGGGCAAGTATTATTTTAACCACACCTTTATCAAATTTGAGAGATACGACCTATTGACAGATCGCAAACCTGTCCGTCCACTCTTCTTCATCCCAAAGCTTGCATCTCCATCATTACATTATTTTTAGGATCATCCTAAGTCATCTTCTTTAGGAAATAATTACCCAATAAATCAAACCCAATCTAATTCCATATTCCAAGAAAATATAAAAATATAAAAATATCCCATACTTGCTGATATATCCTTATGAGTTTCTTAAAACCTATATCTGAATCAGCATCATCCCTTAGCTTTATTCCTTGACTAAGAATTATCTAAGATAGCTCACATTGTCCTTGTAACCTCATCACCTTGATCTAAAGGTTGGTTCAGATTGAAAAAGAATCTCATCTTTTGAAAGACCACAAGTCTGTCTTAGGTTGACAAAATCATATCCATTTGAGCCTACATTAGGAAAATAAACTCACTATCTTTTTTCTGATACCAAGTCATCCCTTAAATCTTTAAGACATCCTCATTAGTTTTAGTCATCATCATCATAATTAGATATCATTCACATACCCAATCTAAGGTCTCACATCATCATCATCCTTGCACATCCTAGGAACATTTGCACACTATATTTAGGAAGCTCTCACCTTAAGTATCATCTTGCATCATTCATCCTAGGACACATTTTATGCCACCTGAAACTGGATCCAAGAAGAGAAAGGATATAGACTCCAATCTTTCTGCTAGCTTGTCTGAACCAACAATGGATCCAAACAATTCCATGGTCTCCTTTGACCCCCGACACCAAGTGAAAATTGAACACGTATGGGATGATCCCACTAAGGTCCCTACCACCACCTCTATGGAAGCTTTTATGAGTCATCCTAGGCCTGCACACATGGTTAGTGCCATCATAGGCCACAATAACGCTGCCATACTCGCTAACCATCAGCAGGAGGGTGTCCCCTGCAACCAAGACTCCAACCACCCCAATATAACATGTCCCATACATATGTCATCCAACATGTTCCAATATGTAGTGGAATAAATCATTGATCCAAGCCAAAAAAGCATCACAAATTCCCTCACTCATCCCTCACTTACTCCAACCAACCACTACCAAACCCATAGTGCATAGTGTAGCATAGCCAACTCCCTTCTCCATCATAGGAATTTCATCCTCTAATCCTCCTCCACTTCTGACATCTCAACCAATCCAACACACCTCTACTTAAGTTGCACAACCACGCATTAACCCTTCAACTTGTTAGTTCTTTTTATTGCAGATGTTGATAACTATTCTTATGCATAACTCTATATACCCAAACATGCATCTGACAAAAAAAAAACACTAATGCAATAAGGATTCTCATCCTTCTTCACTTTGAGCTTCAAGCTCAGGTGGGTGTACCTTAAGGATTCACTTCTCCAAGGAATCAACAAAAAAATTTGTATTCTTCAATATAAATCATAAATATTTATGTTCTTCAAACATAAACTAAAAGATTATTTAAAATTTAAGGATTGATGATGATAACTACCTATCAAATATAGACTAGTGCCTAATCTAGGGAAAAGAGTCAAATGAACATACATTCACTAATATTTTAATATCAACACACCCAGAACCCAAATGAAATGCCTTGAAAATCATTCTTCTCATTTCCACACCTAGACATCAAATTCTCATGTAAATCTTGAATCCCCTGGAACCACCCTTCCCTTGAAAGAAACTCAAGAATAATCCCACAATTTATCTTGTAAATAGTTTATTAAAATTTTCCTTACAAATTCAGTACACAAGAATTCAAAAATTAACACAGGAAGACATCATAAATGTGCAAAGAAATTCCACTATATTTTCATTAAAATTCTCTTTGTTTCAATACATTAAAAAATGACCAAAACTCTAAAACAAGACTAAAATTAGAAAACTATCTTGTATTTGTGAATTCACCATCTTTGAATTTTACAAAAGCCTTGCTATTTATATTATTCACTAGCCATCTTGAAATCCTAGGAGAATCAGGGTGCAACAAGATTTAGATGGCTAGGAAAGCAAAAGATGCTAAAAGAGAAAAACAGTTACAATCATTTTCCATTAGTGGAGAGGAAAACTTGAGTAGCTCTTTGTAATCATTCTGAAGATTTAACAGTTAGCACCTTTGTTCATAGATGTTCAAGGTAACTTTTGAAAGTTGTTGTGAGAATAGTGACCACCTACATGGCTAACATATAATATTCTTTGAGATAATTACCCTCCCTATGCTCATTGATCAGGTGCCAAGTTTCATTCAATCATCTTCCATTGCCTCCAAGTATTTTGTTCCTTTCTTTTCTCTTCTCTAGCTTTGTGCTTTTGTCCCACATTGCAACCTCCTCCTCTTTTGGCCAGTCAAAACTCTTAATTCCCTGTAATTGTTTAATTTGTCTTTCCCACCTGGCATCGGTGATAGCTCTTGTATCTGCCAGAAACTTGGCACAATTTGTTTTATATTTACAAATATTATCCAGGACCTTATTGTACATGTTGGAAACCTACCTATTGGGAGCATGCTCAGACATGAAAATGTTAGAAAAATACAATCAATAAGTTACACTAACATGTCTAAAACATACTACGAAAATAAGAAACTCCATCATGACCTCCGATGAGCTGAACAAGGGCACCCAAGACCTTGTTGATTTGCTCTTAGAGAGGTGTGTGGGTGTGCTCTCCCAACACAATATACTAATCCCACTATGATTGATTTGTGAATGATACTAAAATGCAAACTAATGGATGGATGAAGAACTCAAGAACAAGTATGAAGAACTTGTCTCAAGCTATTCATCATATGCATGAAAATGATGCAAACTATACTAAGAATGATATGAAAGATCTAATGAAAGGAAACTAAACTCATTCCATTAATCCTAACATGTAATATCTATATTCAACTATGAACTACAAGCATGAATAAGAACAATGAACTAAGAATTCTAAAGCTATTTTAACATGATAACAATGCATAAAAATAGAGATGATTTGCTCTTGACAAAGGCCTCTATTTATAGAGTTTTTGGAGAAGAGAGAGGGTTTGGATGAGGTGGAGCTCATGTGACATCCACATAGGTGCCACATGAAGGACACATAAGCCATGCAAGAGGCCCACTTTTCTCACGTATGTGTGAGCAACTTTGGATGTGATGGGTCAAAATGTACTTAAAGTACACATGTGAAGGATCTTGTAAGAAGGTGTAAGAGAGTGTAAGAGTTTTAGTCCAATGAAACACTTTTAGAAAGTGTAAGAAGGTGTCATCATGAGTGTAAGAAACCTTGTTGGCACCAAATAAGGATTATTTGGAAAAGACAAATTTTAAAAATTTTCTCACACATATGTGAGCAAATAATTAGGACTAATTGGTGTAGGAATCTAGAAATTAGCCTAATTAACCTTAGTTAATTAGTGAATAGGTTTATTTGGTGAGAGTGATGTGAGGTAGGGTAGGATCTAGGTTCAAATTAGCTTAATCTAAATTTAAAATTTAGATTAATTTGGTTTAGTATAATTTAAGTCATGTGAAGGAATAAATAAATTAAAATTTATTTAAAGGGGATTAATGAAAGACAATGTATTAAATAAGATTTGATACATTAAAAGGGGTAGTATTCAAATTAAATTGAGATACTAAGGAAAATGAATCATATTTAATTAAATAGATAGGAGAATATAACAAATATAATTAATTAAAATTAACTATAAGGTTATAGAAATATTAATTAAATTAATATAAGGACGATTTTAGATGTCTACATTTTGCCCCTCTTTGATGCGGCGTCGAAAGTAGCGTCGCGTCAAATAAAAGAAAATGAGATGCCCCAAAGAGGTTAGAAAACCTACGGTAGTGAGAGCGGAGGGGTGTGCCCCCTCGAGAAAATAGTAGGAAAAAATACAAATTTTTAATAAAATTTTCTTGAAAAGGTAGGAAAACAGGGAAAACAAATCAATTGCATGGCGTGTCCAAGGAAAATGGAGGACAAATGGGGACTAGAATGAGAAATGAGGAGACAGATGGAAGAAATGGGTCCCAAGGGGCTATAAATAGTCCACCGGGGCCCATACACAAGTCACTTTCACTCACAAAGAGCAAAAAGACTCAAGAAGCAGAGAGCAATGGCAGCGCAACAAGAGCGAGCACAACTTGGGGAGCACATCTAGGTGCACCAGCAACTTACGGATGCTAGACCACCAGTGAGTAGTCGAGCACCACCTAGTATTTGATGCATTTATTACTTTTGTAGTTCAGTTAGAGGACAATAAATGCTCCCAAACTGACACGCAGCGCAGACAATGATCGCCTGACTACCATCTACACAGACGGTGGTCGACAAACCACTGTCCTCACAGACGGCCAATCGACGATCGACGTCTGCATAGATGGAGATCAATCGATCTCTATTTGTGAAGGAAGGAAGAGACAAATGAGCACACTAGAGACTACGGTGTGTGAACATCGCCATCTGCGCAGTAAAAGGGCAGCTGCCTAAACTACCATCTCCGCAGACTAACGTCTGCGAAGATCTGCCAGCTCCGTAGACTGGCGACTGTGAAAGTCCATCGTCTATGAGGGTCAACCACCATCTGCATGGATTGAACCAAAAATGGAAGAAAAGAGAGGAAGAAGACAAAAGACAAGGGTCTGATAGAATTTTTTGATGCCCTAGACGGGCCTGGGACATTTTTTGATGCCCTAGAATGCTATCTGATTGCTGACATTTGCTTGCTGACTGCAGGAGGAGACCATCATGTTCCTGGTGAGGGAGTGTCATCCAACGACCATGGAGCTGGAGTAGCAGTTGAGAGTGGCTGAGTGGGGATAGGTGACACTATGTGGGTTAGAGCACGTGCGGCATTGGCCACATCTATCAGTGTATAATGCGCTCATGTCTGCATTGATAGAGAGATGGAATAGCACCACCTATAGCTTCCACTTCCCTATAAGGGAAGCAACTATGACCCTCCATAACGTATGGAGGATCTACAGAGTGCTCATTTGGGGGCTTATACTTGAATACTGCGTGGAGGGATCAGAGCCATAGATGGAGATGGCACTAGGTCAGAGATTTATAGATCTTCCTATTACACGACAGTGGATGTCTTGGATAGGGGCTATGACTATGGAGCCATGGCCATGATGGTTGGCTTTATACCTAGCTAGACTGATAGGGGGATGACTCATTCCTAATCATGTAGGCAAGCGGTTCCCCATAGGTTGGGCATGAGTACTAAGCATCATGGTGGAGGATGGGGACCAGTACTGCTGGGGATATGTCATCCTTGGCCAGTTGTATTATGATCTACATATGTGCACCTGCCGCAAGGGTAGGGCACTAGGTCCTGGATGTACACTCCTACTGGTATGGGAATGAGCGCATATTTCGGTCACATGATCGATTAGACACTAGGAGACCAGAGCAACGTATGAGCCTTATGTATGTAGATATAGGCCACTAATCAGTTATGAGGCCACAAATTTAGTTGAATACTAGCAGAGGAGACTAGACGAGATGGGGGATATACTTTGGGCACCCTATGTAGGGTGTGAGGCCTAGGGTCACAAGATCCCACAACAAGATAGATATGCTAAGGACGAGTTCTATGACTCATATTATATGATATTTGTGCAGACTAATTGCTGGTTGTTTGGTAGGATAGCGTATATGATATCCAGGTACAAGCCATCCAGGGTACGGAGGTAGATGGGACAGATTCAGGAGGCCGTACCAAATGGGTTTCCACATCCATTGGTGACCTGAGAGGTGGGGAGTGTTTGGGGGATAGATGCAGATCTGCACACAGTGCGAGAATCATTCATGGGGATGATCGAGGTCCCATGGATCAGGGCTTGAGAGTCTTTATAGGATACAAGTGTAGTACTGGCATATGCATAGTGGTGGGCTGCTCATAGGCCTATTAGACTGACAATGCTAGGAGTTATACAGGAGGATGAGCAGCCAGGGATCAGAGGGGATGGAGGAGGATAGGATGGGGATGATGACAAGGAGGGAGGAGATGGAGGGGCTAGAGGGAGGAGAGTCTAGCCTAGGGTTGTAGCACCGAGGCGGAGGGGAAAAATATAGATACCTATAGGAGGGCAGCCACCCATTATTCTTGATGTACAGGTACAGGGGTAGGATCAACAGGGGCCACCACAGGGGCCACCATAGGGACCACCATAGGGATAGGGGCCACCATGGGGGCCACTAGGATAGGGGAAGGTACCACCAGTGGGCTACATAGCCTAGGAGACACATGATACAGTCATAGCAGAGTGAGATAGCCTACAAATTGAGCTGGGTAGGGTATAGGGATTATTGACAACATCTCAGGTGACTGAGGTGAGCGCACATGCTAAGATTCAGTGACTACAGGGATTATTGGCTATAGCATAGGCCACAGCCAGCAGCCTACAGATAGAGGTAGCCTGGGTACAGGGGGAGTTAAAAATAGAGACTACTCGGGGGGATAGTGCTCAAAGAGCACTAGACATTTTATAGGCTCAGGTGGACAGCGGAGAGTTCACTATCATAGAGGAGCATGGAGACCATGATGAGGAGTTGGTAGCAATGTCAACATAGATAGCGGCTCTTATAGAAGAGCGGGATTTAGCACAGAGACGTGCAGAGAACTACAGGGAAGACCACGATATAGCGTGTCTAGCAGGAAGTGTAGCAGGTTTGGGTCAGATGCTGGCCGATGCCATGGCGGCACAAAGAGAGGCAGGACGGAGAGGCCAAGAGGCAAAATACCACATGGGACTTTACCATGGTACAGTGCTAAAGGAGGCACGATAGCCTACATACTCTGAGAGGGTGCAGACAAAGAGCACCGACTGAGGATCACAGGGATCAGTGGGGTTACCGCCATGTCCCAACAGTGGTGCAGGACCATCGCGGCCACCACCATGATGCTTCTCAGACCTTTTTTGGATACACATTTTTGACACAAGATGTATGATACTGACATTTTTCATATATATACATGTACTATTTTGGGACTATGGGACTTTGATTTATGGACATTTATGATGCTATATGTTATATGATGTGATGATTATGCAGGATGTATGGATGCATTATGATGTTATATTACATATGTTATATGAGGTTTATGACTAACATGCAGGATGAGATTAATTTATGTATGATGATGCTGACAGATTTGTGATGCAAGGATGAGATACAAATATATATGTGTGTGTGTGTGTGTGTGTGTGTGTGTGTGTGTGTGTGTGTGTGAAATGGGATGTATTAATGCTTATATTGTATTATGTATGGATGTAATGTGATGATGCATAAATGTAAATGTATATATGATTTGTGAAATGAATCTAGAATGAATGAAACCTAAAAAATGTTATGGATTGTATTAATGTTACTAAATGAATGAAATATAATTATATGAAATGGTACTAAATGATGAGGTAACTAAATGAATGAAATGCGTAATGCTAATGGAGTACTAATGCAACTATAAATGAGTAAGGATGAGTGAACAATGTTAATGAATAATGAATAATGAACTAAATGATCAATGCAAATGATTTAATGAAGAATGATTAATGCACTAAAATGAACACTACAACTGATAATGAATAATGATTAATGAACTAAATGAACAATGCAACTGATAATGAATAATGACTAATGAACTAAATGAACAATGCAATGGATAGTGAATGGATGCAATATGAGACAAATGAGGACACTATTTTTGTGTGTATCAAAATAGGTTTGATAAAATCACTTAGGTGACCGGATAGGGGAATAAATAGAAAAATTTTCCAAGAGCAAAATCATAATGCAATATGACCTAACTACAATGCAAAGACTGTCTACATGATGATAGTGGGATTGATACCGTGTTAATGTTGGAGAGCACACCCTAGTTTGATATTGCAAAAGGAGTTATGCACCATGTGCTAGAAAACACAAGTGACATGGTTCCTTTGCATGGAATAGACTCTCAGACAAATAGGTTGTTAGGAACAAGAATGCAAGATATCAAGTATGATGGATCTTATGAAATGTTACACATGAGGAGACACAGTACATCCAGATCTTTTGAGGGATTTGAGATGCATGAATCCTGCCCCCAGTGAGGCATACATAGTCATAACTGAATATCAAAACATAAATGCACTAACAAACTATGACAAGCAGATCATACCACAAATGACACATATTTCACCATATACTCACCATAACGAACCTGGATATAAAAGATCAAGGTTGTCGCAATAAGGACATAGTGGAACACAAGATAAAATCAACAAAAGGCATCCTGACCAAGTGATCACTCAGTCCAAAAGTTCTTGCCATGAACAATTTTGATGTGATAGAATAGCTGACATCAGAAGGATGCATCTTGATGGGCAAAAGATTGATTGATTAAAATAGGAATTCGCTGGCAATTGCTTGTGAATAGAACAAAATGAGGAAATTCAATTTTTCTGCTGATTTGTTCAAAACGTTTGTGATCACTATGTCTAGAACAAAGCTCAGTGTTTGATTTGGTAACTTCAGTCGTACAGGAATCATTATTGCGAAAGAAGAAAGATGTTCAAAGAACTACCTGCACAAATATGGGTAGTGACGCTTGTGATGCCCAAAAGTTCGGGTCAAAACATAACCAAATTTTTTTTTTTAAAAAGTGAAAAAGTTCCACGTTGAAGTTGCGGGAAAGAGGATTCAATGACGTGGTCACAAAAGACTTTGGCGTTCAACCTCAACAACGTTGAAACCATATGATGCTAGATGATATCGGTATAATCAAAGAAGATCGTTGATCATCTTCTCGATCAATATCGTCGATCATCGATCTAAAAAGATTATAGGCTATCTAGGAGGAATTAAATGTTATAGTTTACGCCATTCTAAAAATAGGTTAACCATATCCCAATAGGGTACATATCAAGCCAATATGATTCTATAATTATGTGGTCCATTTATGGAAATAATGAATATAAAATTTAATTTGACGTTTACATCAATATTCATTTTCAAATGAATAAATATTAATTCAATTTATAATTACAACATACCCATTTAATCAATGTAATTTTGACCAATTAATACTCTCAAAGGCAACATTAGTTTATGATAGATATTATCAAAGTTTATGACTCAATAACATTTATGGTATTTAATTGATAAACATGATATATATAAGTTAATTATTATTTTTATTTATTAGTTAATATACTTATAATATATCAATTAATAATATAATCATGCTATAACATTAGCATGTGGTACCATAAATATTAACTAAATATCCTATTA
>MU223135.1:464460-476016 GCA_018584345.1 Thuja plicata | reverse complement strand
TCACATCAACTATTAATTTAATCCAAGATAACTTAAGACTTAACACATAACTAATTTGACATTTACATCTCGACTTCTTGAATCTAATCCTTTCGACAAAAGTACTCAATGGACCCTTAATAGTCTATTTGGATCTATGATCCACAGGGTAACATACTACATCCAAGATTCTCTTACACAATTAACAACCTAGAGATATCACCTCTGTCATTGCGACACTAAAATAGGTACTGATATGAAGGTACAATAGATAGTTCTATCCTGAGGTACAAATCTGTTAGAGATTTACCAATCATCCAGATACTACAACACCCCTTAATCCTTTGACATCGAAGTGTCGAGGGAAAGGTGGAAATGGGGTGGGCCTTACAACGCTTATTATGAAAGGCGATGCAAACTGTATAGCCAAATGGTGGAAACTGATGGTGGATCTGACTACACATGACACCTAAAATAGGTTTTCACCATGGTACTTATCCATTGTGCCACCGAAGTGGTTTTCACAGATGGACGGATTTATTTCTCTTTCTCTTTTACTTTTTTGATATTCTTTTCAAGCTTTTGTATTTTTTATGCTTTTTTTATTTTTTGATTTTTTTTTCTTTTTGCTTGCTTTTTGAATGTTTTTGGATTTTCTGCTTTTCTAATTTTTTGGATTTTTGAAAATTTTTGTTGTACAATAGACTATAGACTGATCAAGCATAGAAGCGCTTGAGATGTACAATATTTATAGGATCAGGGAGTGGATCTCCCTCTGGGGATGCAATTTGATAGGCACCTGAACCATACTTTGCTATAACAATGAAGGGACCCAACCAATTAGGTTCAAACTTCCCTTTCTTCTCATGATTCTGGAGGTTCTTCATATTATGCTGCAGGACAAGATCACCAACCTCAAACTGATGAGGTTTGATCATTTTTTTGAACTGAAGGCAAAGGAAATTTTGATACACATGGAGGTGGTCTAGGGCATTGAGGCATCTCTCATCAAGGAGTTCCAGCTCTTGCAAATGGGCAAATCTATATTCTTCTTTGGACAACAGATTCTTGAGAGAGATTCTGAGTGAAGGGAGCTCAATTTCAATGGGTAGAATAGACTCAGTACCATAAACAAGGGAAAAAGGAGTGGCTCCCATGGGGGTTCGAATGGAGGTGTGGTAAGACCAAAGGGAAAGATTGAGGTGAAGGTGCCAATCATGGCCAACTTCATCGACTATTTTCTTGAGGATTCTGAGGATGGTTTTATTCGTAGCCTCAGCTTGACCATTGCTTTGTGGAAAGTACTTGGAAGAGGTATGGTGGGTAATGTTGAATTTCCTACATAGCTCTATGACATCCTTGTTCTTGAAAGGTCCTCCATTATCAGTAACAATATCCTGAGGAATGCCATAGTGACAGATAAGATAGTTCAAAATAAACTTCAAAATCTTTTTTCCAGTAGTGCAGGTGAGAGGAATAGCTTCGACCCACTTGGTAAAGTACTCCGTAGCAGCCAGGATGTATTTATGGCCATTGGATGAATTAGGGAAAATTTGGCCAATGAGGTCGAGACCCCAGTGTGAAAAAGGTCAAGGGGTGATGGTGGGTTGGAGGGATTGGGAGGGAGCGTGTATCAAATCATTATGTTGCTGACAAGGTACACACTTCTTCACATAGTTGTAGGCATCTTGCTCCATAGTAGGCCAGTAATATCCAATGCGTAACAAATTTTTGGCCAAAGTAAGTCCACTAGAGTGGGCCCCATAGATTCCTTGATGTACCTCCTCTAGGGATGTTTGTGCTTCATTAGAATTTAGACACCTTAAAAGAGTTCTATCAAAATGCTTTCAGAAGAGAGTATCAGCAAGGATTGTGTATCGGGAAGTGCGGCGAATGAAGGTTTTATGTTGATTAGGTGTTAAAGTAAGTGGGGTATGTCCATCACATAAGTAGGAATATACTTCTTGGTACCATGGGGAATTGGGATCAGTAATTTCACACACCATTTCAGAATTCGGTTTGTCATAGGCAGGGACCATAAGATTCTCAACAAGAAACTCACACTGTGCGTTGTGTTCTAGAATAGTGATCAAGGACCCAATTGTTGCCATGGCATCTGCTGCTTTGTTGTTCATGCGAGGGATCTATTGGAAGATTAGCTCAGTGAAATTCATCTTGAGATCTTCAACTGCTCAGTGATAGGAAAGAAAATTGTCATCCTTCATTTGATATTCATCCATAACTTGTTTGATAACCAATTGTGAATCACCAAGCACCAATAAAGTGAGAATATTCCATTGTATGGCCTGTCAAAGTCCAAGTACAAGGGCTTCATACTCTGCAATGTTGTTGGTACAAGGAAACTGTAATTTGAAAGATTTAGGGATGAGATCTCCTTTTGGTGTAACAAACAAGATTCTTGCCCCCGATCCTTTTTGAGTGAAGGATCCATCAAAATAAAGCTTCCATGGTGGACTCGGGGCAAAATTAAGGACTGGTTCATCTGGAAAATCTGTGATCAAAGGATGTTTACCATCAATAGGTGCTTTAGCTAATTGATCTACAATTACTTTTCCTTTGATAGCTTTTTGATCCACATAAACAATGTCGAACTCACTAAGGATCATGACCCATTTTATTGTACGACTAGTAAGAGCAGTGCGTGCCAGGAGATATTTGAGTGGATCACTTTTAGCAACAAGATGAATTTTATGATTAAGCATATAATGTCATAGCTTTTATGTACAAAAAACAATGGCCAAACATGCCTTCTTAATTAGGGATTAATTCAACTCATAGCCAATAAGAGTTCTGCTGAGATAGTAAATTGCTCGCTCTTTACCGGTATCATCCAATTGTGCCAGGAGGGCTCCCAACACGACCTCTGTAGTAGATATGTAAAAAATTAGAGGATGACTAGAAATAGGTGGTACCAACATAGGTAGATTATCTAGATAGCCTTTCAGTTTCTCAAATGCATTTTGACACAAGCAATCCCACTGGAACTTGATATTCTTGCATAGGAGATGGGAGAACAGATGCACCTTGTCAGCTAGTTCTGACATGAATCTTTTGATTGATTGCAGTTTTCCTTGTAAACTATGTAATTGCTTCAATGTTTTGGGTGGTGGAATCTCTAGGATTTCTTTCACTTTCTTTGGATCAACTTCTATTCAACGTCGTGACATAATGTATCCCAGCAGCTTACCAGACTGTACTCCAAAAACACACTTCTTAGGATTCAACCTAAGCTTATACTTCTCCAATCACTCCAAGATGGTAGTAAGGATAGGAATGTGTGATTCCCTTGTTTTGGATTTTCCTAAAAGATCATCCACATAATCTTCCATGATGACATGCAAAAGGTCATGAAAGATGGTAGTCATTGCTCATTGATAAGTGGCCCCAGCATTTTTAAGGCCAAAAGGAATCACCTGATAATAGAAGGTGCCCCAAGGCATTGTGAATGTTGTTTTGTGCTGGTCTTCAGGTACTATCCTGGTTTGATTGTAACCTAAGAATCCATCCATAAGTGACAACATTTCATGTCCTGACGTCAAATCCACTATAATGTCAATATTTGGTAGTGGAAAATCATCTTTGGGACATGCAAGGTTTAGGTCTCTGAAATCATTGTAGATGCAAATGCCCCCAGCGGGCTTACCTACTGGTACAATATTAGAAACCCATTCAAGATAATCAATTGGTCTGATTACTTCAGCGTCCAGCATCTTCTGAAGCTCTACTTTGACTACTAATGCAACTTGAGGATGCATCTTGCAAAGTTTCTGATTAACAGATTTTACACTTGGATCTACAGTAAGATGATGCATGACAAGATCTGTATCGAGCCTGCGCATGTCTTTGTAGGTCCAGACAAAGTTGATTTTGTGTTTATGCAAGAATACTGTCATGTCTTTCTTTTCTTGATCGCTGAGAGAAACTGCAATGTAGGTGATGTGTGGATCTTCTTCCGTGCCTAGGTTGATTGGAATAGTATCTTCAATGATCATAGAGGACACTTCTAGTTCCGATGATATAAATGGCAAGTTAGCCTCTCCCTCCTCTAGCACCTTGGAAAGGTTTTCACTAGAGGAAGCATCCTTTATTTTGTCTTTTTCTTCATCCAAAGGTGCCTGCGAGAGGTTTTCACCATCCATAAGTGACAATATTTCATGTCCTATCATCAAATCCACTATAATGTCAATATTTGGTAGTGGAAAATCATCTTTGGGACATGTAAGGTTTAGGTCTCTAAAATTAGTGCAGATGCAAATGCCCCCAACAGGCTTACCTACTGGTACGATATTAGAAACCCATTCAGGATAATCAATTGGTTTGATTAATTTAGCGTCTAATAAATTGGTCTAATTAATTCAGCATCCAGCAATTTCTGAAGCTCTACTTTGACTACTAATGCAACTTGAGGATGCATCTTGCAAAGTTTCTACTTAACAAGTTTTACACTTGGATCTACAGCAAGATGATGCATGACAAGATCTATATTGAGCCTGGGCATGTCTTTGTAGGTCTAGGCAAAGTTGATTTTGTGTTTATGCAAGAATGATATCATGTCTTTCTTTTCTTGATCGCTGAGAGAAACTGCAATGTAGGTGATGTGTGGATCTTCTTCCGTACCTAGGTTGATTGGAATAGTATCTTCAATGATCATAGAGGACACTTCTGGTTCTAATGATATAAATGAAAAGTCATCCTCTCCCTCCTCTAGTGCCTTGGAAAGGTTTTCACTAGAGGAAGCATCCTTTATTTTGTCTTTTTCTTCATCCAAAGGTGCCTGCGAGAGGTTTTCACTAGAGGATGTATTTTCATTTTTTTGATTTTGATTTTGATTTTCTTTTTCACTTTTGTGACTAAGAGATTTGACTTGGCTATTGAAGTAGGCTTTTTTGGTGTAGTGCATTTGATGTTTGTACTCTCAGAGATTCTTAAGTCCAAAGAGGGCTAAAATTGCCTCATTTGAATTGCATACGTCCAAAGCTGGTGGTGAGTCTTGCTAATCTGAGTCAATTAATTTAGGGTTTGTGAGGGGTAGACGAGGGGACAAAAGGTCAGCTTGGGTGATAGTGAAGACATGGTGATTTTTGTTTAGGTCATCTTCAATATATTGGAAAGGAATTTTGAAGAACTCTTCCTCAATGTCTAAATCTGAGGCAGCTAGACAATAATCCTTAGTAAAGTTAGTCTTAGTCTCTATGGAACCCAATCTATGTCCTTTAGGATAGCCATTAGCTGTTATGATCTTCTTCTTACCTATTTCATTAGCTCCAAGGCTAGTACCATGATATCTCATGCTTTCAACAATGGGAGTAACTTTAGGATACTTTCCTTTAGGGAAAATTATAGGTCATTCTTCTTCATCATTATAGAGCCAATCAAGGACACTATATTCCATGTGTTCATCTGATAGGGACCCCCAATGTTCAAAAATAGTTGAATTGTAGTGTATAAACACTTTATCTTTGGAGAGGGGTAATGGTGATGGTCTTCCATAAGACTTTGGAGACAAAGGGAGTTGCCCAATACATAAAGCACTTTCAAATTTATACTCTCCCATGCCTTGATCTATAAATGTGGCCTTTGCTTTAGATGATGAGGGTTTATCTTCAACAGCCTTGTCTTCAGTAACCTTTTCCTTTCCTTTGGATTGCTCAGCTGGTGTTTCTGATGTTTTTTCTAGAACAGGGGTTTCTTGATTGAAATGTTGGCCAAACTCATTCAACGGATAGTAATTAGCTTGTTTGCCCTCCAATCTCTTGCAGTATTGAAAGGGCTCAGGATCTCCAAGAATTGTGATTTCTCTACCATGATGTGGGAACTTTAGACATTGATGATAGGAAGAGGGTACACCTTTGATAGCATGTATCCATGGATGTCCTAGCAAGATGTTATAAGTTAGATCTAGATCCAGTACATGGTAAACAGTTTCAATCAGGGTCAGGCCCACTTGTAAGGGTAGTGTGATCAAAACCTTTCTTTCTCATTCTCGATCATCATAGGCTATTATTTTGATTTGTTTGTCTACATCAATGAGGTCCTCAAAAAGACCGATATTACAAATCATTTTCAATGTGCACAAATTTAAGCTAGATCCACCATCTATGAGGACTCGTTTTACTCTTGTGGAGTGGATTTTGCCTTCTATATGGAGGGACTTATTATGATGAGGATCAGGACCACCAAAGTCCTTATCAGTGAAGACTAGATGTTCTTGTAAATATAGGTTCCTTATCATAGCTTTGACTTGTGTAGCGTTGATATTCTCAGGGACACGGGATTCATTTAGAGCTTTATCAAGGATTTCTCTGTGAATTGGTGAAGTTGTCAAGTGCTCTATAATGGATATCTGTGCAGGTGTCTTTCGTAACTAGGCCAATAAGTCAAAGTGCGAAGCAAGTCGAGCAGTAGTAGAGGGTGCAACTAGTGGATTTGTGGATGTAGAAGGTTTATCAATAGCTTGAATAGTGACTCTGGGTCTACGTGTAGTAGCATTATAATCAGCAACTTTGAGGATTATGCTATTAACATGCGTGTTAGATTCTTCAATGCAGCCACAAAGAGAGTCAAACCCAAAGATATCATTTTCACTTAAACTCCCACATGTTCGATCATGACCTATAATAGTATTGGCAGAATAGTCATATGGGATTGCATTTGATGTTGTTTTTATTATGAGGTGGGAAGGGTTGATTGAGTTTCACATTAGATGAGGATGCATTCTGACCTTCAACTTCAATTTTCCCATCCTCAATGAGATCTTGCACAAAGTGTCTAAGCTTCATGCATTTCTTGGTATCATGCCCCTTGATGCGATGAAAATCACAATACTCATTATCTCTATACCAAACAGGTTTAGGTTGATTCTCATCAAAAGGTCGAGTATTTGGGTAAACTATCATTCCTTGATCTGCAAGTTGTTTGAAGATCACATCTAGAGGTTCTACTAAAGCTGTGAATTGTCTCCGTTGTCCATTGTCATTATAATTGTTGTTTTTGTTATTGTTGTAGTTGTTGCAAGGGAACAAGAATGATTGATTGTGTGGTTTTTGATTATTGTTCTAATTATTCTGGTTCTGATTGTTGTTCTGATTCTGATTGTTCTGATTGTTCGGATGCTAATTTTGATTTTGGTTGTTGTTGCGATACTAATTTTGATTTTGATTGTTATTGCGATTGTTTTGATTGTTATTGTTGGATGCTTGAACATTTTGAACATGCTTGGCATCACTCACTCCATCATTGACAACTCCTTTTTTTTTACTCCAAAATTTTGGTTTATCATTATTGGAAGGAGTATAATGTTTGATGCTACCTCTTTGCAAAAGGCCATCTTCAATGTCTTTTCCCTTCTTGACAAGGGATTCAAAGGTGTTAGGTGAAGCCATTTTTATTTTGAAGGACATCTCAAAGATTAAATTCTTTATGAATATGTCAATCAAGTGACTATTAGGTATTTTCCATGCCATGAAATTCACAATATGTCTCAATTGTTGTAAGAAACTAGCAAAGGTTTCTCCATTCTTTTGTTTTGGTATTGCACAAATTGAAGAGTGTTGCTTGATGCTCAATGTTATACAAGTATTGTCCAACAAACTTCTCTGCAAGATCAGAGAAGGTAGAGATTGATCCATAAGGAAGGACCATGAACCATTCCAAGGTTGTGCCTCCAAGACTCCTAGTGAAAATTCTTTTTAAGTAATTCTCATTATAGGCAACCTCTTGAAACGCAATGTAAAACTCTTTGAGATGTTGTAGAGGAAATGTTTCACCTTTGTATTTCTCAAACTTGGGCATCTCAAAGTTTGGTGGGAATGGTTGCATCATGATAGACTTGTCAAACGGATAGGGAAAAATATCATCAAAAGAAAACTCCTTCTTGCCCCCATTCTGTAAGCGTTGTACAATGTTCTTGAGGTCATTGAATTGTTCGGTGAAGTCTGGAGTATTCTATGTGAAAAATGGGAGTACATAACCTCCACCTCCTCCAAATTGTGTGGTTGAAAAGCCCATGGAGGTCATGCCAATGGTAGGAGGAGGTATATATTGATAGGCTCATGAGGCATTGGTTGAAGATGTTTTTGCCCCCAATATTTGAAACAAAGATGAAGACAAGGGCATGGAAACCTGCCCTATGTTATTGACATTAGCACTTGCTCTTTGAGTCATTGTCGTTTGAGTGCTATTATGTGTAGTATTGTTTGGAAAAATGCTTATGATCTATTGAATTTATTTAGGTGTCAATTGAGGTATTAATGTAGTTGTTGACACAGGTGTTGATATAGGTACTGAGGTGGGAGGCTCGCTAACAGGTCCCTTACTAGTGTCTCATTATGATGTAGAATTTGAAGTAGAAGCCACGGCTGCAGTAGCGGCAACAACGACCTTGGTGACATTTCAGGTAAGAAGTGTTTCATCGAAGTCAACAGGAACTATGACACCATTATGAATAAGATTCAAGAATATTTCATCACTATTATGCATAATGGCCTTCTCAACTATTTCCAAGTTGTATGGGTCTCTAAGGAAGTCATTCACTCTGGTGGGTCTTTCTTCTTGGTCCACTAATTCAGTTTCTTTGTGTACTTCCTTAGCTCGTACCCCAGTTCCTTGAAAGTATTGAGTGGCAAATGGATTCTCCTCATGGGTAACAGTGTTGAATGTTGTTTGCCTCATGTTTCTAGCTTGGGATCGAGTGACAACCATACAATGGTAGAAGAATGGAAGACAAGGAGATGTAAGAAATGAAATGGAGCAAAGATCTTTGATCTTGAATTTGATTGGATTTGATTGATTGATTGATTTGATTTAAAGGTTTTTGGAAAAAAACCTAAGCATGTTAAAACCTTATGATGATACAAACACAAAAGGATTTAAAGTAATACCTGTTCTACTTGAAGATGGACTTGTGATCTCAAGAAAAATGGGACATCACCAAGGGATTTAAATCACTTGAGATGGACTGATGGTCTACAAGCAATGTTGTGTTTGTTTAAGGATGAAGGTTTGTCATATTTTGATTAAGGTCTTTCAACCTAAAGATTTGATTTGATTTGATTTGATTTGATTTGATTTGATGGTTTGATCTAATTCTCCAAGAGAAGAAAGAATGGTGATGGAAGAATGGAAGAATGATGCAGAAGCAAGGTGCTACCTAATCGTATTGTTCAATGGTAACAAAAGCACTATTGATTGAAAACATGGCCATGAAATTGCAAACTTTGTTATTGTAGAGGATTTTGTCAAGTTTCTCACGATGTTCAATATATTGTTTGATAGATGTTGCAATATGTTGATATTCTTTGGATTTACGAGTGGTTTCTTTTTGCTCTCTAAGGACAAGAGGTGTTGGAATCTTAACCTTCTTATGTTTCTTGAAATTGGTCATGTCATGGAAAATCTAATTTTGGCTGAATGAATGAATGATCTAGGACAAATGATTCTAGGGTCCTGTAGAAGCTCAAATTTTGAGTATCTCGGCAAATTTTGAAGCTCACTCTTTTAAAGCAGAGATGGCAGTCTTAGACACAGCCGACGATCTTCATAGACAACGATCTACATAGATGGTAATCTACGCAGATGGTGAATCCAGAGTGGAGATGGTCAACTATGGCTAAGGTAGTGTGTTGAAATTCTAGGCAGATTTTTGACCTTCAGTCTAATTTTGGACAAATTTGTTCAACGGCAAGAACTAATTTCAGCACAAGCAAACTAGAAAATAATAGACACACGTCTCAAAAAAACCCAACAAGGGACAAAGCAACCTTGAGGGATACTAGAAAATGTGACATTAGGAAATCTTGCTTCAACTTTGTAATATCTTGTTTGTGTATGTTCAAGTGACTCTTTCAAGCCACTTATGTTTTTACTGGGTCTAGCACAACGAAGACAGTTCAATTAGTAGCTACCTTAGGAATTTGGCTTCACATGAAATATTATAGGCCCATTGCTTGGTAGTCCTTTAGCTCACATAGCATGTCACTCCTGGAAGGGCGCCCATGTTTTGTCCTTTTTCCAGGTACTTTTTCCGTGCTACGAAGATCTCTTTCGCAACACAATACCCTGGGACACGTATGATGGGAATCTTGGGGGGAGAATATTCCCTCCCTTTGCACTATAATAAGTCACCATTTGGAGGTGAATTGGGTAGGCTACTAATTTACAGTAGCTATCAAGGTTTCGTGGTGTACCCGCAATCAATTTGTATGGCATGAGACACTTAAGTCTCTAGTTCAACTATGCCAATATGCTGAGGATATTCACTCAGTATGGACTACCATTGAACACAACCCACCTGAGCTTGAAGGGATAAAGAGGAACTTTGGGTTGCACTTTATTTCTATACCGACCCAAGGGATTACCGGTTTGAGGTCATCCTCTAAAGGGGAAGTGCACCCTCTAGATAGGCCTCTCTAGGAGTTTGATTAAGATAAGCTTTCTCTTCACCCAAGATCTGTGAAGGCGAGGGGAGAGGATATGACTATAACTTAATCATAGCATCACTTATGTTAAACGGTTTTTGATCTAATGACATATAGCTCGAAAGAAGTGTTGAGAAATACTTCTTCAAACACACCAAGAAATGTTCATTCCAAAATTGAACCTAATTAAAGCAAACTATGTGTTTTCTACCTAAGCAAAAGACATAATAGTGTGATTAAACATACAAGTTCAATTTGTTTCCCACATAGCAAAGAGGAAAGCTTGGAAATGTGTGTTCATTTACCTTCTATCATTCAATATTGATGAGGTTTATTCCTTTAACATTCAAGATTGAGTGATTTCTCATTTTAAACAACATGCATTCCAAAACAAATGATTAATCATAAAAGTTCATTTTGATAATTTGTTAAAGTCATTTAAGGAACCTGCATGAAATTTGTCAGTAGTTTGGAATTTTAGATATTAAACGCTGCAAAAAACCATGAAAGTAAGAAAATGTGCAGCTAGTGAAATGTCGTAGATGGTAATCTGTGCAGACGATGATCTGTAGAAATAGTGAAAGACCTACACAAATGGAAAAATACTGATAGGTAGATACTGTTAAAAAGGAACAAACTTACTCAAAATTAAAAATAATACTTTTATCAAACCAGACAACATTTAACTCTTAAAAACTTTGTTACTGTCAGAAATCCGAGAGTTAAAAAATGCTAAAAGTTGAGAAAAAGTAGTTTAAACCACATTTTTTATAAGTCTTTTCTAAACAGGCAGAGATGGTGAAGTATAGGCGTAGACGACTAAGTTGCGCAAACGGCTGAGAAGCAGAGATGACAATCTGCAAAAATGGCGACTCTAGAGTAGAGATGGGTCTACGTGAAATTTTTTTGAAATGCAAAAAATCTGCAAAAAATGTTAGAAAATAAGGGTTGTGGGTCCCACTGGGCATGCCAAAATGTACATGCTGGAAACCTACCTGTTAGGAGCACACTTAGACATGCAAATGTTAGAGAAATACAATCAATAAGTTACACTAACATGTCTAAAACATACTACGAAAACAAGAAACTCCATCATGACCTCCGATGAGCTGAACAAGGGCACCCAAGACCTTGTTGATTT
>MU223135.1:437224-458734 GCA_018584345.1 Thuja plicata | reverse complement strand
TAGAATTAGTCCATACTGATTTATGTGGACCTATGAGGACAAAGATCTATTATGGAGATAGATATTTTATTCTCTTTGTTGATGATTACTCTAGAATGATGACAATTATGTTTCTAAAAGATAAATCAGAAGCATTTAAGATGTTTAAATGGTATAAGGATTTGGTAGAGAAACAAACTGGTAAGGGTCTAAAATGTTTGAGATCAGATAGAGGAGGTGAGTTTATATCAGATGAATTCACTAACTTTTGTAATGTGCATGGTATAAAAAGATAGGTTTCTGCACCAAGAATGCCACAAAAAAATGGGATTGTTGAGAGAAGGAATAGATCAGTAATTGATTGTGCTAGAATACTGATGATAGAAAAAGGCATCACCCAAATATTCTGGAGGGAAGTTGTTAGTACTATTGTCTACACACGAAACAGAGTACAATTGAACAAAGACACCAAGAAGAAACCTTATGAGCTATGGTATGGATACACACCCAATGTGATTTATTTCAAAAATTTTGGCAGTCAATGTTATATCTTAAAAGATGATAAAAATGGAAAACTTGACTCCAAGAGTGATGAAGGAATTTTTCTAGGGTATTCTACCAAGAGAAAGGCTTACAAATGTCTAAACAAAGCCTCTAACAAAATTATTGAAAGTGCAAATGTAAAGATAGATGAATTTGCAGAGAAGAATGAACAAGAAAGCACTAAAGAACCAGAGGACTACAATAAGTTCACTTACAACGAAGAACCTGACACTCTACCCTACCAACAATGTAGAGCCCCTGAGCTACAAATGATTTCTCCCGAGCATCGGGCTGCAAATACCGATGGTCAGGATAATGATAAAGATAATGTGCAAGGTGATGAAGAACAAAATGAAGATCAAAATAATGATCAAGCTGATAGAAAAAGGACTATACATGTACTTGGAAGATATGTAAGGAAGAACCATCCAGAGGTCTAGATCATAGGAGATAAGAAAGCTAGTACAAGAACAAGAAGTAAGTCTTTAAACTCAAATTATTTAATTTGTGAGTTTGAGCCAAAATCTATCAATGCTGCACTAGATAATGAGAAATGGATAAGTGTTATGAATGATGAGATTGAGCATATTGAGAAGACCAAAACATGGTCACTTGTGCCAAGACCAGATGACAAAAATGTCATTGGTACAAAATGGATATTCAGGAATAAGCTGAATGAGAATGGAGAAGTCACAAGGAACAAAGAAAGACTAGTATGCAAGGGGTATGCACAAGAGGAAGGCAAAGACTATGGAGAGACCTTTGTACCCATTGCTAGACTAGAAGGAGTAAGGATATTAATTTCTTATGTGCATTCAAAGGATTCAAGGTATACCAAATGGATGTCAAGTCAGCATTCCTAAATGAAATACTTGAAGAAGAGGTATACATTGAACAACTAGAAGGGTTTGTTTATCCAGACAAGAAGGACATGGTATGTAGACTTCACAAAGCCTTGTATGGATTGAAACAAGCTCCAAGAGCCTGGTATGAATGAATTCATTCCTATCCAATAAGTATTGGATTTGTAAGGACTAGTGAAAACAATAATATTTATTTAAAAGAAGATATTGATGCTAACACCCCGATTGCTAAAATATTTATTGATGACATCATATTTGGAGGAAATGATATGATATGCAAATCATTTTCTAGTGAGATGATAAAATAATTTGAGATGTCTATGATTGGTGAGATCAAGTTCTTTCTTCGTCTCCAGATCATGCAACAAGGAGAAGGTATTTTCATTACACAGTCCAAGTACATCAAAGAGGTCCAAAAAATATTCAAGATGGAATAATCCAAACCAATTGGAACACTGATGGCTACTAGATGTAAGTTGACAAAGGAGGACAAGACAACAGAGGTAAATTAGACTTTGTACAAATCAATCATTGGAAAACTCATGTATGTTGTACACACTAGACTAGATATTGCACATGCAGTGGGAATTGTTGCTAGATTTTTTGCTAACCCCAGGGAATCACATATGACTGTTGTAAAAAGATTCTAAGATATCTGAAGAATACTAAGGAATTTGGTTTGTGGTATAGAAAAGAAGGAAAATTTGAACTTAAGGTATTTACCGATGTTGATTGCGCTGGAAATATTAATGACCAGAAGAGCACAACTAGAGGAGCATTCTTTATGGGTGACAGACTTGTCACATGGATCAGCAAGAAGCAAGGATGCATCTCACAGTCTACTGTAGAAGCAAAATATGTTGCTGATGCTGTAAATTTCTCAAATATTGCATGGAACAAATAGTTGTTGGAAGGTATGCATATGAAGATCTTAGAACTAGTGACTATCTATTGTGATAACACCAGTGCAATAAACATTTCCAATAATCTAGTCATGCATGCAAAAACTAAACACATTGCCATCAAGTATCATTACTTTAGAGAATGAGTTCAAGAAAAAGAGGTGATACTTGAGTATGTGCAATCAAAAGAAAAATTGGCCGATATCTTCACCAAGTCGCTACCCAAGGATACATTTGAGTACCTGAGAAAGAGACTAGGGGTAAAACCCTTGTCTACTAGTCAGTAAAAGACTAAAGGCTGCATCAGCCTACTTATTATCAAAATATCATTCATGTTGATGCAAGAAAAGAAAAGAACTTCAAAGCTACATCTATATACAATAGGTATATATCATAACCAAGCACCAAAACATATTGATGTATTGCTAATGGATAAGGGAAATTCAAGGAATATATTATGGATGAAAAAAAAAGATCACTTGACATTAATGTTAGATATCTGTGAGATATTTATTTGTCATTGCTGTCAAAGGGAGAGAAAGTATCCATATTATCACATTATTCTAAGAGAAAAGCGAGAGCGATTATCCATTATCAGATTACTCCAACAGGGAGAGAGTTTATATGAAGGAGAAAGGAAGAGTTCCTGAAAAGACAAAAAGACATCACAAAAGAGAGAATCGTCAAATGAGAGAAATTGAAACAAGAAGAAGATTCAACACATCAGTAAATAGAAAGCTGCAAGAATCAAATCTAAGCTAAAATAGAGCTTACTAAAGTTCAGACATTTTTATCGGTTATCAAAACAAATTGTTTGGTAGTTTGATGAATCTCAATAAATTGTATTTCATATTGTATTAGAAATAGTATAGTGTGATAATATAAGTTTAGTTGTCATCAATTCTAAAGGGAGAGATTGATGACATGTAACTAATTAAATGTTTGATAATGTTAAGTTGAAGATAATGCAAGGCATTAAATCAGTTAATGGTTTGTATTGTCATTAATGTCAACTTGATATCATCTGTACGGTCATGTATAAAATGCCAAAGACTTTAGAGAAGCAATGGAACAAAGGTTATGCTTTTAGCAATGCATAAAAGTCAAGTATTCACTAAGTGACAGATAACACCGATGGAGTGCACACCATCGGTGAAGGAAAGAAGAAAAGTCATAGTAATACCCAATGAGTAGAAGATAGCATTTCTTAATGAAGCAAAACCATAGGATGCCTGACGAGCTAAAAGTAGAGTTTCCCAATGGATGGAAATCCTGAAGCTAACTAAAGTCACACCGATGGAACTAGTAGTTGTAACCGACGACTAACTGAAGAGTTGACCGACAGAACATAGAGTTTAGAAAACAACAAAATATCTAGCTGGAAAGAGCTAAAGATACACTTAACTGGTTGTTTTCTTTGTTTTATTCGACCAGCGTTAAGTAATTTATTTAAAGAAGATTTCTATAGTTGGCATAAAGATAACTATGAGATAAATCAGGAGTTATGCTTTAAATCAGAATGGATGGATTGTTTTTCACGCCAAGAATCAAGAATCAATGAATATTATATCTATATAAGAGACAAGCTTAATTCATTTCTATATCACATGAAAAGGGATTAAGGGGAGTGAATAAAAATAGGATGCTAAAGAGAAACTGATGAAGAACAACTTCATGTAGTATTGATCAATCAAGCTAAAGGAGAGCTAAGGAATTCTACAAACATCGACAAATAGTGACCACAACATCACAAAGAAAAAATTATGGAGCACAAAAGAATTGAATTGATACATTGATCAGAGAGGTAATGTACTTAAATAGATTTGAAAATCTGAAATTCAAGTTGCATTAGAAATAGGTCATTCTGTTTTAGTTTAACCATTGAAGCATCAAGTCTCTTAACAGAGCAGGCCTTAACAGTCTTCTATATATTGAGGTACATCCTAAGGAGTGCCAAAAGGGTTGATTCATAAAAGTAGCATTGGATATGCCCGATGCCTATTGAAAGTCTAAGAGAGAGGTTGATTCAAGGATGGCAACATTAGATGCCCGATACTAAGTGACAACCTATATGTGTAAAATCCTCTAACAAGGTCACACCTAATAGTATTTTATAACCTTTTATAGGGTTGGCTCTTAACAGGGATCACTTTAGAAGAGTGAAAATTTGGGGTACCAGTCCCAGTGGTTTTTTCCTTAACAGGGTTTCCACATTAAAAATTCATGTGTTATGTGTGTATGGTTTATTACTTTGCTATTTTAAATTTCACATATGCATTTCTGGATTTATCAGTATACTCTTCATATTTACTATATTTCAGTAAATAGTTATATTACTTATCGGTAATCAAGGAGAATAAGGACAGACAAGGAAAACCGACAGACACTTAATCATTATAAGTATTTCATGGCATGCATCTTGTGGGGACATAATAATTTTAGGTTTATTTGATTGGTGGTTAGATTAAGGATAAGATTTTGAGACCACTGATCCACCCCCCCTCTCTTTTATTACTAACACTTTCAGCTTAGAGGATTCTCCCTCCTCTATTATCTACCTCTTCTAAGGAGGATCACTGGTTACCTCTATTTTAGAAACCTATGGCCTCTGCTCAAAACCTGGTGGCTTAGTAATCTTGGGAGGGCTATGTTGTTTATAAGATCCCTCACTATCCTCTCCATACTCAGAGGATGAATAATCTCTGGGCACTTCCTGCTTCTCATCCAACTATTTTGCAAGTTGACTGTATAGAGTGTCATACATGTCAATCATTCTAATGATCATGGACATGTAAGGTAGACCAGGGAAGTATCATCCAAATGCCATCCCTGACTTCTTTAGTTGCACTTCAAAATCCATCAAGTCCCAAAATTTCCCATTTCTTTTCTCTATTTAATGTTCATCAATTACATTTCTGATGATGTCCTCTTCATCACATCCTTCATTTTCTCGGATAGTGGTAATACTTAGATCAACAATTTCTTTGCATTTTTAATGAAACCCTTTGGGTCTACATATCTAAATTGGGCATTACCCATCTTGTATTTATTCAGCCACTTGTTAATCCCATCCAAATCTTTCTTCCGAATAACAAAATCATAAATTTTGAACTGTCTTGGTGTAAAATTCCCTTTTCTATGAGGAGCCAAATGCTCTTTTTCTGTCCACACCAGCTGCCAAATAAATTCCATGAGTGAAACCCTTGGAGGAGAAAATTTTGGGAGTAAATGTGGAGGGTGGGGACATCCATATACCTTAATCAAATTAAAAGTTTTCCCAAAATAGAAATCACCCCAATTATGATCTTGAGGCCACTTATCCAAATACTCACAAGGCCTTAGAAGCCTTAACACCTTGACAGACAATCTGGTAATATTTACACCAAGCAGATTTAAAATTGGATGAACAATCCAGTTTTGAAACCCATGAAATTTATGCTCATTAGAAATGTAGTTCCAAACCCTAATCCATAATTGTACAGGATTTGGTTGGTCATTAATGATTGTTCTAGGTATCAACATTTATGTATCAAAACTATTGACATTATAGAACAAGGATCAGATACATCAATAGAGAATAATGCATAAAATGATGTTGCTTTCTCTTTTGTATACTCATGAGACCCTCATGGATATGATCAATCACATACTGAATATAATCATAATCAGTATTGACATGGGAGTTTTGTTTATCCAGGATGATAATTAGGAGATTCGTAGTAATTATTTCAACATCCCCATCTAACCCTAACACTCTACATAGTTTGTATGCCAAATATTTCATGTAGAAATGCAAATCCTTGAACTCATAAGGTGCATTCATACAGATAGGTAAGGGAGCTACATACTTTCCCATTTTTGGCATAAAATTAGGGATTAAACTCTTGAGTAGATTAATTTATTTCTTATATCTTTCTCTCTCCTTTTCCAAATTAATCTCTATAGATGAATAATAATAAATACCAAAAGCCTTTGTGAATGAACTTCTATCTAAGGACACTAAGGAAGACTGATCTTTCTTCCTGATAGTTCTTGATACTGGATCATAGACCCTAGTGAGTTCTACAAGAAAATCAACACCTAAAAACACGTTTGGGACTATTAACTTCCCCAAACCCAATTTCCAAGCATTACAGACAGGAATTTGCCTAACTCTATTACTATAAAAGTAATTGAAGAGATGATAACCAGAAAAATTTGGAGTAATAGGGTCTTAAAATTTTCCATGTATTCAGAGAAGATCTCATCTGTAACCTTTTTCTTATGAGTGGACCTAGGGAGAAATGCAATGAATTCATCTGAGAAATTTCACTTCAATTTTTTCTCTTCTCCTACATCTTCAATCCCTTTACTCAATGAGGCCTTGCTAGACTTCGGTTGACTCATTTTTGCTACTTCTTCAAATCTTCCTTTTTGAATAAGCTCTTCTTAAAAATTCTCTGCAACTTCTCAATTTATTATCACACTTCTCTGAATTTTCTAGTAAGAAAAAGATAGAAGTGTTGTGTCTATATAACATTCAACAATAAATGCAACCAGCTCATTGAGATCTCAGAGTATCATTGTTCAATAACCTCAGATTTCACTCTGCATGTATCAGGTTTAATTCTAAACTAGCTGTGGTATGCGAAACTAGCATGCAGTTTTATTTTGAAAAGAGAGAAGAAAAAGGCCATCATTGTTCTTTTTTCTTTTAAAATTCCAAGAAAACCCTAGAGTTTGTTAAGAAACCCTAGATGAAAATTGGTTCACTAGAAACCCTCTCTTTTTCCACCTTAATAGAGTACTTTAACCTGTCAGGATCTCCTATTTTTTCTCATCACCTAAGACTTCAACCATTCATTACCTAGAGATCATGTGACAAAAAGTTTCTCAAAATCTCACCATGCTTCACTTGACTATGGTTTTATCTTAAGATTCAGAGATAAGGCTCTTCTCTAGGTTGTTGAATGCCTAACTAACACCATGGTCTATCTCGAGATTGAGCGACTACCACATATCTCATAATCTCATAATGGGAGCTCTAACCATAGTTTTTTCGTGAGCTCCAACAAGGCTTTTTATTACTAACTTGAACTATCTTCTCCCAAACTCTAGATATTAGTGACAAATGTGATCATATTCTGAGATTAAGTGACTAAAAGATCTCTTGATTGCTACATGTTTCTCTATTAACTATCAATATAAGGAGATCCATAGATAATTGTGAACCTTCTTTTCTCTCCTAATCTCATAATGTTTCAAACAACTTTGATTAAATCAGGAGATTGAGCGCACACCACCCATCTTGTGAACTTCCAGAACATGTTTCAGCATCTAGTCAAATCTCAGCTCTATATCTCATGATCGCTGAATTCTTTTTTCTTAACTTAGTTTATTTGGAGATTCAGTGATAGCCACACATCTGAATTATAATTAGCAGTCTCTCTTAATCTCATAAGATTTTTCTTAACTCTGATCATGTTCTGAGATTGAGCGACCATCATAGTTCTCATAATATATAAATAGAAGATTTAACCACAATTTTATTATGAGATTCAGAGATAAAGGATTTCTCCAAATGGTTGAATACTTGGATTAACTCAGGTTAACTCACAAGATCCAGTGATATCCTTTGATCCTTAGTAGCATTGATGATCCATGCTTGATCTCCAGATATTAAAAGACTTAGTCGCTACTTCATGAGATTCAGAAAATAACATCATCGTTAAGTCTTTTACTTTGTCGCTCAATCTCCATATGTTATATAATTTATCATGATCTTTAGGAGATTCATAGATAACCTTTTTGCTAGGTCTCTTAATAATCATAACTAATCGTTGATCTTTTTGAGATTTAGAGACTCAATGAAAATAAAAGAACCATGTGCAGAAAAGGGGAGATTATGAATGTTAACTTGAAAACATAATAACTAGGGCATGAATTGGAAATTTTAGAAGATAAAAACCCTACCAAAGACAAAAAAAAATATCTAGGGTTTATGGTTTTCAGACATTTTTGAAGAAGGATTGCCTTGAGACACAACTTTTTTCTAAAATTTTGCAGGAACATTGAAACTACTAGATGTAGAGGCACAATTATTTGACACCAAGAACAAAATTTTGATACATCTCTGAAAACCTAAAATATACCCAACACAGCTATTTCCCAGCCTATTACTACCCTATCTATTACTACCCAGTCAATTTTTACTCAACCAATCATCTCACAGCCACCAGCTATGCAAGTCTCAGTCGCGTCCATAGCACATCATTACCTCCTCCTGTTCATCCACCACAACAAAAAAAACCATAGTTCACCACAAGAATGCCACCTAAGGGAGCCTTAAATCAACCCTTGTTCCCTCAAGGTCCTACATTCCATGCTCAACCACCATTACCATCCCAAAATTCTCCAACACCCCAACCAAGCATCTAGGTGAAAACCCATGCATCCAATTCACAACAAGATTACTAATCTCCCTAGACCTCACAAGCCACCACATCCTTTTCTTGGCATTATTCCCAAGAATATTTATAGGCCCTTGGGGTTCCTAGAAATTCAAATATAACCAATCCTCCTACCTCCCAAGTGCAACAACAATTCTTAAATCCCTTCGCTTAAACAACACAACCCCAACAACCCACATTCAACAACTACCTAGTTATGCCACCATCATAGTAACACAAATCATTTCACCTCCCCAACAACCAAGTACTTCCACATGCATCAACTATCTCACCCCCCCTCTAGAAGCATAAACCCATAGAACACCTATCCATCCTATGGTGTTGTTAACACCCAGCCAAACTACATAGACCAATCATATGCTCGCCCATCCTATCAAGTGCCACAACCAACACAATACACCTACAAATAACCTTCGCAACAACATCCAACCTTACTTCCATTTCCTCAGTAGCACTATGCTCAGCAGCTACAACTAATAATCCCCTCACAACCTTCTTATGTATTTAGTCAATCTCCCTACCATACGCTGCAATATCCCCTATAGAATCCCCATACACCCCAGTGCCATTTGACCTATATTAAGCACTTGGATCCAATATACTTGGGGCATCCACTCCACCACCTGTCAACTTAGAGTGGGAAGAAATGAATAATTCTCTCAAAGAGCTCCCTATAGGGAGTGAAATCAAGACCTTCAAGTTCAAGGAGGTATGTCCTTATCCATTTGACTGCTCCATCACAGTGGTCCCCTTCTCCAAACACTTTGAAATGCCAAAATTTGACAAATATCAAGGGAAGCCATATCCCGTTAGTTAGGTTAAAGATTTCTACATGGATTTCCAAGAGGTTTCTTACAATAACAACTGTGTGTGTGATTTTGTGCACCTACTAAGAAATACACAACACTTCAATAGATCATTATATTAGTGAAAAAGCATAAAAAGCAAGGGTTTCATATAAATCACTAAAACCGATCTATTGCTTCCTATCTAGGAGGAGTTTGAAGAATGCAATAATCATGCCCTTAGTTTATGCACAAATTAGTGACATATACAACCTAAGAATGAAAGATTTGAGTAAAAAATAATCTAGATATTCAAGAAACATACATATTAGCTCTAAAAATGAAGATAATAACAATGCATAATGACAAAGCTAAGATGCAACATAGATTCACAATAATCTCAACAACATAACAATGCTTTCAACTCTAAAAATTAAGGGCCATTTGTGCTCAAAATTCATCCTTTTATAGAGGAATTTGAGAGTGAGAGGAGAGAGGAAGCCATTAATGGAGGTGTAAGAACATTAATGGTAGATGTAAGAGGCATTAATGAGGGGAACATTAATGAGGTATGGGTGAAGGGAATATGCATTAAATGAGAGCATTTAAGAGGCATGGTGAGGGTTTAAGAAGCATGGGTGAGGTTTTAATGTTAACATTGAGAACTTTGACTTTTGGGAGTGGGTTAAATTCCTAATCACAGAATTAGGAATGTGAAATCATTAGGAAGTGGGTTAGAATGAAATTAAGATTAGAAGTAAGCTTAGCATGGGGGGAATAGGTTGGGATGGGTTTGAACCTAGGGTTAAGGTGATTGAGGTAGGTTAGGTTAGAGGGAATATTAATGAAATGAATTATATTTAATATATTCATTCAAAAATAGGGAAATTAATTATTTAAGCCTTTGATTGCTTTTGATAATTAATTAGGACTATAGCCAATTAATTAGATTAATTTAGGCTAGGGGATAGCCTTTTTGCAAGTGATGAGGTATAATAGAGATTTCATTTAATTACTTTTAAATTAATTACCTTAGCCATGTTTTGATTTGAATTGATTTGACTTAAATTGATTTGATTTGATTGGCTAAGGTGATTAATAAAATTTAGTGATTAAATCACTTAGGAGATTAAATTTGATTTGGATGAATTATGCCAACCGATTGAAGAGTTGTCCTTACATAATTGGGGGTATGATCACACTTAGGGAAAATAGGGTCTATGGTAAGAGCAAACCGAATTAAGGTGGTTACATTTTCCCCTCTTTGAATTGATGTGCGAGCAACGCATTGATTCAAAGAAAGTTTTTGATGTTGAATTCAGAAAGTTTAAGAATTTTGCTCATGATCAAATGAAATGTCTGATGAGATCGGTCTCATACTTGATTGAAATAAATTGATATAATTGAATTTGAACCTGATCAAACGAAGGTCAATAAGCAAAGATCTTAAAGATACCAATTCTGAACTTGGTTGTTATCCAAAGACTGATAATATTGATTTCAAACTTGGTTGTCATCCCAAAAGTCAGTATGAAGATGCTAGGATCTTAATAAGAATCTAAGAAAAAATTATACATAGGATATCCAGCTTGTGAGAACCAAAGCTTTCGATCCAACAGTTTCAAATTTGTCAAGGAGTCATCATGCCTTTAATTTTTTGATAACGAAGTCATTTTTAATGTTGTTTCGAGCAAGAATTTTGATTGATGATAGTGTGATCATGCCCCCTCAGGAACAAAATCAAAGAAAAGAATAAAATCCCTATGTTGAAATGATGTATCACTTGCAGTGATCAGTTAGGTCGAGAAAGAATGGATTAGAATAAGTGAAGGAATGAGGGTGTGTTAAAACTAAACACGTGGTTACCAAGTTAATTATGCAAAAAATGTGATTTTTGAGTCTAATAAAATGATGTCTGACCAATATTTTTGATGAAATGTGTCATTTGGATGATATAGAACCTAGAAAACTAATTTTTGGAACAGATGGGCAATTTTGCATTTTCAGGAGTTGTTGCAAAAAATTGTACTGTATTGTGTAAAAATGGCGTAGGAACCTTTGATTTTGTTCCTGATTGATCAAAAAGAGAACAAAAATGGAGTTTCAGATGTCTGGGAGGAGTTTTGGAACTCCTAAATAGCTTAAAAATTCCAATATATATCTCAAAAGTCAATTTTTTAACTATTCATTTTCACTTTTACCTTTAGTAATTTTTAGAGCTCTGCAGAGAAGATAGTGGTCCCGATCAGGAAGCATCATTTCGAGCTTAGCCATTGACATCAACGCCTGACTGACTACACACCTTTGGTAAGTACTCATAAACCTACCCTGTGAATTTTGAAAAAAAAAAATTTATGCATTTCTTTAGAAGTTATAGCCAATTTAGTTTTGTGATGAATCTGGGATTCCGGATCACACCCTGTCCAACCCGTGTCATATCCTATGGATACAAGAAATCCTGCATTGTATCTGGGATTTCCTGGATCATACCCCGTAGAACCAATTTTCATCATTTTTCATAGATTTTAGAATGGCTTTGAATTTCCTCATACCTGGAAAAAAGAGGGTCGTACACCGCATCCCGCATCACACCTTGTCAATCCTGTATCATATCCCAGAAATTAGGGAGTGTATCCCGTAAGAAGGCTCGTACCCTATTTTTCTAGAATCATTTTTGGTTTTAGAATTAGAGTTCAGAAAAATGTGAACTGTCGTTGATCTACTGGCTAGAAAAATACTTAGTGGATCCTATTTCTGTGTAGTTGTCATAGATAGAGCACTAATTTTCCTTTGTAATTTCTATTTTGATGTAAAACAGGCTTCTTTTGAGGTAGTATCTTTTTGTGGACCATACACTGGATGTGTCCTTTCCTTGGAGCGATAGTTATCTACTGATGAGCTAGATATAGTAGCTTGAGTAGGTTTACAGTACTTGATAGATTTACCTAACATTAGGGTAAATCAAGGATTATTGACTTTTCTTGCTGAGAGATGGCACTTAGAGCACAACACCTTCCATATCCTGACCAGGGAGATGACCGTCACACCAGAGGATGTGTGGTGGATACTATGAGTTCTAGTGATGGGTCACGAGGTGCAATTTGAGGTGACATATGTCGTTGCCATTGGTGCAGCTCATCATTTCTTTGGAGATGATACACTTGCTCAGAGCTACATCACCTAGGACTACATGTGTGATCATTATGATCGCTTATGTGTATACTTAGCTAGATTGATTTGTGGCATCCTGATTCCAGAAAGAGGACAAAATGGTTTTCTTGTAGGATGGGTAAATATGTTGGAGCAG
The DNA here is from genome assembly GCA_018584345.1 of Thuja plicata. Taxonomy (NCBI): domain Eukaryota; kingdom Viridiplantae; phylum Streptophyta; class Pinopsida; order Cupressales; family Cupressaceae; genus Thuja; species Thuja plicata. The sequence continues at coordinate 445,906 of MU223135.1, read as the reverse complement.
ATGGTTGTTTTAGGATGCAAATTTGCATGGGGTAGCTGCATCCTTACCCACATGTATAGGGAGTTCCATGAGATTGTATATCATCATTCCCAGAGTATGAATATAGGGATAGTGATTCTATAGATCTAGGTCTGGGAGCATATCCCAGTTACATGGCCAATAGTAGATAGGCAGTACACACCAGAGTAGCCTTATGTGTATATGTATGCAGGTCTTATCCAGCAACCCCATCTGGGCAAGGTAGAGTATTGGCATCGCCTGTTTGATGATATGATAGTAGTAGTATGGATACCATACCTAGATTACAAGGAGTGGGGATATGACAGATGTCATTCTTCTTTCAGAGTAGATACTTGATTGGTCAGACCTGATATATTATAGAGCATTTCTTGCATAACCGTGTTTTGAGACAGTTTGGTCGAGTACAGGGCAGGAGTCAGGACATGACTATATATGTCAGGGTTAGAGATGAGACATTAGATTGGGGTCCTCAATTGAGATATGAGATAGCTCACCAGGAGATCAGGGATATGGTTGGAGTCACCTAGGACCTCTGATTAGATGTTGCAGATGTAGGCTTTTCCAACAAATATTTAGTACAAATGCTCCAGCATCCTTTTCCATGGTTTACAATACCAGATGAGGCCATTCCTCACATCGAGGACCCTCTAGATTAAAATCCTATCGAGGATCATCCTGCTAGGGACAGAGGAGGAGCTTAGAGAGAGAGGGAAGCTGGAGGTAGGGATGGAGACAAAGATGGTGGATGAGATGGGAGGTGCCCTCTGCCAGATGATGGTGATGATGGTGGAGATGACAGGGGTGGGGGACAGTGGGTGGTACCAGTGGTTCTAGTGTCAGTGGAGAGGTTCAGCATACCCAATTCATATTTTTTTCTCCACGGATGGATCTAGGGCCACTACTCACAGGAGAGCAGCAGAGACAGTAGAGGCACTAGAAGCAACAAAGGCCACAAGACAAGCCACAGGATAGGCCCTCGGGGAAGGATACATGAAGGGATTCTAGCAGGGAAGGGGATCTCTTATCTCAATGTGAGTGGGAGAGAGAGTAGCTCAGGGCTAGGATCAGTACTTTAGAGGCCAGGCTCACTACATCAGATGTGTTGCTAGCAGATAGAGATGTGTAGCTTGAGAAACTCAGAGCGGAGAGGGATACACAGGCCCATAGTGTAGTGCACCAGGGGTAGAGAGCGACATATTATTACACTCTATATCATGCAACAGTGCCAGAGGGGAAGAGAACCATATATTTTTCATGTTTAGTGCAGCAGTCAGAGGGGGCCATGCCACCACTAGTGGCTCCATTTGTACCACCTCCTCCTCCAGATTAGGGAGAGGGGGAAAGTCAGACATGATGCATCTTTTTATACTTTTGTTGTGAGATAATATTGTATATCTAGATCCTTGTGGGACCATTCTTTTGTACCATGATATCCATACATGTATATCTGATTTGTACTGATTCTCTGATACTCTTTTTGTAGATTGTTCCATATTGTTTATCTGTTCCATGATTTGATATATATATATATATATATATATATATATATATATATATATATATATGGTGCAGATGTTCCTTATTCTNTTTTATATATATATATATATATATATATATATATATATATATATATATATATGGTGCAGATGTTCCTTATTCTAACATGTTTATGGGTTCTTTTTCTTTGAGATGTTGATGCACATGTGATGTATATTTATCTTGGTCTCATGAGGAGCTAGATTAGATGATGACATCATTTTTGTTTGATTTATTATTGATATGAATGTGTTTCAAATGATGCTAAGTGAATATGCAAATGTATGTTTTTGAGATTTTCTTCATGCAAGTAAATGTATGGATGCATTTTTAGGACGTAAAATAAATGCAATGCATGAATGCTTTGTTTTTGTATTTTTTTTTCTCATATATGAATGCTAAAATGTGTGACATGGATGTGCAATGAATTGATATCAGTAATATTTTGATGATGTAATTAACTTGGATTTATGAATGAATTTAGAAATCATTTTGAGCTCAAATCCCTTATATTGTTTCTCTTTTAGTAAAAATGAATCATGCAATGTCTAAATGCATCTACATGTAGACTCTTAGGACTGTCCATGACTTGCAGATATTTTAACATTTTTATCATCATTGGGAACTTTTTGAAATGGATGCCACCTGATAGTACAACAATCACTAATACCTACTAGTATTATGAAAGTATGAATACTATGTTTATTAGATGTAATGTTGGAAATAGACTTAGGCATCAAGGCATAAAAGCCAGGACGACAAGTTAGTCGCCTTCCTTTTACTATATCAGAATCTGCGTAAGGTAAGATATTGGACCCGCAATGACCTTGAAAATTCATATCCTTGGGTACATTATATTGCATACATCTTCATGAGAATCTGAATTATAAAAATAGACAAGGAAATATTTTCAACCTCACTATAGTTTACACATAACAAAGATCGAGATATATGTGGCTATCCACTCATGTTGGCAGCTCTTGCCATAAACATCCAAGTTAGGTGAAATTTATAGGATCAATTGGAACAATCACCATATGTAGAAAACAAAGAAAACATTATACCCCCCATCCTTGCAACTCTTTGTTTTTGTGTAGACATCATGGAGTAACTCGGAAGACATAACAACCATCAATTGAGAATCAATCAAAGAAAATGTATAAATGCTTAGATGCCCCTAGTTAAAACATCATCGGTACATAAAAGAGTCATAATCAAAACAAGATCAAACTGTGTGCTTAAGTAGTATTTGAAAAATACTATGGATTCATTTTTCAAGTGCAATAGAGATTCATCAATCAAAATTTAGAATTTAAGAAATATGTGTTCCATGTCTGTATATAACCTTGGCTCTGTTCATAATCCAATGTAGTGCTTAGGGACACCATTTATGTGAGTGCAATGTTTGTGCCAGATAGGTGGTTTTTAAAGACACACCCTTGTTTGGTGAAAGTGACATTTCGGTGCAAGTATCAAGAAGCATTGTGTGGGAAGACAAACCATCCTAGGAAAACCTAGTAAATGCAACCTATCATGCTAGCTGAACCGCCTCACAATAGGTGTGGAATAATCATGCTCAAGGCCTTTCTTAGGAATGGTTTATCCAATCTAAGGACTACTTCTCCCGTTATGAGGTGCATTTAACTTGTCAAACCAATGACGTATGCTTGAAATGGTCAGCACGATATGTGCAATAGGTTCCTTAAGGAGTCAATCTACTTATGCTACAGGAAGGTAAAAATGCATAAAAGAAACCTACACTAGTGCTGCAGGAAAAGAATACATTTATCTCATTACTAAAATGAATGCTAGAAATTGCAACTCTAATTAAACCTATACTTTCATCCTAGAACATCCATTATAACTATTCTTGCAGATGCTGCAGGAACATTCATAAGGTACAATGCCACAGGAAGAAATTGTAACTTCTATCTGAAATACTAAAAATACTGGAAATGCTAGAAATGAAATCTATTCTATTCTAACCTATTCCACCTCCCAAGTGGCCCCCCTTGGTCAGTTTCTGCTAAACTATTAACACAGAATGTAAACCAAGAACTACTTCATTATAATTCAAAAAACTCATTACATAGAAACAATACATGGAACTTGAAATAGATTGTTGTATAACAGTTTTCTTCCAAAAACTTCTGTCTCTCTCTTTTCTAGCTAACTTCAAACTATCGGTCCAATCCCTATATATAGAGGATCGAACACTTATTAAAAAACATAAAAGAAACTATCTTGCTAAAAACATGTCGGAGAAGAAGATGGAAATGCAACAGCCCGCAGTGTGGGTAATAAAGCTCGGGCGACCAGTTCAACATAATAAAGTGCAGAGGGAATATAGGCACACTACATCCCCATGTCTTGGAATAATGACTCCATTGTAGCAACCATGTTTCTTGGTGCTGTAATGATAACTCTGTCGTAGTTGGTCCTCAACAGTCTTCCTTGAATGCTGTCGACCACTCTCCAGCCGCTTTCTCTCCTGTCAAGTTAGTTATGATGCAGAAATATTCATGTAACAAGATTAATCAAATTAAATATCCAAACATTAGAACATATATTCTGATGGTTTATGAAATACTACACTATATGTATAATATTAGCAAAATATGTCACAAACATCTACCCATGGTTTATCAGTTCTATCTAGACTTTATCAAAAATTTTGATTGGCTAGGCTCTCAAATGTTTTGTCAAAAACTAGAACAGAGTATTTAAAATTATACAAAATAAAGGCAATAATTTGGCCTTATCATCTTCCCCTTGGTTAATCAAATGCTTGTCCTCAAGCATTGCACCTTCTCGAAATTGACCTAAAGTCACCAACTTCAGTTCTTCCTCACCTCTAGCTTTTGAAGGAGTAGTAGAATCCTCTTGTTCTTTCCCAAGCTTCCCTTTTGTGATCAACCTGCAGCCTATCAAGTTTTGTAGTGTTGATGTCATATAAGGGCCAAAGGAGCATGGGCGACTGCATTATGAGCGGACACCAGAGCTCTTGCCTAATTTTCCTACCTAGCCCTATGTATTTTTGTGCTCGGTGTATAGCTACTTCAAGGTTAATGGGGCTATGTGGTTCTAACCTTTTGAATACCTCTAATAATCTGCCCCATCTACTTCTAGCATTGGTTAAGGCTCTTTGGAAGAAAAAATAGGACATGCTGTCATATTCTGCATACACATCTGCTCTGAGTTTAAAATTTTTATCTCTGATTTCCTTTTTAACATTCTCATATGTTAGTCTAAACCAATCCCTCAGGAATACTTCTGGTTGATTGCTTTCTTCTCTTAAGGGTAGGGGTTCTATTTTCTCAAGTTCTCTGTAGTTCTCCAATTGTCTATCATAGTTAGCCTTGTTGTGCATCCATGAAATCAGGGCCCTTAGGTGTATATCCCCTATGTAAGTAAGGGGATTCCATTCAGCCTCTGTAGGGATGATGAAATTATGCACATACAACTCATAGAGTAGGTTTTGTTTCCAAGATGGAAGTGTCTGGTATAAACCATAGAATTCCTGGGCTGATGTGAACTCTGTGTTTACATCTTTGAGGGTCATCATCAACTCAAATAGGAGGAATTGTTCTTTTAGATAGATGGTATAGACCCTAGGTGGAGGTCTAAAAGAAATTACCTAGTCAGTCAATTTAAGGGCATGTTCCATTCTCTGTTTCTGTCTTACCAGCTGATCTTTTAATTCTGCAATTTCCTCTTCTTGTTCTTCTATTACTTTCTGCAATTTATTTTTCTCTTCTCCATATAGAGTGGTTGTCAGCACATGCTTATTATATAACTGGAAGAGAAGCATTTGCAGAGTAATCAGACCACTATTTTCATCTTGTTTATTCTTCTTCCTCTGTTCTCTCCATAACTGCTCTAAGAATTTTATTAACCAAGTTCGCTTATAGGAAACTAAAGCATTTCTTGTGCAAGCTAGCTGGTGAGTTATAGGGGTTTCTTTCTCATGGGTTGGAACATCCTAATGAATAACTCTTGGGTCATTTTGACATACATTTGGCTCATCTTCACACTCCTCATCCAAATTTTGATGATCTAGGATCTCAGACTGGCTAGGAGAATCATCCGGAACAATATGGATAGGAGTTTCCTCCTAAAATTGTTTGGGGGAAGTGGTCTAACTTTTGGTGGGTGCTTTAGGAGTCTTCTCTCTCATCCTAGAACTTATTCTTAGAGGGATTTCCTCAAATTCTATGGCCTTTTTCCTACTAACCCTTTTTGTTTTCTTTGTTGCAAGAGTAGTGGATGCAGGAGTAGTGGCTGCAGGAACTGACTTCATTTTCTTCTTTCTTGAGACTTGAGGGTTTCGTGGTTCAGCTGCAGGAACTAAAGTTTCTCCTACTAACTTCCATTTTCCTTTTGTTTAGGTGGCATTAGGTATATTTCTCATGTGAGTGGTTAAAGGCACATTTTCTTGTAAATTTTTAGTTTCTGCCCCTTGGTTATTTTGCTTGGCAACTGGGTCAGGGGAAACTGCATTATCTTGGCTAATTTGCACATTAGGGGAAATTTGAGGCTGAAGGGTTTTATGATGGATGAACTCTACCCATGTCATAGGGGAGGCATCCCTAAGAGATCTTTCTATGAGTAATTTAATTAGGGCATGGTGAGTAACAAAGTTGTCTTTCCCTTTCTGGGTTTCTTTGGCACTAATGCAAAGCATATTAAATAGAAAATTGGGTGCATTCATTGGGATATTATGTCATACATAACTAAGCAGCTTAAAATGATGCACATACAAAATTAGAGAATCATCCCTCACAAGTGAAATGCCTGATAATGTGCATGGCTAACTCCTGATATGGTGGAGGAATGGACATTCGTTTGCACCCCTGTTTAGTGATCTCCAGTGGAGGGTCTCCTTGTAGGGTGAATTGAGCCCTGGCTAACCTGGCATCATGGGCATTGGGATAGTGTTCCCCTACTGCTGGCAAACTGGTCACTTCCACTATTCGCTCCTCTATTGCAATGACTATCAACCCCCATACCGTCGCTTGGCCTTCATCATATGTGTTTGCAAATTCTAATGCTGCTTCCTCATCAAACTCTGTCAATTTTAAGAAATATCCCTACCATCCACAGGAATTAAATCTTCTCACTACCTCAACATGAGATAGTAAAATACCATGAACCACTGGTTCATGCCACTGCAATTGGCCCCCCATTTTTACCAAATTCAACTTCTGCTTTGTTCAACCTCTACTCTGTTCTTGATAATTACCTTCTTCTCTAGTGGGGAGGACACCTTACTAACCTGTATTCCTACTCTCTTCTAGGAATCTTACCTTGGACCCTATTCACTTTAGGATCCTCTAGACTCACACTTGAGTCTCTTAGGGTTACTCTCAGACCCTAACCAGAAGGACTTCTGTTCTCCCTCTCTCCTAGGTTTCCTTCCCACTGAAATGTCTCACTCTTCACTGTATCTTACTCTTCATGACTAAATTCAGTCAGTCATGCACATTCTCCTCCTATCTCTCTCTCCTACAAGTTCCCTAGCCGGACCATTCGAGCTCGCCTAGGACTTGTCTACAATTCTGACTAGCCTCTTCTCCAACACAAACATTGAAACAGAAATAAAATACATAATGGATACCTTTTGACAGTCACATCCCATAAGCCCGATCATGAGAGTCAAAAGGCATCCATTGAACTAAATTGGAATCAAAGTCCTACTCTACAGAAGTCTGTACACAAACAAGTTTTACACAGAACACACCAGTAACACTTCTTTATTAAAAATCAGAAGTTTACAATGCAAATTTAAATCTTCTCTGCTAGTCTACTCTATCTCAAAATTCTCTAACAGCAACAACCACAAACCCTTTCAATGGTTTTCTTCTCTCCATTTTTATACTTAGCTTGTTCTGTAACTGTTTTTAGGTTACCTCACCGCCTGAGGATTCTGACTACCTCAGCTTCTGCGTATTCCTTTTGTACCTGTCATCAAGATCTTCTTCTGCATGGCCATCAACATGGACAATGTCTTCTTCCGTGTCACTAACCTTTCTAATTTCCTCTGTGATATTGACAAGTCAACATATTTACTTCTCTGTTCATTAGTCGCATTGTCGCGAGTCTCAAACACCCTGCATGTCTTTATCCTGCGACTTGGCGATGGCTTGATGTCGCGCACTTGCCATGCTTCTATCTGAGCTGACCTTTTCTCTGCGACTGAGCGATACAATGCTCATCGTGCTCCCGCACTGCTTGAACTGAGCTAATGTTTTTCCTTGCGACTGAGCGATGGGCACTCATCGCGCACTCGCAATGCTTTTTGACGAGCTACCAATTCATCTACAACCCTGCGATACATAACAGTCACGCGCTCGCAATCCTTCAAATCACGTTGCCATTTCCTTTGTGACTGAGCAATTGATGGTCATCGCATGGTCGCGCTGTTTCCAGACTGACTGCCAATAGACCGGCGACTATGTGATGAGTTAGTTGTCACCTTGTCGCACTGGGTTTTCACTAACCGTCCATCACCTCGCGGGCATGCGATACCTTGTTGTCGCGTTGTCGCACACTGTCTTCTCTAAACTGCTAACCGCCTGCGACTATGTGATGAGTTCCTCGTCACTCACTCGCTCACCTAGGAACTTAACTGCTGGCTAGCTCGCGAGTGTGCAATTCACTGTTTTCTGTTCTCTGCTGGTCATCTGCGACTTTGCAACTGAGTGAAAAACTGTTAAGGTTTATTAAAAAAAACTGACCGTTCACTGTGATCTGCCCCCATTGATCACTCAGTTTGGACCTGCTAGGGATTTTGGAGCTAAAACCCTAGGGTGCTCTGCACCATACTCCCCCTCTCTTAGAAGGAAGAGTTAGGTTGAATTAGTCAGCAACAATGCCGAACTAATTCCTTGTTTTCTGCAGGTTTCTTCATCTAGCCATGTCGCTTCTGCTTCTGGCAATCCTAACCATTTTACAAGATATTCTCTGTATACCTTTCGTCGAGTTGTCTTCTGAACTCGTGAATCCAAGATTTTCTCTGCCTGCAACTTGGACTTAGCTTTCATCTGTATATCTTGAATATCTTTTCCTACTTCCATCTACTGAGTAGTCTCATGTATCACTGGTCCTCTGTATGGAACAAGATCC
>MU223135.1:344395-428896 GCA_018584345.1 Thuja plicata | reverse complement strand
TTGTTCAGAGCATAAACTACTGCTAGCAATTCTTTCTCAGTCACTATATAGTTTAACTCTGGTCCATGTAGACTCTTACTGATATAATAGATTGCATTTTCAAGGTTTTTAGACTTTTTTCCTAAGATAGCACCTACAACATAGTCTGAAGCATCTGTATGAATGTGAAATGACAAAGTCCTATCAAGAACCCAAAGTACTGGTGCAGTTGTCAAAAGTGACTTGAGCTTTAGGAAGGACTCAATTCTTTTGTCCAGGAAAATTCAGCTTCTTTGGTAAGTAAGTTGTACAGAGGAATAGCTATTTGACTAAAGTTCTGGATAAACCTCCTATAATAACCAGTGTGACCTAGGAAATATCTGACTTCTTTTTGCTTAGTAGGAATAGGGAGTGTGAGAATTACCTCTATCTTCCCAGGGTCTACTTGGATTCTAGGTTTGGAGATAAAATGTCCCAACACCACTCCTTCCTACATCATCAGAAAGCACTTTTCACTTTTGAGAGATAGGTTATGTTCCTCGCATCTGATTAGCACTTTCTCCAAGTTCTTCAGAGATTCCTCAAATGTGACACCGAATGTAGTGAAGTCATCCATGTAGATTTCCATGCAATCATGGGATATATCAGCAAAGATGCTGATCGTAGCTCTCTGAAAGGTAGCAGGGGCATTACATAATCCAAATGGTAATACTGAATAGGCATATGTGCCCCAAGGGCATGTGAATGTGGTCTTTTCTTGATCTTTGGGGGCAATTCTTATCTAATTGTAACTAGTGTATCCATCCAAAAAGGCAAAATATTTCTTTCCAGCCAAATTATCCAAGACCTGGTCAATAAAAGGTAAAGGAAAGTAGTCCTTCTTTGTAGCATTATTTAATTCTCTATAATCCACACATATTCACCACTTTCCTCCTTTCTTAGGTACAATTACCAATGGTGATACCCACTAGCTATCAGAGATTGGATAGATGAATCCAGCATCCAACAACTTCTGCAACTCAGTTTTAACTATTTCTCTTAGTGCTGGATTGATTCTCCTCTGTGGTTGACAAAGTGGCAAGATTCCATCACTGATGTAGATTCTGTGGGTGTAGAGTTTAGGTTTTAGTCCCTCCATATCCCCATGATCCCACACAAATGCTTTTTCATGCTGACTGAGGAGCTTGGTTAACAATGCCAACTATGATTGGGACAGCTTTTTGTTCACATGAAGGTTATGACTAGAGGAAAGTTCCACTGTTGTTGTTATCTCTGCCATTAACACTTTGGGCACTGGACTTCTAACTATTTCACTTGCCAGTAATTGATCAATCATTTCAGGTTTTGTTGGAGAAATACAGTCCTCATAGGTACATAGCTATAAAATAGAACTTTCTAAAACATCTTTAGTGACAATACATTCATTTGTAAGAATGCTCTGTATCACATCATCTTCCTCTTGCATCTTTAAAAAAGATTAACTATGAAACATCATGAGCTGGGCTACTGAATTCAGCTCTTCCTCCTCATCTCCTAAGTCTGGCCAAATAGGTTCTCCCAAGTTTGGCTGGGGTTGGGCAGGAGGATATAGGGCTAGCTTTCTTATGGCTTGACCATTTTAAATTTTCATACTGCCTGATCTGCAATTAATTTTGGCATCAGTGGTGGCTAACCAAGGTCTTCCCAAGATTGCAAGATAGCCAGCAAAGTTTACTTTAGGTGATAGGATAAGAAAGTCAGCATGATACTCCCATGAATCTAAGGTTACTATCACATCTTCTATGAGACACTCTAGAGTAATAGTTAAACTATCAACAATTTGTAACACTGTGACTATTGTTCTTAAGCCTTCTATGCTTAGCCTATGCATTGTATCTTTAGTCATCACATTTATTGCTGCTCCCAAATCAGCTAGAGCATTTTTCACAGTCTTTCCATTTATTATCAGGTCAACTACTGGACTGCCAGGATCTGAATACTTTGGTATTACCACCTTTCCTAACATGATATCTACTAATTTCCCTATAACATGTACTGTTTGAGGGTCTTTCTTCTTTTGTCTTAGCTTTTTAAGGCATGCTTCCTTAATAGCCTTTCCATAAAGAGGTATATCTTTGATAGCTTGGAACAGAGGGATTTGAATATTCATATTTTTTAGCTACTCAATAATATCAAATGTTTCTTCCTCTTGGGGTATAGGGTTTTCTTATTTTATCCTATGTGGAAAGGGTGGATTTGAAGTGTGGACAGTAGTTCTGCTGGGTATATCAGTTGGCTGGCTGGTATTTGGCAGTGTGGCTTCTGGAAGTAGTGCTGCAGGAGTGTCTGCAACTTCCGTGATAATAGGATATTCAGCTATAGGCAGTGTGGTATCGGACCTCAAATGGATATCAGCTATCTCTATTGAATAAGTAGGGCACTGCTGAGTGTCAGTAGTGTATGTTTGTTGCTGCTACTATTTGTTGTTTGGATTTGGCTGTGGTTGATTAGGCAATTGGGTTGGCTTTGGATTAGCATTAGTTGCTGTAAGAGGTGGCATTATTGTAGGTGGTTGCACTGGAGGTGGTAATTGTAGACAGCCAAAATTTTGTTTAGGCCACTGTGGAGGCTCCCTCCATTGATTAGTTTGCTGCCAATTTCCTTGCGGTGGTTGCCATTGATTCTGTCGATTAGGCCACTGGTTATTCTATTGATTTTACCATTGGTTATTTTTCTGATTTGGCCACTAATTTTTTTGCAGGTTTGGCCATTGGTTATTTTTCTAGTTAGGCCATTGGTTATTCTACAGGTTTTTCCATTGGTTATTTTGCTGGTTAGGCCATTGGTTATTCTGCTGATTTGGCCACTGGTTATTTTGCTAGTTTGGCCACTGAGGTTGAGAGTACTAAGGAGTGTTCTGATAATTTTAGTTTTTCCACTGATTATTGTTAAAATTTAAAAATTGTAGAGGATCTTGTGGCATACCTTATCGTGAAGCCCATGGTCGATGTTGAGCAATGAAGAACACTTGGTCATTGTCTCCTTCTATCTTCATGTAGTCAGCTGGCAAATGTTGATTTTCTAGGTTTGCTACCAGCTTACATCTGTAGTCTTTCTTCTGTTTGTGGCAGTGTGGACAGTGCTCAGCCAATTGTGATTCAGCTTCTGCATGCTTCTTCTTGGCAGTCTTTGTGTCAAGATGTGTAGCTACATCATTTATAATATCTTGCTTGAAATTTGTGACCAAATTAGATATCTCTAGCTTTGAAATGCCTGAACCAATCCCTTTTGTGACTGTGAGCTGGTATCCTCTACCTTTCTTCACAGTTGACCTTGAGTAGTTGAGATAGATTTTCTTGAGGTCATCCCAAAAGGATTGGGATATATCTCCACTAGCCATCAATTCTAATGCTTCCAGACAGTTGTCGTATACCCCCCTCAAGAAGACTAGTTTTTGTGAATCCTCTGCCAGTACATGCTAGGGATTTTTCTACATTGTGTACAAAAAATGTGAAACATAATCCTCCAATGTTTTGTCTTCCTTTTGAGACATCCTAAAGATATCATCTCCTTTTGGGTCACTTCCTTTGCAATAATCTTTATATTTCTATAGAAACAATGTCTACATCTCATCCCAGGTACCTGCTGCATTGGCTCCTAAGCCCATGAACCATCATAAGGCTGACTCTTTCAGTGTTGCAGGAAACAACTTGAGCTTATGGGCATCAATATTATAGTTGAAGCTTCGACAGAGTATGTCAAACTCAAACAAGAAAGTGTCAGGATCCTCTGTTATAAGACCATAAAACTTTGAAAGAGCAGTTGTGGGTATATTATTGAGATTAGCATTTTTTATAAGGCTTGGGAGAGGAAATGGGAAAGTAGGATGTGCCATTACTGGAGGTATTTGATTATGTGGTTGATGCTGGAAAGGAGCATTAGCTATTGGATTGTTAGTAATAGGTGGATTTGGGTCAGAATTATCTAGAAAGCTCGCCAAGATTTCTGCAAAAGGTCAGAAGCCGCTTACATCAAGTGGTTCTGCTCTGGAGGAAGATGTTGCAGGAAAGTTGGGGCTTGCATCTTCAAAGGGTAACTCAACTTCTTTAACTTCCTTATTCAAATTAGCAGACTCTGTTGGGAGAAATCTTCCATATTCATCTTGTCGCCTTTCTCTTTGATGCATGCAATTGAATTCTTCACTCTTGTGAAGCAATTTTTAGGGATACAAATCTAAAAACTATTCTAGGAATGAAAAAAAATGACTCAAAAATGTTCCTAGCTTGACACCATCCCTGGCAGCGGTGCCAAAAATAAACTACCTCACAATAGGTGTGGAATGATCATGCTCAAGGCCTTTCTTAGAAATGGTTTATCTAATCTAAGGACTACTTCTCCCATTATGAGGTGCATTTAACTTGTCAACCCAGGAACATATACTTGAAATGGTCAGCTCGATATGTGCACTAGGTTCCTTAAGGAGTCATTTTGCTTATGCTGCAGGAAGCTAAAAAAGCATAAAAGAAACCTACACTAGTGCTGCAGGAAAATAATACATTTATCTCATTACTGAAATGAATGCTAGAAATTGCAACTCTACTTAAACCTATACTTTCAGCCTAGAACATCCATTATAACTATTCTTGCAGATGCTACGGGAACATTCATAAGGTACAATGCTACAGGAAGAAATTGTAACTTCTATCTGAAATGTTGGAATTGCTGGAAATAAAATCTATTCTATTCTAACCTATTCCACCTCCCAAGTGGGCCCCCTTGGTCAGTTTCTGCTAAACTATTAACATAGAATGTAAACCAAGAACTACTTCATTGTAATTCAAAAACTCATTACATAGAAATAATACATGGAACTTGAAATAGATTTTTGTATGATAGTTTTCTTCCAAAAGATTTTGTCTCTCTCTTTTCTAGCTAACTTCAAAATATCGTTCCAATCCCTATATATAGAGGATCGAACACTTATTATGAAATAGAAAAGAAACTATCTTGCTAAAAACATGCCAGAAAAGAAGATGGAAATGCAACAACCCACAGTGTGGGTAATAAAGCTCGGGCGACCAGTTCAACATAATAAAGTGCAGAGGGAATATAGGCACACTACATCCCCATGTCCTAGAATAATGGCTTCATTGTAGCAGCCATGTTTCCTGGTGTTGTAATGATAACTCCACTGTAGCTGGTCCTCAACAGTCTTCCTTGAATGTTATCGACCACTCTCCAGCCGCTTTCTCTCTTGTCAAGTTAGTTATGATGCGGAAATATTCATGCAACAAGCTTAATCAAATTAAATATCCAGATATTAGAACATATATTCTGATGGTTTTATGAAATACTGCACTATATGTATAATATTAGCAAAATATGACACAAACATCTACCCATGGTTTATCAGTTCTATCTAGACTTTATCACAAGTTTTGACTGGCTAGGCTCTTAAATGTTTTGTCAAAAACTAGAATAGAGTATTTAAAATTATACAAAATAAATGCAATAATTTGGCCTTATCACTAGCAAAGATGCCCCTAGTGCAGAATGATTTGTTCTCTAAGACAGAAAATGCAGAAAAATCCCAAGCAAGGATAGGACATTTGTAAGGAAATAGAGTCATCCCATAGCACAGGTGTAATCGTGAAGGCTTAGTATTAGCAATGCATTGATAGATAGAGCGCAGAATACAAGTGATGTTTGATTTTCCAGGCTTTCACCATTCGGAAAAGCTTCTTCTTTTGCTACCGAGATGCCTGTTTGCTAGGTTTTTATCAAGGCACTTTTCTCTTTTTCAATTTTTTTTTCTTATTTTTTCTTTTTTGAATGTTTTTGTAGTATCAAGGTGCCTTTTTGCTAGGTTTTCACAAAGGATACCTTTCTTCAGGACTTTTTCCAGTGTTTTTGGATTTCTTCCAGATCAATTTTCTAATTTTTTGGGTATTTTCTGATATTTTCACTACATAGGCTCTACTAGCCGGACATCAAGCGTAGAACCACTTCAAATGTAGAGTATTGATAGGATCTGGAAGGACATCTCCCTCAGGTGTAGTGAGATGATAGGCTCCAGTCCCAAAAGTTGCAATAATGACATAAGTTCCAAGTCAGTTTGGTTTAAACTTTCCTTTCTACTCTCTGTTAGGCTAGTTCTTAGGATTCTCTTTTAGAACAAGATCCCCCACTTGAAAGTGTCATGGTTTGACCTTTTTATTGTACCCTTTTGACATGCATGTTTGGTACACTTTTAGATGATCAAATGCATGTTTCGTGTGTTCATCAAGTAATTCTAGTGCATTCACCATATCCATGCAGTATTGTTCATTAGTAACAAGACCCTGTAAAGATACCTGCAAAGATGGGATTTCAACCTCAATAGGTAGCACTGCTTTCGCGCCATAGACTAGGGAAAATGGTGTGGCTCCAATTGGTTTTCTGATGCTTGTTCTGTAGGCCCAAAGTGTCAGATTTAATTTTAAATGCCAGTCTCTGCCAGACTTACTCATAGTTATGTGTAGGAACTTGAGAATATTCTTATTAGATGCCTCAGTCTATCCATTACCTTGAGGATAATAGATTGAGGATCAATGTTGAGTAACGTGAAACTGTGTGCAAAGGTCTTCAATGTCTTGGTTTTTAAATTGGCCCCCATTGTCTATTACAATTGAAGAGGGTATCCCATATCTACAGATAATTTAGTTCAAGATGAACATAGCCACCTGTTTGCTAGTGGCTTTGATTAGCGACACGGATTCAACCCACTTTCTGAAATACTCAGTGGCCGTAATGATGAACTTGTGTCCACTTGAAGAATTAGGATATATTTATCCAACCAAGTCAGAGGCCCATTACTGAAATGGCTAATGGGTTATGAAGGGTATGAGTTCTCTGGAAGGAGCATGGATAATATTTCTATGTGTTTGGAATTTATGACATGTCTTGGAAAATTTAATAGCATCTTTTTCCATTGTAGGCCAGTAATAACCTACTTTGAGTAGTTTCTTAGCTAATGAAAAGTCATTTTAATGTGATCCACATACACCTTTGAGGACTTCTTTTAATGTGCAATCCAACTCTTTGGGTTCTAAACATCTAAGAAGTGTATCGTCGATACTTCATCTATATAATTTATTAGTAATGAGGACATAATGCGATGTTTTCCTAATCAAGGCTCATTTTTCATTCTTGGATAGATCATTGGGAATAATTTAGTTAGTTAGGTAAGCAATGATTTTAGCATACCGAGATTGGTCTTGGGTGTTCAAAGCACAAATTACTTGGTATTCAGGTGTATCAAAGGCTGGGTAGGATAATTCTTCCACCAAGAAGTCATAGTGAAATTGATGTTCCTCTATTTGTAACATGGAGGCCAGTGTAGCCATAGCATCTGTAGCTTTATTCTTTGTTCTGGGTATCTGCTAGAATGTGACAAAGACAAAGTATTTCTTTAGATCATCAACTAGTTGATTGTAGGGAATCAACTTCTCATCTTTCATCTGATAATCTCCATTTACTTGATTGATAATGAGTTGGGAGTCACCCTACACATGTAACTCTACAATCTTCCATTCCATAGAAAGTTTAAAACCATTTACCAATGCTTCATATTCAAAAATGTTATTTGTGCATGGAAACATCAATTCGTAAGACTTGGGTATTTTTTAGCCTTGAGGATTTATGAATAGAACCCCCGCTCTAGAGCCTTTTTGCATGAAAGAACCATCAAATTACATCTTCTACAGATACTTAGTTAGATGCATAATTGTTTCATCGGGGAACTCAATTCTTAAAGGTTCATCATCTTGGAGTGGTGAATCAGCTAATTGATCTATGAGGACATGTCCTTTAATAGCTCATTTTTCCACATACTCAATTTCAAATTCACTCAGAATGAGGACCCATTTTGCCAGACGTCCTATTAGCGTTGTCTTGCTTAGGAGGTATTTCAAGGATCTATCTTTACAATGAGCCTTACTGTATGTGATAGCATATAATGTCTTAATTTTTGTGATGCAAAGACAACTACTAAGCAAGATTTTTCAATAATGTTGTAATTGAGATTATAGGATACTAGTCTTCTACTGACATAGTAGATTTCTCTCTCCTTTTTAGTCTCATCCTCTTGTGCTAGAAATACTCCTAGTGATGTGGTTGTAGCTGAAATATATAGGAGTAATGACTTTCCATGGATGGGTGCCATAAGAATAGGAGGAGTAGCCAGGTACTCTTTTAATTCTCTAAAGTTGGATTCATAATGTTCATCCCATTTGAAGGTGACACCTTTATGTAGTAATTTGGTAAAGGGTTGTGCTCTATCCGCAAGTTGTAACATGAACCTCCTAATTGACTGGAGTCTTCCTTATAATGTCCTCATTTGACTAATGTTGCATGGAGGAGTCATTTCTAGTATAGCTTTGACTTTTTCAGGGTCTACCTCTATTCCTTTTGCTGAGACAATAAATCTTAGGAGCTTTCCTGATTGGACCCCAAAGGCAGATTTCTTTGGATTGAGCATGAGTTGAAATTGCTCCATACGATCTAATATCTTCCTTAAGTCATTGATATGAGTAGTCCATTCTTTTTATTTAGCTAAGGTATCATCCACATTATCCTCCATGTTTTTATGCATCATATCATGGAATATAGTGGTCATAACTATTTTTTATGTAGCACCTGCATTCATTAACCCAAATGGCATAATGTTCCAGCAAAAGGTTCCCCATGCGCATGTAAATGCAGTCTTCTCTTGATCTTCAGGAGCAATTTTAATTTTCTTATAGCCTGAGAAACCATCTATTGGTGAGCACATTTGGTAGCCTGCTATGAGATCTATGATCATATCAATATTAGGTAGTGGAAAATAATCCTTAGGACATGCCTTGTTTAAGTCCCTAAAGTCTGTATAGATTCGGATAGATTTATCTAATTTAGATACTGGGACCACATTGGAAATCCATCCTGCGTAAGCGATGACTCTGATGAATCCAGCTTTCAATAATTTCTCCAACTCCTCTTTTACTAGTAATGCAACATGAGGATGCATCTTTCTTAGTTTTTGTTTCACGGATTTAATCCCAGGAGCTATAGATAAATGGTGCATTATCAATTTAGGATCCATCCCAGGCATATCAGTGTAAAACCATGAAAAGTTGATCTTTTTCTCTTTTAGGAACTCAGTGAACTATGTCTTGTCCTCATCTGACAAAGATTGTGCTAGGTGAACAATGTGAGGAATTTCAGCTGTGCCCAATTTAATTGGTTGTGTTGGCTCTATCAGAACTAAAGATCTTTCTTGAAAGTACTTGGGGAGGATATCAAGAATCTCATCCTTTGGCACCTCTAAGAGGTTTTCACCATCAGATACATCTTTTGTTTTTACCATTTTAGAATTTGACACTGCCACAATGTGGTTTTCATCGTCAGTTCTTTTCTTTTTATTCTTCAATTAGTGACTAAGAAAATTGATATCCTCCTGTGACATGTTCACGCTCCTTGCATCGATGGAAGAAGGGTAAGGTTCACAAGCATTTAGATAGCAAGCCAAAGTGTAATAATTAGGAAAGTCTAGGATAGGAGTAGGATCTGTATTATTCCAATCAATTAGGTTCAAGTTTATTAAGGATAAGGAGTTGGATCTTGGGAAGGACAGCATCACATCAGCATCAAGACTATTAACTAACATGACATGTTTTTTTAAGTCTATCTCATCGATGTTTAGATCAATAAGAGTCAGATCGTCATTATCAAAGTAGTTGTTAGTTATATGTGGACTGAACTCTAGTGACTCATCAGTGGAACTTTCATCTTCATCTCTCCGTAGAAGGAGGCTCCTAGCTTGTAGTCTTTGAATTTCTTCCAGGTCTAGGAAAATACCAGTTTCTTCATCAATGAGTCAGGGAAGGAATACCTCCTCTACTTCAGGAATATCAACATAGTTAGGAGCAGTATTAGAATGCTCTATGTGTTCTGATAGAGCTTCAAACATGTGAATTACATCAATTTCAATGTCCTCGATGGAAACAGATAGATCATCCCACTCATAATCATGGGAGTCCGTTATTTGGTCATCAGACCTGTTCAAGAATTCAGCAATAGTTACCTGATGTACTCTATTTGCCACTTGTAGATCAAAGTGTGGTAAATCAAGAATATGTGAAACTGTGACTAACTACCCCCAGTTAGGATGTGAATCCTTTTTTGGGGGTGTGTGTTTAGTAGTTGTTGCTATCAATGGCACCTCTGGATTGTCTTCTATTGTTGCTTCTACCTCTTGAATAGTAGCTGGTATTAACAAAGGGATATGAGTGTTTTGTGGTACCTCAAAGCTTGGTACATATCATTCTCCTTGATATTCAAGATTTGTTGTGCCAATATGTAATAATCTCTCATAGGATCATTTTTCTAGTTCTATCTCTTCTTCTTTATCACTCCCATCGTCAGAGATTGGACTATCCCTTGAAGAAGGGTCTTCAGATTTATTATTGAAACCTAGCCCTATTTTATCTTTTGTATCCCTAAATTCTAGGTGTATAGGTTCAATAAGGCCTTTTCCTTTGTCTCCTAAAGGTCCTTTTCCTTTATACCCCATTTTTTTCAGTAGATCGTATCCTTTACCATACTTTTTTGGGTATATTTCCACATGTTTTACCTATGTTGCCTTGGCTTCCCCCTAGTAAATCCAGGACAAGTCTACTTGTTCTTCACTATCATCACCTTGGGAGGTAGATGCTTTAACCATACCAATTTCTTTGTGAATTTTTGGCTTCTTATATGTAGTGGGTGTGAAATATGGGGAAGGTTTCCCATAGGATCTTGGTGACACTGAAAGTTTTATCAATGACAGGGTCATGTCTAGCTTGTATTCGCCCATACTAGTTTCTTCAAGTTTTAAGGTCTTTCCAAAGCCTTTCATGACCATGTCTTTGGTAGTCTCAGGTACAATGTCATTTGGAGCTTCCTTGTTATGCGGGACCATACTACCTGCCTTAACATTGTTGCAAGTATAACTGGCATATTTGGGAATGGTCACTTCCACCCCATTATGTTGGAATTTGATACACTGGTGGTAAGTAGATGGTACGGCTTGCATTTCATGGATCCAAGGTCTCCCTTACAGTATTTTGTAAGCTAAGGGTAGATCCAAAACTTGACATATGACATTTCTTTTGACCATTCTAATTTTGATGGGTAGAACAACAAGACCTTTAGAGGATCTCTCTTCCTCATTGTAAGCTTTGTTAGTGATTTTGCTTCTAGAATCAATGTTTTGTTATGAGAGACCCAGTTTCCTAATTAAATTAAGGGTACAAATATTCAACCTTGCGCCTCCATCTATCAATACACGTCTAACACGGGATTTATGAATCAGGAATTTGATATGAAGGGGTTGATTATGTGGATGTGTCAATGATTTATCATCTTCTTCAGAAAAAGAGAGGTAATGTGGCACTATGATTTGATTAACCATTACTTGGAATTTGTCTACATCAAGGTCCTTTGGCACATTTTCTGCATGTAGGGTTTGTTCAAGAATTTCCCTATGCACTGAGGAGATTTTAAGCTACTCAAAAATGGAAATTTGAGCAGAGGTTCATTGCAATTGATCTACCAAGTTATACTTCATTGCAGGAATAGTAACTATTTGTTTTGTTTCCACTGGTTTGGGGATAGTGACAATGGGTACCTTGGAAGTTGTTGTCAGTTTTGATGAGGAATTGGGTCCTTTGATCATGACTTGTGCTTGACTTTAGGTTACTACATTTAATTGGGAAGATGTGTCTTGAACACCTTTGATAGTGATCACATTAATTTATTCAATTTTAATGTCTAGCATGTTGATCACATTATCATTTTTAGAGTAGGCATAGTTCACTTCATTTCCTTTTCCTTTATATGCTTCCCCTTTCTCATAATTACGGAATAGCTTGTTAAATGTCGTGTGGTCTTTATTAGTGGTGTGCCCTTCCACTTTGATCTTGCCTCCTTCAATAAGGTCTTGGATAACATGTTTGAGTTTAAGATAGTTATTAGTCATGTGTCCTTTGTTCTTGTGAAAGACACAATAAGAATTGTCATCCGACCACCTTAGTTTGACTTCTGGTTCCCATGGTTTTGAATTTGGGACCGTGAGAACTTTGTTGTCCAAGAGTGTTTTTAAAATGGTCTCAAGAGGTTCTCCCAAAGGAGTAAATTTTATTTGAGGTTTGGAAGTCCAGGGTTGACCCTTGTTGTTCTCATTACTTGCTTTAGGTATGGAGGTTTTTACCTTGGCATGTTTACTTGCTTGCATTCTATTCATCAGATTGAACACTGCTGGTTTAGGATTAGCATTGGACACATCTACCACTCCATCGTTAACAACATTTTTTTTTTTTTCCACCATTTAGGCTTGTTGTTAGAGTTGGTAGATTTTTTCACTTTGGAGAGTGATTTCTCCCTTTTTAACCATGACTTCTTCAATGTGGATGGCATTCTTGATCATCCTGTCAAAGCTAGGTGAATCTTGCATTTGCAATGTGTATTTCAATTCTGGTATCAAGTTATTACTAAAGATCTCCATCTTTTTCAAATTTGGTAATAGCCCTAAAATACCTTGCAAAGATTCTCCTCCACCTTTATAGAAAGTGTGTAAAGGATTCACCGGTTCTTTGTTTAGTGTTACATAGATCCATGATGGTTACATCATGTTGTATATTATAAGAGTAATGTTGGATAAACCGTTGAACTAACTCCTTAAAATGTTTTACCTTAAGTGTGAGTTTTGAGATCCACTCCATGTAGGCATTTCCACCTAGGCTTCCTGGAAAGAGCCTCATGAGGTATGTAGGTTCATGCATGTCCTCTATTCTTAGAGAAAAAAACTCTCTCACATGGTCATGCGGATCAGTCTCTCCCATATATTTGTCATATTTTGGTCTTGCCATGTTGGGAGGAAACAAAACCATATTAATACTCTTGTCGAAGGGAAATGGACAAATGGATTCCAAAGAGTATTTTGTCTTGGGTTTATCCTTCTCTTATTTGAGATTTGCAAGCTCATTTTGCATCAAGGTTAGTTTCTTAGTGAGAATGGAGATAGGATTTGACACCTCTTTTTCCTTTAGTTGTTTGACATCATAATCTTTAGGTAATTTTACACCAGTGGATGCTAGATGGAGAAATTATTTCTCTTTATCTTCACCAATTATATTTTCCAATGTTTTTTGGAATTTCTTACTCTATTTGAGTTTATTGTATTCTTCTTTAGTGATGCCTTCCTCATTGTCTGAACCAAACAAAGGATGGTCAATGTGTTGTTCTTCTTCACCATCGCTATCTTTGTATTTTTGGTTTTTATCATTGTTGTATTCCTCAAAAGCCTCACTCCATTCATGAGTGGCTCTTTCCATTTCTGGAGAGTCTAAATTGAATAGGGAACTGCAAGATGTTTCTCCTTGTTGAAAGTGTAGTGATCTTGGAGGTACTTTTGATTCTTTAGAAGTGTACTTGTTGCATCTTGTGTTAACCATGTATTTGTATCTCAACTTTGTCAAGGTTTCCCGATAGTGTCAAGTAGAGCTTCAAAGCATTCAAGTGAGTGTGTCTAGGTAGAAGTTTCATTTGTGTTTTGGTGCAAGGAAATGATTCTAGCATCAAAGGGTTAGAATGCCCTGATAGTGAGATGGAAATCAATTTGTTTTGAAAAGGGGATAGACCACACGTATTGAGATGGATTGTGAGAGACTGACAGGACATGTAAGAAAATACAGGATGCGATCTTCTGATGAACTAAAGATGACCTTTCTTCCTAGATGCGATGAAATGCTGACCAGATGTGATGCAGGATACTAGATATGATCTTTCACAACCTAATATGAGCCAATATAGACTAAAATGACTGTTTGCAGTTTTGGAAATCTGGTGGTTGATTTATCTTGAAGTTAGATTTTGTTTGATAATAGGTTATTTCTGAGTCTTTCTAGTGAGTAAAATATATAGCATGTATCCAAAGGATTGAATTTTTTCACTTATTTGGATGATTTATCTTGTTAGTGAACTTTCAGACACATCAAGCAGATTTGTAGTATTAGGGGTGAACAGACACATTCTTATGCCCTATTTTCTAGGTAGAGGATGAAAATCTTTGCTTGTTGACTTAGGTACACACTCAAATGCTAATTAGAATATGGCCATCACCAAGCATGCAATGGATCCAGTCATGATTCCATATTAACCTACTCCAAACACAAGTGAGGGCACGATATGATGAGTGTCTTGGGAAAATTACTTTTTGCCTTGCACAAGGATTATCACCCTTTCGAGGATGAATCGAGTAAATTGACTACAAAGTTTGTCATTTATGATGGGGAAATCTGTTCAAAATTGTCTCCCATATTATTGCATAAGGAAAATTGAGGCATATATCCCTATGAGTACTCAAATATGTGTAGTCTCACAAGAAAGATTCAAGCGGCTCTTCTCTACACATTGTTAGGAATAATAGTCCACAAGACAACTGAGAGGGGGGGGTGAATCAGTTGTCCAATAGATTATTAAACTTTAAACTTTATGAACAATAACATCAAAATTAAATAACACAGTAATTGCCAATACCATAACATAATGTTTGTTGTCGAGGAAACCCTGTTAAAGGTAACACCCGATGGGAATTAACACCCATAAAATAATGTGCTAAGAGTATAGTATCCCTGTTAAAAGATATTAGCCCTGTTAGGAGCTTGCTATTACATTATAGTACATAGTCCCTGTTAGGAGAAAAACCCTGTTAGGAGTCAATGAAAGTAGTAGGCTCACTGCCAAGGCTCACCTCCCAAAGAAGGTTAAAGCCACCCTCAAGGATTCACAATCCGCATCAAGTGTATACAGAAAATACACAATCCAGTGAACTGTCTGATAGAAACTATCTTTTCTTGGTCATTTCTAGTGAAGTACCAACTTTTCTCTCTATCTAGCAGTCAAGCTTTGCAGCTTCACAAATCTCTACTCTTTTCTTTCTCTACCACACTTTTCACAAATGAAAAGATCACTCATATATACTCTCTTACAGTAACCCATTAGGTTGGCCAGTTAAGCTTTCTTAATACACAATTAACTAGGTTAGCCAATTAAGGCTTCCCATCATACAAATAATTACATAAGCCCTTGCAAAGATACACATGGTATCTATAACAAGTATACAATATTTACAATTCATTACAATACTTCTAGATCCACAATCCATGCTCATAATTAATCTCCACATGTTACAAGTCTGAAGTTGGCCAGGAAATAAGTCTTCTCTAGAACACACACCACAGCCGACATCATCAGTACCCAAATAGAAATCAAACTGAACCCATTTCACCATCATATTTTGTCTCTCCATCAATAAGCTTGCAAGTTCTGAAACATCTTCCTCAACAAGATATGCCCAAAACATAGAGACCTTCTCTGTCCAGAATCACAGTCATAGTCCAGAAAAATAGTCTTTACTAAAACAGCTGTAACATCCATGATATGAAACATAAAGTCAAGCAGCCTTAGATGTAAGGTACATACTTAGTATTTTTCTTAAATCCAACTTCTCTCATTTTGGTTCATCTGTATAGTGTCCCTACACACCTTCCAGTCAAGTAACTAGTCTGTCTTCTCTCACAGAAATATATGTTGACATCAGTGACAAAACATGAGTATCAACAACATGATTAGTACCAAAAATTGATATCATCCAACAATCTCTCCCTTTGGCATTGAAGGAAACATATGGGAAAATCCATATGCATCAATCCAAAAGTACTCTCTCTCTTTACAATCTTCTTAATATCCTCAACAAATCTCCCCAAAATAGTAGGGATTTTCACATAGATTCCTTCCCCCTTTGGAAGAAATGGTAAAGGGTGCCATAACTCATCTGTAGTATTTGGTAAGGTGTAGCTTTTTCAAATCTTCATGTCTAATCAGGTGCAAGATCACCAAAATGTGCTCCATAGTTTTCTCCTGCGATCACTCCCCCTAAGGAGTAGATCCATACATCAATTCCAGAGAATAATATAGCTCTGAGATCCACTGGACTGATGCATATCTACATCATTTAATTACCACTGGGAGGGTCCATCACCCCAAGTATGCCTCTGAGGTATTCAAAAGCATCTTTTGGAAAAGGTTTAGTAAATATATCTGCTATCTATTCCTTTGTTCTTATGTACTCCATTTTAATCTCCTTAGCAGCTACCTTCTCCATCAAGAAATGATACTTGATAGAAATATGTTTAGTCTTTGAGTGCATTATAGGATTCTTTGACATGTTTACTGTACTTGTATTATCACAATGAATAACCACTGGCTCCTAGAAAATTATTCCAATATCTTCCAGCATTTTTTTCATCCAAACAACTTGTGTGCAATTTATTGCAGCAGCTACATATTCTGATTCAGCAGTAGATTGAGAAATAAAGTCCTGCTTCTTGCTTAACTAGGAAACCAATCTCTTCCCAAGGAAAAATACACCACCACTTGTGCTCTTTCTATCATCCACATTAACTGCCTAATCTACATCAGTAAAAGCCTACAAAGTAAAATCATCAAATTTTTCATACCACAATCCATATTCCATAGTTCCTTTTAAATATCTGAAGATTCTTTTCACAATAGCAAAATGTGTTTCTTTAGGATCTGCTTGATATCTAGCCACAATTCCAACTGCATTGGTAACATCTAGTCTAGTGTGTGTTAGATATTGTAGACCTCCAATCATTGATCTATACTTAGTCTGAACAACACTCTGAGTCTCATCATCACTAGTCAGTTTGTTTCCAATCACCATAGGTGTTCCAACAGGTTTACAATCTTCCATTCCAAAAAATTTCAACATTTCCTTAAGATACTTGGTCTGAGATATAAAAATTCCATTCTTGATCTGATTAATTTGCAAACCAAGAAAATATTTCATCTCACCAATCATAGACATTTCAAACTCATTCTCCATTTCTTTAGCAAATTTATTACTCAGTTTGTCATTACCTCCAAAAATGATATCATCAACAAAAACTTCTATAATCAAGATTCCATCATCATCAGTTCTTAAATACAAATTACTCTCTGCATTACCTTTTCTGAAACCAAGACGTAGTAGAAATTTGTCTAGTCTTGCATACCATGCCCTTGGTGCTTGTTTCAGTCCATGCAGTGCCTTCTTTAATCTGCAAACCATATTTTCATCATCTGTCAAAGGAAAACCATCAGGTTGCTCAATTTATACCTCTTCCTCTAGATCACCATTCAGGAATGTTGACTTCACATCCATTTGATACACTTTAAAGTCTTTATGTGTAGCATAAGCAAGAAATAGTCTCACATCTTCCAATCTAGCAACAAGAGCAAATGTCTCCTCATATTCTATACCTTCTTGTTGTGAGTAGCCTTTTCAAACCAATCTAGCCTTGTTTCTTACCACTATACCTTTCTTATTCATCTTGTTTCTAAAAACCCATTTAGTGCTAATCACATTTTTGTTCTTAGGTCTCAGAACCAATTCCCAAGTATTGTTCTTCTTAATCTGCTCAAGTTCTTCTTCCATAGCTTTAGTCTAAGATTCATCTCTACATGCTTCATCAGTAGTCTTTGGCTCAACTTGAGAAATCAAAAAAATCTCTTCTCTAGCCTTAGATCTATTCATTATACCTTTACCTGTATCACCAATAATATGATCTTCAGGATGGTTCTTCTTAACATACCTTGGTGTCTTATGTGGCTCAGTATCTTAAATCTGATCATCTTCATCTTCATTTGCAGTCATCAGAGGTTCATTCTCAATCATCAAAGGTTCTTCAAGTTCTGTAGTAACTTATTTTGTTTCTATAATCCGATCACAGTCATACATTCTTTCCTAAATTTGGAACTTTTCATCTTTCTTCACATTGGCGCTTTCAATCAAATTTCTTAATCTCAGATTAAAACATTTGTATGCTTTGCTTTTAGTAGAATAACCAAGAAATATTCCTTCATCACTTCTAGCATCAAATTTTCCAATCTCATCATCTCTTCTGATATAACATTTACTTCCAAATATTCTAAAGTATTTCATAGTAGGTGTATGAGCAAACCATAATTCATAAGGAGTCTTACTTGTACATTCTTTGATTTGAATTTTGTTCAGTGTGTACACAGCAGTCCCAACTGCTTCTCTCCAGTGAACATGTGATACATTTCCTTCCAGCAACATAGTCCTTGCTGCATCTAATATAGTTCTATTTTTTTGCTTTGCTATCCTATTCTATTGTGGAGTTCTAGGGGCTGAAATCTGTCCGTGTATTCCATTCTCTTTGCAGTATGTATTGAATAGTTCTGAAGTAAACTCTCCTCCTTTGTCTGATCTCAAACATTTCATCTTTAAACCAGATTCATTCTCAACTTTTTCCTTGAATATCTTGAATTTTTCAAATGCCTCTGATTTCTCTCTCAGATATGTAACCCACATCATTCTAGAAAATTCATCAACAAAAAGTATAAAATACCTTTCACCATAGTATGATCTTGTTCTTATAGGACCACACAGATCTGTATGTACCAGATCCAACTTTCCTTTTGTAGAATAGGCCTTGCTCTTGAAAGTGCTTCTAGTTTGTTTCCCAATGACACATTCTCTACACATAGTGTTAGATGGCTTCATAATTCTAGGTAGATCTCTTATTGCTTTTGTCATACTTGCCTTCACAATGTTATCAAAATTAACATGACAAAATCTTTTGTGTCATAACCAACTATCATCAACTTTATCAATAAAACAAGTAGCTTCAGATGTGTTAAGTTCAAATAAATTACCTCTGGATTTAGAACCAGATGCTATCAAGTCTCCTATCTTACTCTTGATAGAACATTTCTCATTAATGAAATTCAGCTGATAACCCTTGTCCACTAGCTGTCCAGCACTCAACAAGTTATGTTTAAGTCCATCAACAAGTAATACATTGTTAGTGTTAGTCTTTCCATCCAAAGAAATAGATCCAACTCAAATAATAATTTTAGGAGTATTGTCACCAAATCTGACAACACCACCATCATGTTTCTTCAAACTCACAAACTTATTCCCATCTCCAGTCATATGGTGTGAACATCCATTGTCTATAACCCATTCAGATTTATTTTCAACTCGAGATACTAGGGCCTTTTCCTCATGCATAGGTGCATCATTTTTAATAGAAATGAATCCAATCTAATCAAAGTTATCATCCTCATCATTAGATATTACCTCACTAGCATAATAACATTCCTTATCTTTTGAGAACTTAGACTAGAAAAACTTAGGTTTGTGCTTTGGGATTCTTGTAGGACATCTAGATGAAAAATGACCAATCTTATTACATGAAAAACATTTCAAAGGTAATTTTCCTTCAAATTTACCCTTACCTCTCTTTTCTCTTCTAGAAATCAGTGCCACAACTTCATCTAGCTTTCTTTCTTCTTCTTGTATCTATTCCTATTCATTAGCATAAGCTCCAAGTTCTTCTCTTAGATCACTACTGCTTGCATTTCCAGATAAGGTCTTCTTGTTCTTGTGCACAGTTTCCTTGAATGCTAACTCTACCCTAGGTAAAGTGTCTCCCAATTTTGCGGCCTTGAATGTAGTAAGCTTGCCAATCAGCATCTCTCTGGTGAAGTTCGGTGTCAAAGGTATGATCTCCTCTATAGCCTGTACTTTGGTTCTATATGCAGGTGTCAAAGATATGAGAATCTTTGCAATTACTTCTTCCTCGCTGTAAGTACCTCCAGAGTTCCTAATACCAGTAACTACCTTAGTAATTCTATATGCATATGCTCTGACATTCTCATCTTCTCTCATCTTCAGTGATTCCATCCTTTTTTCCAATTCTGCAACTTCGCTTGTTTTGTAAATTTGTCTCCAACATACAATGCTTCCAATCTTGTCCAGATGTCATGTGCAGAGTCCAATTCCTTCACTTCAGTGAATTCTCCTTCAGGTAGGGCGTTGATAAGAGATTCCCTTGCAACCATATTGTAGGAAAATAGTTTCTTTTCATCTTCAGTAGCTTTGTCCATTTCATCTTCAGTCACTATTTCTACATTCTTCTTTTTGATCATCCAGTACTCAATTCCCAGACATAGAAAATATGTTCTCATCTTGTTCTACCAACTGTCAAAGTTTTTAGGATCAAACTTCAGACTACCCTTCCTATAGTAAGTCATCTTCAGGATCACCTCAAGCTGTTAAAATTTCTCTCCGAGGACCAGTAGCTTTGATACCAATTGCTATGAATAACAGTCCACAAGACAACTGAGAGGGGGGGTGAATCAATTGTCCAATAGATTATCAAACTTTAAACTTTACATCAAAAGTAAATAATACAATAATTGCCAACACCATAACAAAATGTTTGTTGTTGAGGAAACCCTTTTAAAGGTAAAACCCCGGTGGGAATTAATGCCCACAAAATAATGTACTAAGAGTATAGTATCCTTGTTAAAAGATATTATCCCTGTTAGGAGCTTGTTATTACATTACAGTACATAGTCCCTATTAGGAGATAGACCCTGTTAGGATTCAATGAAAGTAGTAGGCTCACTTCCCAAAGAAGGTTAAGGATTCACAATCTGCATCAAGTGTATACAGAAAATACACAATCCAATGAACTATCTGATAGCAACTCTCTTTGCTTGGTCAGTTCCAATGAAGTACCAACTCTTCTCTCTATCTAGAAGTCAAGCTTCACAGTTTCACAAATCTCTGCTCTTTTCTTTCTCTACCACACTTTTCACAAATGAAAATATCACTCATATATACTCTCTTATAATAACCCATTAGGTCAGCCAGTTAAGCTTTCCTAATACATAATTAACTAGGTCAGCCAATTAAGGCTTCCCATCATACAAATAATTACATAATCCCTTGCTAAGATACACATGGTATCTATAACAAGTATACAATATTTACAATTCATTACAAATACTTCCAGATCCACAATCCATGCTCAGAATTAATTTCCACATGTTACAAGTCTGAAGTCGGCCAAGAAATAAGTCTTCTCTAGAAAACACGCCACACCTAACATCATCAGTACCCAAATAGAAATAAAACTCAACCCATTTCACCATCATATGTTGGCTCTCCATCAGTAAGCTCACAAGTTTTGAAACATCTTCCTCAGCAAGATATGCCCAAAACATAGAGACCTTCTCTGTCCAGAATCACAGTCACAGTCCATAAAAATAGTCTTTACTAAAATAGCTGTAACATCCATGATATGAAACATAAAGTCAAGCAGCCTTAGATGTAAGGCCAAAACTCAGTCTTCTACTTAAATCCAACTTCTCTGATTTTGGTTCATCCGTACAGTGTCCGTACACACCTTCCAATCAAGTAACTAGTCTGTCTTCTTTCACATAAATATATGTTGACATCAGTGACAAAACATGAGTATCAACAACATGATTAGTACCAAAAATTGATATCATCCAACACACATACCCAAGCATTTTCAAGGAATGATGTCAAAATTCCAAGAACAAAACTAATTCCATCTTCCAAGGCTTTGGCCTACAAGGAAGAAATTATTTATAATGATTTGGAAGGGTTGGCATAAAACCTTTCCTGACTTGGGTCATTCTCTGGAGATTTTTTCCTCAATCGGTAGGCCCTCTAAAGTTTAATAAAGCATACAAAGGATTAGCAAGCATAGGATATCTATATTTTTTATTCTTTGAAAGAAGAAGAGCATACTCTCCTAGTCCATGCCATTTTCTCCCAAAATCACGTCAAGCAAGGTTCTTTCCCTCAAATGTTGTCACTCAAAACTCAATCCCTCATATCGAGTTTTTGATTCCCCCACTTGGAAGGAAGAGAAAATCCCCTAGTGAGACTATGTATTAAGCTTGAGTTTGATTTTAATTTCCTATTTTAAGAAAGCACAAAGTATTTGAAGAGAAAATTTTGTGTTTGTTCAATTTCCCCAAATTAGGTGATTTTCTTGTTCAGTTACTTCTCCGAATTTAGACAATGACTTTGCTTTGTTCAATTTTTCCACAAGATTTAATGCTTTGATTGTTCAATTACTTTTCCCAAAAGGGAAATTTAAACGATGAGATTGTTCAATTAGTCCCACAATATTTTAGTGATTTTCTTGTTTAGTTACTATTACCAAAAATGAACTAAGCGATGTGTTTTCTCATTACGCCGCAAAATTTAGTGATTTGATTGTTCATTTACTATCCCAAAATTTAGATGATTTATTTGCTTTGTTCATTTACCCCCAAATTCCTTTCAAATCATAAATTGACTTGTGAGTTTCTGATTCTCCTCAAAAGGAAAAGAGCATATTCCTCTGGTCAATTTAGTAAGAGATTGGAAAATGTTTTTAGTTTTCAATGCATAACAAAAATAGAAGTCAAGATGGGGGATTGGCAACTTGTAAAACCAAAAATCAGTAGTCTATTTCCAACTCTTCTAGAAAGAGAGTCTCTGACACCAATCTGCAAACACAGGTTAGGTTGTTTAAAGAGAAAAAGCACAATAGATCAAAGAATTAATGGTTAGGCAACCAGATTGTCAAATTTTTAAACCAGATATGATCCTAGAAATCCAGGAAATGACCTTATCTACCAAATGTGATGAAATACCCCAAATAATGATGAAATGAAACCAGATGTGAGTCTTTACTAGAAATGACCTAGGATTTATGGGATGCGAGACTAGATTCTGCGATGCGAGGGCGTATCTTGGATGCGAGCCTTTATGACCAAAAATGAGCCTGTTTTGGAAACCTAAGAGGACAAATTAGTGAAAAATGGATGCAAAATGAGGAAAAATCTAAAAAATGGCCCCACGGTGGGTGCTAGAAATGTGTGTGTGATTTTGTGGACCTGCTAAGAAAGACACAACACTTCAATAGATCATTATATTAGTAAAAAAGCATAAAAAGCAAGGGTTTCATATAAATCACTAAAATTGATCTATTGGTTCCTATCTAGGAGGAGTTTGAAGAATGAAATAATCATGCCCTTAGATTAAATATAAATCAGTGACATATACAACCTAAGAATGAAATATTTGAGTAAAAACTAATTTAGATATTCAAGAAACATGCATATTAGCTCTAACAATGAAGATAATAAAAATGCATAATTACAAAGCTAAGATGCAACATAGATTCACAATAATCTCAATAGAATAACAATGCTTTCAACTCTAAAAATTAAGGGCCATTTGTGCTCAAAATTCATCCTATTTATAGAGGAAATTGAGAATGAGAGGAGAGAGGAAGCCATTAATGGAGGTGTAAGAACATTAATGGTGGATGTAAGAGGCATTAACGAGGGGAGCATTAATGAGGTATAGGTAAAGGGAATATACATTAAATGAGAGCATTTAAGAGGCGTGGTGAGGGTTTAAGAAGCATGGGTGAGGGTTTAAGGTCAAGCTTGAGAAATTTGACTTTTGGGAGTGGGTTGAATTCCTAATCACAGAACTAGGAATGTGACATCATTAGGAAGTGGGTTAGAATGAAATGAAGATTAGAAGTAAGCTTAGCATGGGGGGAATAGGTTGGGTTGGGTTTGAACCCAGGGTTAAGGTGATTGAGGTAGGTTAGGTTAAAGGGAGTATTAATGAAATAAATTATATTTAATATATTCATTCAAAAATAGGGATATTAATTATTTATGCTTTTGATTGCGTTTGATAATTAATTAGGACTATAGCCAATTAATTAGATTAATTTAGGCTTTTTGCAAGTGATGAGGTATAATAGGGATTTCATTTAATTCCTTTTAAATTAATTACCTTAGCCATGTTTTGATTTGAATTAAATTGATTTGATTTGATTGGCTAAGGTGATTAATAAAATTTAGTGATTAAATCACTTAGGAGATTAAATTTGATTTGGATGAATTATGCCAACCGATTGAAGAGTTGTATTGACATAATTGGGGGTATGATCACACTTAGGGAAAATAGGGTCTATGGTTAGAGCAGGCCAAATTAATGTGATTACAACAACTACCTCATGTGCCTCTTCCCAAAGAGGCTAGGAGGGATCACCCTCAAATGGTTCTATAAAATCCGTTATGACACAATTTCCACATTTGTAGATCTATTTGAGAAATTTTTAGCCCAATATGTGCACAACATCAAGAGTGAACTATCTCTCCTAAACCTCTGCAACTCCAAAAAGAAGGGTGGAGAAAGCTTGGCAGATTACCTTGAACAATGGCAAGGACTCACCACAAGATTTTCATATCAACCCCCAAAAAGAATCTCACAAAAATATTCATCGATAATCTACATCTCAAACTGGCTCATTATATGCGCATGAACAACCTAAAAACCTATCAAGAGATATGAGGAAAAGGAATGGACCTCGAAAAGGACCTCTTAGATGATGGCATCATCAAACACTACAAGGAATCCCAACATGATAGGACAAATAATGATCGTTCATAGTATTGGAAAAAGAACAAAAGTGTAGTGAATGATGGTGCCACATACACCAAACATGTCCAATTTTTTGTGGCTGGCCCTAAAATGCATGCACTAGTATATCAGCAACCCACACTAGCATATCAACAACTTGTGCTAGAATACCAGCAAACTGCACCAACCTACCCACCGCCTAGGACTGTTTATCAGCCAAATAGCCAACCTCTAGAAAACCAAATGAATGCCATATTGGTCCTACAAGGACAACCCAAGCCTCAATCCCAGAATATGTAGAAGCAAACATTCACCTATTTAGGTGAAACCATCAATGTCATCTTCCATAGAATGGCCAAAGATAATTTGATTGTATATCCACAGACTTAACCATTTAACGAGTCTACTCCCAAGCCTACATGGTATAAAGACAATGAGTACTCTAACTATCATCGTGTTAAGGTACACACCATCCTAAAGTGCATGAAGCTAAAGCACTACATCTAGGATCTCATAGATCATGAGGAAATCATAGTTGATTCTCCAACATAGATCTTAGCTAACGCCAACCTACAGATATACCAAAATGTGTTTCCTCAACACAAGAATGGAAAAGGACCTGCCAAGACCAATCCACACCTGAACCATGGGAAAGGAAAATAAGGAGATCATGATGGTGGCAAGGATTACACCATTTTCCACATGAACTATGATAAGTTCATTGGTTGCATCTGCCAAGTTGAGGCTATAATTGATGTGATCCATATCAAAGGTGTTGATAGTCAATGTGCATTTATGACACATCAGGAAAGAATCTCTATCATAGGTACTACTACTACTTCATCCTTTGGTTCACAATATAACATTTTGGAACCCCTTGGGAATACACCTGCTCAAATATCCATCTTAGATCTCCTTCACAATTCACCCATCCATCAAGAGATCCTCAACAAAGCCCTGCAAGAGTCACGTGTCCAGAATGACATTAACCCCAACCAATTCCAAGCCCTTATGGACCATTTATCCACATCTAGCAACATCTCATTCAAACCTTCCGACATGCAATCCATTGAGCTGGATCACAACCTGTCTCTCTGCATCATCATCATGGTTAAGGACTTCGTTGTTAAAAGGGTCATGATAGATAATGGTTTGAACCTAAATTTATGTACTTTAAAATTCATAAATCAAGTGGGGTATACTAAAGCAAACATAAACAATGATGTCATAACTATCAAGGCGTATGATAATCTTATAATTTACCTCTAAAGGTACCATCTCATTGTCTATCTAGTAAGGCCCAACAATACAGAACATAGTGTGCCATGTTTTTTTTATCGTGACCTCCCATTCAACATCCTCCTCTATCTCTCATGGATCCATTCCATGAACTTCTTTCCCTCCACATTCCATCAATGCATTAAATTCCCACATGACAGAGATGAATTCACCATCTGCACTGATCCCCAGCCCTTTGCATACTATCATGCGTTGGAAGCCTCCTTTCCACACTCAAATAATTTCCCAGGGATTGATATTGGCACTTCCATTTCCAGCTCCTATAGAACCTACGCCGACTCTAAAACCATCCTTGCCTCCATACTTTCCATTGTCAAGATTGACAACAAAGGCTACAGAGAATACAACCTATCAAATGCATTTTCAGTTGGAGCCCTACCTATGGAACCAAACACTCGAGAATGCCCATCTCACCAAGAAACATCTGAACAACATGAACCGCAATGGACACAAATGGGCTCATTTGTATCCCATGGCATATTTAACAGCCGAGAAAAGGAGCTTGACATCAAAAGATGGTAATTTCAAGACTCAAAAGACCTTGATGAAAATATCCTTGGTTACTTTAAGGACAAATACCCACACTCCCACAAGATAGAAACATAATGATGGAACTACCAAGGATGTAGTTTAAGCCATAAAGAGGGTGGTATGAAGTCTCCCATTGAGCCTCCCCGCTTACCAAGAAGTCAAGGATTTGGATTTGTCCTAGATTCAACTAGGGGCATCAATTTGAAGAACTATACTAACTATAATCCCCTAGGAAAAATTGAAATTGACGACATCCCTAAAGAGGAAGTTAAGAAATCCTATCATGATATATTTGACAATGAAACCTTCTTGGGCAATTTTGTCCTTCGCTATCTCTTAATAAATTTTTTTGACCTCCCACTCATTCACCCCAAACTCATAGACTAGGACCAACCAACCATTGTACATGTCTATGAATTATATAATGAGGATGCACTCCTAAGCTTCATGGAGGTAGCAAACCAATAGCCAGACTGGGGCCAGAATTCAACACATATCAACAAGTTAGACCCAAAGGTGTACTTTGTGGAAGAGGAAGTCTTTAGCCAAAAAAATAAAAAATAAAAATGAAAAGGAAAAGCATGGGTCTCCTTGTGAAATCCCATCTGGGCCACTTTCTAACTCTAAAAAATTAAAAACAAAAGGTGTATGCCCTGGTGAAAACCTCTCTGAGGTGCTAGAGGATGAAGACTTTCCTCTTCCCATTATTTGTGATTACATACTAGAACAATCATCCATTTTGATAGAAGAGACTAAGCCCATAAATTTGAGAACAAAAGAGTGCCCAAGGATCACTTACATTGTAGCATCACTATTAGAGGCAGAAGAGCTAAGTCTCACTACACTCCTCCAGGAGGCTACAGATAACTTCACATGGCCTTATGCTTACATGCCTAGGTTAGATCCAAACCATGTTGTGCATCATCTTGTTGTAGATCTAAATGTTAAACTAGTCAAAAAAATGCTTCGTAAGATGCATCCTAAGGTGGCCCTATTAGTCAAAGTAGATTTGGAGAAACTCCTAGAAGCTGAAATCATACACGTCATTGACTATTTAGACTAGATTTACAACATGGTTCCTATTTCCAAGCTAACTAGAGAAATTATAATATGCACAGACGTTCGGGACCTCAACAAGGCATGTTTGAAAGATTATTTTCCCTTGCCCAACATTGATATGGTTGTCTCTCTCATCGTTGGACATGAGATGTTGTCACTCATGGATGGTTTCTCTAGATATAATTAAATATGCATCGCAAAAGAAGATCAACACAAGAAAGAATTTTCAACCCCTTGGGGTACCTTCTGCTATAACATGATGTCTTTTGGTCTAAAGAACGTGGGGGTCACATATCAAAGAGACATGACTATTATCGTTCATGACATGATTCACAAGATCCTCAAAGATTATGTGTATGACATCCTTGAAAAAATAATAACAAGGGTAGATCACTTAGACATGCTAGAGTGTGTATTTGACTACCTTCAACATTACAACTTAAAGATCAATGCAAAGAAGTGTGTTTTTGGAGTTACATATGGAAAACTCCTAGGTTTCATAGTATCAAGATAAGGCATAGAAATTGATCCAAAGAAATTCAAAGCCATAATGGAAATGCCTCCACCAAGAACACTCAAATAACTGCTTAGTCTACAAATGAAGTTGCAATCTGTCTTTCATTTCATCTCATAGCTTGTGGATAAATGTCAACCATTCACCCATATATTATGCAAGGATACTAATTTCAAATGGGATCCCCTATGTTAGAAAAGTTTTGAAAAAATTCAAATAATATCTAGTGAATTCACCCATTTTAGTACCACCAACCCAAAGAAGACCGCTCATCTTGTACATCTCTACAACCACCATGATATTGGGGGCATTTATTTCTCAACTCAACGAAAATGGAAAAGAAAGAGCCATCTACTACACTAGTCACACGCTTGTGGGCTATGAGCTCAATTATTCACCTATGGAAAAAACATTTTTGGCAGTGGTTTTTTCCACTAAAAAACTATGACATTATATGCTTAGTCACACTATAAAGCTCATATCTAAACTAGATCCTCTCAAATATATACTATATAAAAATAATATCACAAGCCGTATGGCTATATGGGTGATTCTCTGGAGTGAATTTGACATTCAGTATGTGGATAGAAAGGCAATCAAAGGGAAAGTAATTGGGGATCAACTGGAAGAGTCACCATTGGTAGATGCATACCCCTTAGTCATAGATTTCCCAGATGAACACCTATACATGGTCAATGAACAACATCTGTCAAAGATTTATTTTGATGGATCTTATACAGCTCATGGAGTAGGGGTAGGAATCCTCTTTGTCACTCCTCAAGGCGATTATATTCCCAAATCATTCAAGTTGGGATTATCCTACACTAACAACATGGAAGAATATGAAGAATGATGGAAAGTTGACTTCCTGAGGATGCATGACTCATTCTGTGTTGTCATCATGGAAACAAAGTCATGTTTAGTTTTTGTCTTAAAAGACAAAATGACTAAGTATGGAAAACAGGGCAGACAAAGATACTCAGCGATCAGCACATCAACGCACATGCAAGAGATCAATTTAGCATATGTGCATTCAGCTATATGTTTTATGACATGTGTACATGCTACATCTAGACATGCATAGTATGGAACAACAGTACGGTGAAGTTACAGGCAGATCAGTAGGACTAGCAGTCCAGAAGACAGAGCATGGAAGTTGACTAGTGTTTTGATCAGCGTGCATTATTGTGTTATGTAATGGCTAAGTGCCTTTGGTTATATGTTTGTAATAATGTAATTAATATTGTAGTAAAAACACTTGAGCCGACTTGTTCAGAAGCATTGCATATTTTGTTTTAGGGCCGACTAGAGTCTTGTTTTGGGTCGCACCTATTCGGATATGAACATATAAGTATGTAATGTAAAGATATGTTACAATTGTCAATTATTATGTAAGAGGAAGATATTGAAGAGTAGTAAGATGAAGTTAGTATATGATATAGCTCTTTAAGAGAGTAAGAGCATTCACGCATACATGAAACTGATCAGACAGTAGTGTCATCACAACAATTCATTTTAGATATAGTGTATATCATCTTTCAAAAGGTTGTAGCCTTCATCCTATTGGGTAGTGAGCCATATACCTTTAACATGGTTTTGTAAAAGACTCCTAACAGGGTCAGACCTTTAACCAAGTCATTGTACTCATGTTGTAAAGACTGCTTCTAACAAGGCAAAGGAACTTTAACAGGTTCATTATACTTAGTACAATATTTGTGGTACTAATTCCCACCGGGGTTTTCCTCTGATCAAGGTTTCCCTGTAATTATATCATGTGTTATGATTTTTTATATTAAGCTTCATTCAATGTATGTTTGATTTATGTTTAAGTTGCAGAAAAGTAATTAATAGACAAACACTGATTCACCCCCCCCNATTCCCCCCCCCCCCCCCCCTCTTAGTGTTTCTAACAATTGGTATCAGAGCTTTGGTCCTCAACAAATAATTTTAACCACTTGAGGAGATCATGGACGCAGCAGAAGAAAAACATTTGAAAAAAGAATCTTGAAGCATCTCTTGAAGATCTTGATAGATTTGAAAAAGAAAATGAAGAACTTAGACTAAAGTTGATGGCTCACAAATGCTTATCAAGAAATTAAGGAAAGATTTGAAGGATTGTTTGACAAGTGATTTAGGGAAAATGATCAAAAAGCTCAATGAAGAGAATATGTCTCTAAAAGATAAAATTGAAAATCTGGATGAACAGCTCACAGACAGTCAAATTGCTATTGAAGAAAAGATGAAAGAAAGAAAACAACTAGATGATGAACTCTTGAAAGTAAACATGAAAGTCCTAGAATTAGAAAACATAAAGAAGAAGTTGGAATCTGAATTAACAGAAGCAAAAGATAAGATTGATAAACTCCACACAAGTTCTGATTCACTTCAATCTCAGCTTAATGCACAAAATAAAAAAGGTGACACTACTGGTCTTGGATTCAGTGTAGCACAAATTGAAGTCAATTCATTGCAATAAAGAGAGAAACCTCATGAAGCATCTTTAGAAGCAAAGAAAGTTGAAAATGTTGAAGAGATTAAAAAACATCCACCTAAAAGGGAAATCAAGCAAGTTAATAGAACTTGTTATGCATGTAACAAACATGGTCATTTGGAAAGAGATTGCAAAGAGGTAAGACCTTTCAATGGTTATTGTTACTTCTGTAATAAGTTTGATCATAGGACTATACATTGCAGAACAAATCAAAGAAGAATGAATCAAAACAACCAGAGAAATCAACCTCAAAGAAATTTGTATCACACTACATGTCAGATATGTAACTACAATGGACACAAAGCAAAGCAATGTAGCATGATGAACAAGAGCATCAAACCTCCTATCATTTGTCACAAATGTGGAAAGGCTGGACACATCTCAAGGTTTTGTAGATCTGAAACTCAAAAGCAAGAGGATCCTAAGAAATCACTATTTGAAGAAAAAGGAGAAGTCAAGTTTGTTCAAGAAAATGAAGATTCAAGCAAAATTTGGGTTGAAGTAAAGAAGGACAATGATGTTGACAAAGTAGTTGATGCATCCATAGTGGATGCACCCTCTACTTCTGCTTGAATAGACCTTCTTGGTCTTAGGGGGAGCTATTCTAGCTCAGGACCCCTATGTGATTGGTATACTCACCTCTGAGTATGCGCCTATGAATTCATGGTTATAAGCACATAATATTTCTGTATGCATTTACACATTGTCTAAAACTCATCAGGATCAAAGTTGCAAAATCTCTGAGTAATTTGCATACGGTTGCAAACATTAAATGCAATAGATTTTATAAAATAAAGTAAGTGTTTGATCTTCTTCACACTTGCATTCGAGATCACAGAATTTGGAGAGCACTAGAGCACTAGGCATCAAGGCACGGTAGCATAATAGATTTGGTAGTTAAGCAAACTGATAAGAAGTTGAAATGGAACCCTAGCAGTCGCGCCATTTTAGAATTTCATGAAACCCTACTTAATCAAGTTCCAAGTAAGTATGGTGACTCTAGTTATATTTGATATTGCAGAGAGGAAGAGATTTGTATTCAAGAAGCATCCATTCAAATCCATACTAGATGATGTGGAAGGGGATTTCTCCAAAACCCCGCTAGGTGTTGTTCACATGGAAGATATCTGTGCATACATTTACTGTAAGAAGGAAACAGTAGGAGATGTCAGCATAGCCACTCATATGGGATCCATGATGAAACCTGACTACACATTCAAGGATGATTTCGTGAACTTGATTGATAACCCTCTTTTTGAATACTCTAATGTGCATGAGTTTAATGAGCGAGAATGGGTGAAGATTTTTTTAAGAATAATACATGATGGCCTTTACTAGATTGGTGAGGTTCCTATGCGCATCACTATAGACCTAATCCATGAATTAACCAGACTTCCCAAGACTGGACCAGTTTTTCCTACTGGCAAGGATGTCAAGAAGCAAATTGAACAAGTTTTCCTATCTAGAAGTGACAAGCGCGGGATGACAATTGACCCTATCAAGGAATATGACATACAACTTCTAACAATGATACTTGGGTATAAGTTTCAGCAAGCAAGCAGGTTGAACAATGTCTCTGCAGTAACAGTCCTAGAAGCTATCAAAATGGTGAAGGATAACACTCAATACAACCTATGTGAGATCTTGCGCACTCAACTGATTAACAACATTTGAATCATCAAGAATGACAGGAGCAAGACATTTAGGTTTGGATCTTTGCTCATCTACTTGTATTTCCGTATTGTTGGAAAGGTTGAAAAACTTTACCTAGACAGGAGCAAACCCACAATGTCTCAGATTTAACTTAAGGCCACTTTAGAGAGCAGTGCAAGGGATGCCATGGATGTGGATATCAAGACATTTAGGATCAAGATGCAGAAAAGGTTTAGATTATCTGAGAAGATAGTTGAAAAATATAAGGATACCATATGTTTCATGGTGGAAACAAATTGCACTTGCATGGAGGTAGTTGAACCTAGAACCAAATGGATTCATCCTCTTGGTTATGAAGTGGAAGAACATGTGTTAGAAGGATATGCACAAGTTCTATTGTCTATGCCCAAAGATCCTAATGAGCCAAGGTGGGGCACTTACAGAGAGAAGACTAATGAAGTGGATACTATCTTACACAGTCCTGATAACAAGAGGAAGGCTTCCAAAATTACATCTAACATTCTAAGAGTACATGGAGTCACTTAAGAGGATCTTGACAAAGCTAGAGAAGCCAAGATAGCCAAAGAACTTGAGAAGACTAAAGAGATCCAGAAGAAGAAGAAAGTAGAGAACACCGCTGCACCCTCTACCACTATTGACCTAAACTCATCTCCACCTTCAATACCAAGAAAAAAGTCTAGAGGAAGAAAATAGGCGCCCACAAATCATCCATCATCAAGGAACACATGGAGAAAAGCAAAGAATACTCAAGCTCCTCCTGAGGTAGCATTTAGACCTATTCTAAATGTCTTGAATAATGTAATTGTAAATGAAGGTAGACCGTATACAATTGCTAAAGTGTATGAAAAATATCAAGAGATTGATAAGACTGAGATACACTCAATGATCATATCTCATATGATCAAGTTTAAGAAGTCAGTTCTTGAACTCAAGACAGTGATACTAGATCAGTTATGGAACATATTGGAAATCATGAAAAGACATGCAATTGAGGAAGACATGAGGATAAGAGAAGATACATTGGATAATCTTCTCCCTGTATGCTCGCATGATGAGAAGGCTATTCTATTAGATCTGGTGAAACCTCATCTCTGAACTAAGACAAGGACCCTACAGATTATGAATAAAGAGTATGAGCAGATAGGTAAGGAGACTGAAAAGGCATTTGCACAAGTGTTTATGGATAGACACATGTATCCATCAATGGTGCCTACCACCATGCTAACTCCAACTCCTCCCAAACAGGCTACAAAACCAATAATTTAGAAAGTACCTACAACAGGTCCATAGGTTTCAGCGCCCACAATGACAATAACTTTTGATATAGAAAAAGACTCAGAAGATACTATAGTGGTTGATAACATCAAGATATCCATGACAGCATCTGACAAAGACATGGACACAGTTGATAAAGCATTTGTAAGCACTGAAGAAATATGCACTGATGATACATCTGCACAACAAGATGAAGTTCCCACCAATAATCCAATTGACATAAATGAAGAAAAAGATACTCA
Organism: Thuja plicata; assembly: GCA_018584345.1. Taxonomy (NCBI): domain Eukaryota; kingdom Viridiplantae; phylum Streptophyta; class Pinopsida; order Cupressales; family Cupressaceae; genus Thuja; species Thuja plicata. The sequence goes on along the minus strand of MU223135.1, from coordinate 395,450 downwards.
AGGTGAAGAGACACCAATAAAAGAGATACCAGTAAAGATTGAATGCATGGATACCGGTCAGAACACTATATTCTCACCATCCACTCAACCATCTACCTCATTGTTGTCAAGGTTAACTCTTGATTTAGCAAGTCTCAATGCATGGGGAGAAGAAGACCTAATTAAGATTAGTATTCTTGCTATGGAAAAAGAAAAGGAGAAAAAAGTAATGAGGAACCCTCACTTTTTGGAAATAGTAAACATATTGAATGACTTAGTGCCTGCTGACAAGAAAGTAGCCAAAGTCCAATCAGTAGAAGATGTGGACAACATTTTCACAAACTTCAAATCACAGTTTACAAGTTTAGTAGACTCTGCTACAAAAATTGTAGAAGATGAATACAAGAAGGAGAGATTAAATGAATTGGTAAATAATTTTACCTTAGACCTAAAATCCTTAAAGATTGGGCAATCCATACTAAAAGATTTAGCAGCAAAAGGCAAGATAGTTATAGCTAACTGCATGGATAGAGTGAAGTTCATTGCTGAGCACATTAAAAAGGTAGAAGAGGTAGAGATCATGGTGGATAGCATCAGAAAATCAATTAAAACATCCATGCAAGACATGAACATCTACAACAATGTTTATCAAGGGTAGTTGGACAAGATTGAGAAGGCTAAGTTGGAAATCAACAAGATAAGAGTAAGACAAACCCAGTTGAGAAATGCACTTGCGCCATATCTAGCAATCCTAAATGAGAAAATCAAATATATTGATGCCACCATTGTGACATATGATCAAGGTCCTTGCATGGATCTAATAAAAATGGAGAAACTGACATATGCCCTATGCGCGCATCTACAGACTATTGATGCAATGAAAGAATTCTGGCAGAAAGAGATCCAATCTCTTCAGATTGTGTACCCTAAAGTTTACATGGAGTAAGTATGTAGAAGACTTACAAGTTTTTGTACACCTTTTTCATTAATGTCAAAGGGGGAGTAATATAGAATGTGTATATGTGGAGAAGTATATGTATATATCAATAAGATGTTATGATATACATTCACTTTTTGTGTTAAGTCATTTTGAGTAACTTGGCTACATTCCTTTGTTGACATAAATGACAAAGGGGGAGATTGTTGGAAAGTTGAATTCCTGAGGATGCATGACTCATTTTGTGTTTTCATCATGGCAACAAAATCATGTTTAGTTTCTGTCTTAAAAGACAAAATGACTAAGTATGGAAAACAGGGCAGACAGAGATACTTAGTGATTAGCACATCAGCGCACATGTGAGAGATTGATTCAGAATATGCGCATTCAGCTATATGTTGTATGAAATGTGTACATACTACATCTAGACACACATAGTATGGAACAACAGTACGGTGAAGTTACAGGCAAATCAGTAAGACCAGCAGTCTAGAAGACAGAGCATGGAAGTCGACTAGTGTTTTGATCAGCGTGCATTATTTTGTTATGTAATGGCTAAGCGCGTTTGGTTATATGTTTTTAATAATGTAATTAACATTTTAGTAAACATGCTTGAGCCGACTTGTTCAAAAGTGTTGTATATTTTGTTTTAGGGCCAACTAGAGTCTTGTTTTGGGTCGTGCCTATTCAGATATGAACATATAAGTATTTAATGTAAAGATATGTTACAAGCGTCAATTATTATGTAAGAGGAAGATATTGAAGAGAAGTAAGATGAAGTCAGTATATGATATAGCTCTTTAAGAGATTAAGAGCATTCGCGCATACACAGAACTGATTAGACAGCAGTGTCATCACAGCAGTTCATTTTGATATAGTGTATATCATCTTTCAGAAGGTTGTAGCCTTCATCCTATTGGGAAGTGAGCCATATACCTTTAATATGGTTTTGAAAAAGACTCCTAACAGGGTCAGACCTTTAACCAAGTCATTGTACTCATATTGTAAAGACTGCTTCTAATAGGCCAAAGAAACTTTAAAAGGTTCATTATACCTAGTACAATATTTGTGGGTACTAATTCCCACTGGGATTTTCCTCTAATCAAGGTTTCCCCATAATCATATCATGTGTTATGATTTTTTATATTAAGCTTCATTCAATGTATGTTTGATTTATATTTAATTTGCAGAAAAGTAATTAATAGACAAACACTGATTCACCCCCCCCTCTCAGTGTTTCTAACAAAGAACACATCTCTAGGCTAAGAATGGCTATTCAATGGAACATCATAGAAGTACAAGTATTTAGAGACTCAAAACTCATCATGAAGCAAGTCCTGGATTAGTTCCAAACAAAAGACGATAAGCTATTATTGTACAAAGAACTGGTGGAAAAAAAGAAAGAGGACTTCCTAAAATTTCAAATCAAATAGGTCCCCAGATTATAGAACAAAGTAGCATATGTGATGGCTACCATTGGATCCCTTCTTGAAATTCCTTGGGATGCAACACAATATGAATTCTTAGTTGAGAAAATCCATGCACCCGCTTACGAGAGCGTCGCTTCTGAAATGGTATGCATCTTGGTTGGTCCTCAGTCCTCATGGTACCATGACATCCACACCTATATAAAAATGGTATCATATTGCCCCACCTCACAAACACCCAACGCCATCATCTCATCCACTAAGTATCCCACTACGCTCTCATAGCCAATACCCTATATCGTCGAGGATATCATAACATCATCTCTAGGTGTTTAGATTCAAACAAAGTTGTCCTGACATTATGAGAAGTACACGATGGAATTTGCAATTCTCACATGAGTGGCATGGTCCTAGCCAAGAAAATTCTTAGAGTGGAATACTATTGGCCCATAATGGAACATGATGCCTATGAGTTTGTAAAGAAATGCCTACCTTGTCAATAACATAATAATCTAATTCATGCTCTAATGCAAGATCTACATCCTATCATGCCTCCGTGGCCATTTTCATGTTGGGGCTTTGACCTCATTGGTAATATAACCCCTTGTCTTCAGAAAGACACAAATACATCATCATGGCTACTAACTACTTCACCAAATGGGTGGAAGCAATCCCACTCACCCTCACAACATGAGTTCAAATATGCAAGTTCATCCTCTACCACATCATTTTTTGCTTTGATGTTCCCTCCACCATCTTCACAAATCATGGCACACCTTAAAATCAACACATGAGAGATATATGTGACCAATTCCACATCCACCACTGCTTCTCCAGTCCATATTTCTCACAAGAAAACAACCAAGCTAAGGCAACTAATAAAAACCTCTTAAAGATCCTCGAGAAATTTATCAATGAAAATGGTCATGACTGGCACCTCCAAATCAATGCCACCCTTTGGGCATATCGTATCTCTTATTTTAATCCTACATGCACCACCCCATACTCCCTTGTATATGGTGCAGAAGTTGTCTTACCAGTCGAGGTTGAATTGCCATCACTACGTGTTTCACTCAAGAACTTGATCAATAATGAAGACTATCGCATGGTGTGAGTAATAAAATTGGACCTATTGGATGAGAAGAGATAACGAGCCTATGATCACTTTTTTTTCTACCAAATAGGCTCAAAATAAGTTACAAGAAGAAAATACGCCCACAAAAATTCTAGGTGGGGGATTCATTCCTCAAGGAGAATCAAAAGGTACAAGAAGACAGACAAAAGAAGGGAAAATTTGAGGTCACTTGGTTGGGCCCATATGTTTTCTTGACAAAATTTGGGTCAAGGGCATATCATTTGTATAAACCAAAAAGACAACCCTTCAATGATCCCATCAACATCATCCACCTCAAGAAGTTCTATGCTTGATCCATGTAGTGTGTCCCACTTGTCTTAAAGAAATCCATAAAAAAGTATTAAAAAGTACAAAAAGTCTTGAAAATTTTATTGTCCTGGTGAAAACCTAGTAAAAGAGGCGCCTTGATGATAACAAAAAAAATAAAAAATAAAAAAATCAAGAAAGATATTAAAAAAAAAAAAGTAAAGAGAAATAAATCATCCAATGGTAAAAACTTGGCAATCAGGTGCCTTGGACAAGTACGTGTGGTGTGTTTGTGCTCAAATCAATAGATTGGATTTTCTATGGACTTTCCAATCTAATGCTAGGAAACCCAAGTGATTTGGCCTACTAAAAAGATTCAACCAAGACAATGTTGAACCTTCTGCAATTCTGGCTCTGCAAAAGCAAGGTTAGTAGGCCTATACCTTGACCTATCCTTCAATTTACAAGGATTTTTATTGTAGATAAAATAAAATCCAAACTTCTCTCTCTCAAGTATGACAAGGCACTTGAAAGAAATCAAATTGTAATCAATACAACATAAAATTGCAAAACTGAATGGTTTGTGAGATTGTAAGAATGCTTTGAATATATGTATACATGAATGAATGCTAGAATATCTCAACAACTTAAAATAATGAGCTAAATGACTATATCAACTTGGGCAATATAGTCAATCAAATTTAAATCCTATGTACAACCTTGCAAGATAGTATATGTTCTAATACCATCAACTATTTGAACGCTATAGATGCAGATAAATTAAGTCTATTTATATCCTTGTTAGTTCAAATGAATTTAACTCCTATGGTATGGGAGACCTGTTGAACAAGAAGCTAGAAACACTAACTTTTCACAAACTCCTTGATAATCAAACAATGATATAAGACATATAATATCTCAAAACAAGCATTGAAAGAATAGCAATTGAAATTGCTTCAATAATTTCAAGGGACTAACTGAAATGAATTGAACTTTCTCACCACAAGTGAGACAAAAAACACTTATCTTTTATTGATTTTGAAAAAATAGTACATTTGAGTCCATGTTGTAGTTGTGATCAAATTCTAGAACAATAATAATGATTGTCCTTTCACATGGTCTTGGAATCCCTATTTGTATAAAGTCCAAGGGATGCATACAAGTTTTAGACCAATGTGTATCTTGATAAATAAAACCTATGTTAGAATAATGGAATGGTGTGTACTAAGAGGGGAGGGGTGAATCAGTACCCTTAAAACTTTTATCAATTAACCCTTAGTAATCTTTCCTTGCACTACTGACCATATTGCTTTTCTAACTTATGCATGTAGCTTTAAAGCATAAATTTAATTGCATGTAAACATTCATAGAAACATTTATGAAAATTAGTTACACATGACACAAGAATTGGTAACATAGAAAACCCCTATTAGAAGGTAAAAACTACGGTGGGGATGAAACCCACAAAGCTTCACTATCTACAAAATGGAAGGTGTCATTTAAGGCTACAAGTGTGATCACTTCTGATGATTTTACCCTATTAGGAGTAACATTTTAGACTGGTTAGGTCTACTTGGTTAAGAGGTTTTAACAACACTGTTAAGTGTGCACTCGGTTAAGACATTTACAATAAGACTGTTAAGTCCACCTTCTTAAAGGATTTCTTCTATTTGCTACAATTGTTAGAGAGTAGTCAAAAGTACTTGTTGACTTGATGGTATGCAATCTTGAATTTATGAATATAGATCCTTTAAGTTCACAAGATATATGTATCACCTATTTTGATTGATTAATACCTCTGTTCTACTCGGTAGCCTTGAATATTAGTTCTTCATAACTAAATTCTTTCTTTTGTGTCCTTCTGCATGAAACTCTTTGTCTGATCCATAGATGTTTGTTGCAGATACAATCATCATGTTATAATTGATTACTACATCTATTTATACAATGTATTGACCTAATTAGGTTTCATGCGTTACAATAAAAACTCTATGATCAAAGGTTTAAAACTTGCTCTTGAGCTCCTAGTTTACATGTTTACAATAAGTTAGACTAATTAAAAATATTAAATATGCTTTACTTGTTCCTCAAGAAATGGTTTTATAGCTAAGCATAAAGCTATTTATAAAAATGAAATGCTTTGTCTAACGTGTATCTCAGATCCACTTTTCTCAAAAATAAAAATGTCTCTCAGTAGACTGGTGCTCGGTCTGCTCTGTAATCTGTGCTCGATGATGTCTCTGAACTGTCTCTCAGTGATAGTTCTTATTGGTGTTCACTGATTTTGGTGTTCATTGTACTAACATTTTTGGTGACCATTGCACTTGTCTTTTTTCAGTGTCATCTGCACTTTACTATTTCGGTGTCCATTGTGCTTGACTAAATGCTATTACTTGGTGATCATGTAAACTAATAGTCCAAAAATTGTTTCCTTGTATACTAATGACAAATATGATCCTTTAGGATTATCAATCTCCCCCTTTAGAATTAGTATCAAAAATTGATATGTCCAAACTGATAAGTGCAAACTGAAATGTTCAGTATATACACCAAGTCTTTACCTTTTCAATGACTCCCCCTATGTGCATGCCTCGATATGGTGTATGTACATGTTTCTCCTTTGTGTATTTCCCTCTTTGGCCTTCAAAATGTTTTCCCCTTTTGACATGTTATACATATATATTCCCCATTTACATATATATTTCCCCCTTATACATATAATTTCCCCCTTTTTTAAAAATAATGACAAAGGTGTAATACTTACAGCTTGTCAAGTATGTGGGCATGGGATTTTTGAATGTCTTCCATTATCTTCTCCCATTTCTCTTGGAGGTTTTCCAGGGTCATGTATTACAATGTGAGTGTAGCATGCATGTCATATATACTCTTGGTAATAGACATCTCTGGGGTGGAAATCAATGCTTTTGCCAAAGTCATGCGTTTCAACAGCAGTGTGAGATTTAGGAGTAACATAGCTTGGAGCTCGGTTACCTCATCTTGGATTCTATTTTCAGCCTTTTTTAGTTCTAGTATCAACCTTTTTGACTCTACAATCTTCTCATAATGCAATTGGAATGCATTTTATTCAGTTGTGAGACTTTGTGCACTAGCCTTAAGATCATCATCTATCTTAGCTATCTTTTTACTATGCTCGATAGTGAAATGCTCTATTGTGCACAAATTTTGAACTAGGTTAACTATTTTTGATATTATGGGTTCCATTTTAGTTACTAATTCAAAAATTTTTACCTTATTTTCTACCACTTCTTGGTTGATCTTCTCGGTTAACTTGTATTGACACTTCTCCTTAGCACGTTCCTCAATGACCTTGTCTACATCTACATTCTATGATGTAACAGCGTTGGTGAGTACTGCTAATTGATCAAGTATTGGAGCATTTTGATCAATTTTAGTGTCAGGTACTATCTACAACAATATTTCTTTTGTGGTATCCAAGACTTGTAAGGTCTTGTGCTCCTTCTTGAGCTTGTCCTGTATATCCTTCCTCTACATAATTCACCATATTTGGTTAGGGACTCAGGATCCAGTGTCCTTGGATCATAGTAGGGTATATCAATTATCTCATCAAGTGTGACCAAACTTTTTCTCTTCTTCTTCTTCTTCTTTGTAATAGTACTAGAAGCAGGGGAATGAAGGACTATTACAAGTTCCTTCTCTATCTTGTTTTCTTTTGGTAATTGTGTGGGAGGTGTGGCACATTTTTTATGTTGATTGGTATTAATCTTTTGGTCAGTAGTAGATGTCTCTACATCAAACTTGTCTTAATCTACAGGATTTTCTTCCTTGATGTTCTTGCCGGTGGCATCACTCTATTTTTCCTCTCCACTTGCATCTTTTTTCTCTTCATTTGTATCTTGTTACTTCTCATGTTCATCACCTTTTTCTTCTGGTATGCTTGCATCAGGTGTCTTCTCCTTTTCTTTAGTAATGATATTGATAGCTTGCATCAATAAGGGCATGTGACCTAGTACATTTACCTGTGCAACATCCATTGTATCCTTTTATTTTTCTTTCTCGGTGGCATCATTTACATCCTCAACATTTTTGGGATCATAATCAGAATCAATTTGAGTTATATCTTTGATTTTGATGTCTATTGTATTGCCTAATGATTTTAAAATCTGAGGTATGTCATCCATAACCTTACTTGCTTGTGTTGTCAGATCTACTGGATTGACATCTTTGGTGTCATTAGTGAAGATATATTCTGGGCTCCGTGTTGCCTCTTTCTCTTCATAGTGAGGTTTCTTGGTAAGAGCCAGTAACTTCTTGGGGGCATTGAATATTTCATTCCAAGTCTCATTTCTTTCTTTGTCAAGATCCTCTAAGCGGCCCTCTAGTACTCTTTATGCTCTCATTTTAGCTAAATTTTTTTTTGAATACTTTTTCATTTTTTCATCAATCTCTTCAACTGTTGACTCAAGTGGCATGAGTGTGACTAGGGATCTTTCCCTTATCTATTTCTTTGTATGCAATGCATAAGTTTAGCTTGCTAATATTCTTTCATTAAGCTCTTGTGGCATTTGCTTGTTTAATTGTATTGGTACATACTTGTATGCAACCATTGCCTTAATTATGGCTTCTTCTATCATAGTCTGATCTCCGGGAGACAAGATTAGCCATTGTCTAATCTTTTAGTGTGATATGCTCCTAGTGTTGATGATTGACTCAGTAACTTCATCAACTATATGAGGAACTTTGAGCTTTTTAGCTTGGAGTCCTTGTTCTTTCTCATCTTTTTTAGTATCTTCCTTATCCTCTTTTCCTCTGATATATCTCCTTTGTCTTGGTTTTTTTTTCCCAGTTTGAGGCTTCCTCTTATAATTCCTCACTGTACCTTTCTTTACCGGTGCTAAGTCTGCATCTTTTGTAGTCTGACTCCTAGTTCTTGATGCAGCAGTAGTTCTTGGTTTCTTTGTTGGTGGTGCATCAGATTCAGTTGACTCGGAGTCACTTTACTCTTTTCCTTCACTGACAGGTGACTGTACCTTAGTGTAATCTTGTTCTTATTCTTCATCATTTACCGATAGTTTCTTTTCAAGTGTTTTCACCATTTTTGTCTTCTTTCGGTGTATCTTCTGTACTACTAAGCTAGTTTTAATTTTAGACTTGGCATCTTCATATGTTCCAAATCTTCTTAATGATTTATCCATTGGTTCATTCAATATTGCTTCAATATCATTTGTGGCTTGATCTATGTTGATCTCATAATCCAATGGTTGTAAACATGTTTTTCTTGGTACATTTGGTTTGATTAGAGTGGTGTTGGTATCCACTATGAAACATATGTCATCTTTATATTGTTCCACCAGTTGTGCAGTGATTCTCATTCTCTTCTACATTCTGTCCTTGAAGGTAGTGAAGTGTGCATCCATTACAAATGTAAAATTATCCCCTAGTGACTTTATGAATTCACTAATTTGTGCAGTTAGTGGTCGGGTTGTGTCCCAATTTACATTACCGATAGATAGGAATAAATTTTGAAAGTAGAAGAATGTGCACATAAGGAGTAAACCAAACTTATATGAATTATATCTGGCTGACCTAATTGTCCTCATATTCTCCTCTAGCTGCTTCAGTAGTAGCTCGCATAAGTCCAGTTGTAGGCCCTTCTTTACAATCTTATAGGCAGTGTCAACTGCTCTGCATGCTATGTTGTTCAATTGGCTAGCTTGAAATACCTTATACCCAAGTACACATGCACCAAACTTCATCTCTGGGTCAGTGATTGAATTAAATTTTAAACCTCTGTCATCCCATACTGCACCTATTAACTTTTCAATCTCAGGGTGAGAAGGATGTTTTAAGGCTTTATCCTTGTTGATTACTGGATAACCTGTTACTACATGAATCACATCCTTAGTGATTGGTTTTGGTTCATCCAACCACATTTTCCTTTCATGTACTCAGCTGAGTACTATCTGAATCCACTCGGTCTTGAACTCTTTCAGGAACATTAGGGAATTTTTTAACCCTTTCACCTTAATGTGTTTGTGTTCATCTTTAAGGTTTCCATCTATACAAAGCTTCTTGTAAGCCTCTTCAACATCAAGATCTCTGATCTCTGCAATCTTGTATTGGATGTATGCATGGATATCTTCAACTAGTAAAATGCTAGAAGGGATGCTTGAGAATGCTACTTTGTCATCAGGTTGTGAAGCAACCTCAGGGAAAAATTTATACTTAGGCTCTTCATAGGTTCTATTCTTGATCAGGTTGACCTTTTTTTATTTGATATTCTTGATCTTTGTGACTTGCGATGTGGTTTCTATATGTTTGAAATTAGGGCATTCTCCGTAATGAACTATGAGCTTGGTAAGTCTAGGTACTTACGTGATCTTCATTATAGATGCTAAGAATCTTATTGAGTCACCTTTGAATCTATTGTGAATCAATCTGCAAACTTTTTGATTTTAGTCACTCTTCTTCACTCTATTGTATTCCCTTTTTGTATGGTGAATGAATGATCTCTTTGATGCCCTATTTATATCAAATAACCTAAGTGGTGCATTTAATGCTTTAGATAGCACTCGGACACTGAAACAAAGATGCTCGGGTATCAATACCAACTTCATCCTTGGTGATTATACAACACTTGGGGTAAGTGACAACTTAGTTTCACTTTTTACATGTTCATCAATGGTGCTCAGTATGGGGTGAAGACTTTATTGTCTTTCATATGTTTACCAATGATACTCGGTTTATATTGACAACTTGGTTGTTTTCCATATGTATACTAATGATGCTCAGTATGTATTGACCGATGAGATTGGATTCTCAAAATCATAACAATTAATAACATAGTGCATCTCCATTCATGCTAATTTTGCATATTATCAATGAATATTGGAACTGATGTAAAATATAGCTTTGTATAGTGAAGTTCTGAACTTACTTGTTTTTCTTAGGTGGGGGTGGTGATATCACTAGATCCATTGGATGAGGTGTCACCAATTGTAATTCTTGGTACAGCATCATCTTTGCTTGAAGCTTTCCTCCACATTTGATTTCTCATTCTCCTGATATCTTCAATAGTGTTCCCATTAGCAAAAGTGCTTGATTATGTCACTCGATATCTGTAGTCGTTTCTTAGGTGAATGACCTTATGACAGTGTAAGCATGCCATTCTAGAGTTATTCCATTTCCTAGACCTTCTTATTTATTTCCTCATGTATTTTATAGTTGTGTGTCCATATCTACAACATGCTATACAATTTACCCATGTGTTGTAATCCCAAACATATAAGTTACTGACTCTTCTCAGTTTATAAGCTTTTTCTTTTTCTTTTTCTTGCATTCATGAGATGTGTGCCCATGCATTTTGCAAGTAGAACAATATTTTTCCATGTAGGATTCCTTCTTTGGTTTGTTCACCTTAGATTTATATTCATGTGCTTTGTGTCCATGCTTGTTACAGTTATAACATTTACCTATGAATATAGAAGTGGATTTAGGAATACCTTTATCTTTTCTCCTGCAAACATTTGATGTGTGGCCTATTTTTCCACAGTGATTGCATGACAACTTCTTTATTCTTGGATTTGTGTAGACATATTTTTTATCAGCTTGCTTTGATGATTCTTCATGCTGGGTATACCCTAAACTGGTATTGTTGTTGATTCTTCTTTTTCCATTCAAAAAATCATCCATTCTTTTTGTACTTAGTTCATCTTTCTTGGTCATATCATTATGATGTTGTTAAATCCTTACTTCATGCTTTAGTTTCTCATTTTGTTCTCTTAGCTTGCCAATAGCTTCCAATTTCCCATTGAGTTCTATGTTCACGCAGTTGGCCTCATGACTCATAAGAACTATTTAATTGGTGATATCATGATGATGTTCAGTTAGTCTTTCTATCTGAGTTTCTCTCTCTTGTATCTTCTCAGTGATATTCCTCCTGTCATCAATAGCTAATATTCTTGCTTGTTCATCTTGTCTAGCATTGTTCATAACATCAATCATTCTTACCATCTATTTCTCTTGAACAATCTACAGTACCTTCACTTGTTATGTCAGATGTTGATTGATTTCATTCAGACTTGTAATGCTTCCTTCAGATGTGTCTGATGTATTGCTAGATGTAGATCATGATGACTCAAACAAATCAGGTATCTCTTCTTCATGATAGTCATTTTCATTGTAGCGAGATGCCATAACTTTTATTTCATCCAGTAGCTCTCTCATCTTTATTCTTGCTTCTTTGTATTGCTCATAGAAGATATGTATCAGCAACTTCTGATTTTCAATATTCTTATCAAGCTTATACCTTTCCATTTTATGATATTTTCTCTCAAGTGATTTAAACTTTTCCAAATTAGAGATCTAGCTCTAATACCAATTGTTAGAATAATGCATTCGTGTATATTGAGAGGGGAGGGGTGAATCAATACCCTTAAAACTTTTATCAATTAACCCTCTGTAATCTTTCCTTGCATTACCGACCATATTGCTTTTCTACCTTATGCATGTAATATCAAAACATAAATGTAATTGCATGTAAACATTCATAGAATCATTCATGAATATTAGTTACACATGACACAAGAATTGGTAACGCAGAAAACCCCTGTTAGAAGGTAAAAACTATGGTGGGGATGAAACCCACAAAACTTCACTATCTACAGAATGGAAGGTGCCAGTTAAGGCTACAAGTGTGATCACTTCTGATGATCTTACCCTATTAGGAGTAACATTTAAGACTGGTTAGGTCTACTCGGTTAAGAGGCTTTAACAACATTGTTAAGTGTGCACTTAGCTAAGAGATTCATAATAAGACTATTAAGTCCACCTTCTTAAAGGATTTCTTCTATTTGATGCAATTGTTAGAGAGTAGTCAAAAAATACTTGTTGACCTGATGGTATGCAATCTTGAATTTATGAATATAGATCCTTTAATTTCACAAGATATATTTATCACCTATTGTGATTGATTAATAACTCTATTCTGCTCGATAGCCTTGAATCTTAGTTCTTCATAACTGAATTCTTTCTTTTGTGTCCTTCTGCATAAAACTATTTTTCTGATCCATAGATGTCTGCTACGGCTACACTCATCATGTTCTGATTGACTACTACATCTATTTATACAATTTATTGACCTAATTAGGTTTCACACTTTACAATAAAAACTCTATGATCAAAGGTTTACAACTTGACCTTGATCTCCTAGTTTGTATGTTTACAATCAGTTAGACTAATTAAAACTATTACATATGCTTTACTTGTTCCTCAAGAAATAGTTTTATAGTTAATCATAAAGCTATTTATTAAAATAAAGTGCTTTGTCTAACATGTATCTCAGATCCACTTTTCTCGGAAATAAAATTGTCTCTCAGTAGACTGGTGCTCAGTCTACTCTATAGTATGTGCTCGGTGATGTCTCTGAACTCTCTTTTGGTGATAGTGCTTACCAGTGTTCACTGTACTAACATTTTTGGTGACCATTGCACTTGTCATTTTTTAGTGTCCTCTGCACTTGACTATTTTGGTGTCCATTGTGCTTGATTGAATGTTGTTACTTGGTGATCATGTAAACTGACAGTCCAAAAACTATTTACTTGTATACTAATGATAAATATGATCCTTTGGGATTATCAACCTAATCCTAAGATCAAAAAATAAACATTAGTAGTTAAAATTAAAGAATGATTATCATCCTTTAGAAAGTAGTTAATCAACCCTAAGGAATCAAAATAATGGTCACTAACAAATCACTTATGATTTTTTAGAGATAATTCAAAATAATGATAACTTATCAAGTCCTTAATATCATGTCTGATATAATAATGATTCTGCATGTAGTCATCAAATACTCTGACCACGTGCTTATCCATAAGCATCAATATAACTCTACATGATAAATTTGGACATCTTCAAAATTAAGAACAGAGTCATCGATGTTGTTGACTAGGCATCATCTATCCTCCTGAATATTCTTTAATAAATATCTACATGTTATCAACTTTTAGTATTTCAACAAGGTCGCATTGTTTCATCACCAGTCAGATCCACAATACTTGCCACCTTCAAAACCCTGCATGAAAATAATGACATATCAAATAGTAAACAAAACCCTAGCTGAAAGAAAGATATAATTAAAATATTAAAATGACAAAAGAAAATCCTAGACAACACTGCCACCTAGGCATTCTATCTTTTTGTTCTTCGGGGACACATGTCATCATCTTGTAATTCCTCAATGAGTAAAAGGCATTCATCTTCCAATCGCAGGATCACATCGACTATTGATTCTTTCTGTGTTTTAACAGAGATTACATTACTTAGAGTCTGTTGGTCTGGGACACATGTCACTTAGGTGTAATCCCTTGAAGGCTTAAACCAAGTGCATCTTCCAATCACAAGATTGTGACGACCATAGATCTTTTTCTAGATTAACTGTAAATCAATCTTCTACTTTTTATAAAACTCAATCACCTTTTTTGATTAGTTTAAAGATCACTGTTGATCTAACCCATGTGCTAAAAGATTGGATTTTTAGTAGCTCCTACTTTAACCAACTTCATAAATGATGTTCATCTTTTTCATCATACTCAATGAATCATAAAATTCCAACTATATCCTTTTTATCTTACCGTTCAGAACACTTGTGGGCCTAGGACATGTGTCAATCAGGCGCATTCCCTTGAAGCTTCAACATCCCGCATCTCTACTTTAAGGCACTACACCAACCTTTGATGAAGTTTGATCTAAGTGGTGCTTTAACTGTTGATCTATATTCTTCGCTGCTCAAACTTTAGTGGGGCCGAGACACATGGTGACCAATCATAATGCCTTAAAGGATAGATAATGTGCATATTCTCTTTAAGGAAACACGGTGATCGTCAGATGGAGTCTAATACATTCGATGTTTAAATAACTTTGACCTAAGTCAAACAAGATCTTAGCGAACACCTATCGGCTCGTTGTGATGCCTTAATGAATAAAGGTCACTTATCTCTCAATTAAGGAATAACGTTGAATGTTGATCTTATCCAAATGTTTAGTCATCGAACAAATCTGCAAAAGATTAAAATAAATAAAAATCCCACGAAAATACATGCAACATCTATATTTATGAATTCGAATATGAAAAAGAACCTAAAGGTAAAATATTAGATAAATAATATTGACAAAGGCATAAAATAAAATACTTCCCTGAGCTATTAATATGCAAATTTTCCTTGTAAATTTGGGTTCCACCTTGGTGAAAACTTGGCAAATAGGTATCACACATAGTGGACCGTGTCATTATCTATAAAACTCTCATCTCAATCCATCTCATCCAACACATCCCTCCATTTATCAATTTGTATCACAAAACCCATATTCTATGGGTGTTCCATTATTGTACGCACCAGTTACAGAATCAACCCCCATCCCAATCCCTGAACCTTTATACATATCTTTTGTATATAACTGTTTGTTCTAGTCTTTTTAGTTTTACATTCATGCCATATCCCACTTCCTGAGATTTGATCCTTTTTGTAAATATTGTTGTAATAAATGCCTCTTGCACCTCCTCCTATACAACCAAATTTTAAAAAATCCCAAATAAATTAAATAAATGCAAAAATCCCAAACAAATCATTAGTTCTCTAAAAAAATCCTAAAATTGTCCTTTGACCCAATCTAAATTCACTAATTTCTCCATATTCCCCTCTTGCCTTCACATTTTCCTCTGTATAACAATTTATTTCTCAACCTCCACCACCATCATCCCACGTAGTACTGAATCATTGTTCACATCGTCCCACCCCATCACCAATCGCATCCACCCCTTGTCCCCATCACACAGATATTCACGCCATCACACTGCGCTTTTCTCGGACATAGTGACTTCAACAATTTTCCACCCAATTACTTTTGAGATCAAATTTCCTTGCTCCTAGTTCTATTGACAACTATTGCCAGCGAATACCCATTTTTACCAACAATCAAATCTTGGCCCGTTAGGGAGCATCCTCCCTAGGTCAGCTTATCAAATCCTTTATCACACTATCCCATTCATGGAAAGAAAATAAATGATTGCTTGTTCATGAGGTGTTTTTATTGATTTTATATTTTTGTTTCAATCAAAACCTACTCATAACAACCTAGATCTCCTATGTCATGTTGTGTCATGATTGACTTCTACTGATACATGTGTTGTTTGCAGTATGATCTGTTTGTTGGTGTTTTAGTGCATATTTTTCATTTGTGTGGTTATGATAATGTCTAGCTTTCTATGGGCATGGTCTAGTACACTTTCCACCAAACTCTCTTCCAAGGCCTCGAGTGTACTCAGTCTGACTATGAGTTCTGTTACATTACTTCCATCATCTCCATGTGCTCTACATATATGTTCCTAAATCTACCTATTATGCATGTGTGTCTAGTTCACGCAAAGGAACCATATCATATGTGTTTTCTAACACCTGATGCATACCTCTTCTTGCACTATCAAATTAGGGAGTTATCTCCAATATTTAACACAACTTAATCCCCAAGTTCCATTAGTTGTATTTAGGTTCATGATCACATTTTGATTATCAGAAAGGCTTCTGTTTATTCACTATTCCCCTCCTATTCTTTTAGCTTGTTCTTTCTCCTCCCCCTCCTATCTACATCCTTTTTGAGAAAATTCCACAATGCTCTTCTTGTTGCATTATTTTTTTGAGGGGGCACAACCTCATACCATCGTCACTTCGGCACGACTCCTAGAAACCCAACTTCTTTTGGGGAAACTTATTTTCTTTTCTGTGACACAATGCCACTTGTAGTGACGCATCAAAGAGGGGCAAAATGTAGATGTCCAAAAATATTAATTTATTTAATAACTCCTTTTAATTCATCTAAATATTTAATTTAATCAATTAAATTTGTTCCCTTCTAGTATTTAAATACAATCTAAATACTATCCTAATGTATTCAATTTAATATGTTTTGTCTCAAAACTCCTTTTAATAAATTCCATTTTTATTAAAAATCCCTCACACTCTTGATTCTTCTAAACTATGATTAATTCAAATCTAATTTGAATAATAATTTAAACCTAACCTAGAGACCTACTAATTCAATCTAAAATCCTACCCTAATCCTACCCTAGCCCTACCTATCCCACTTTCTAAACCTACTTTTCCACTAAATCACCCATTAATCCTATGTAAAAGGTGATTCCTAACCTTTTTATTCCTAATGGAATTCTCACACATGTGTGCCAAAATCATTCCAATAGATCCACCCAACTCTCTTATCTACAACCTCCTTCTTATCCCCCACACATTCCCCTAAGGTTTATCACACATGTGTGAGCAACCTTGAGCCTCACAAAGAATTAAATGCTCAAATTGACCTCTCCTCTAAGATTATGTGTCCCTTATTTGGCTCCTATGTGGATGCCACATGGGTGCCACCTCATCCAATCCCTTCTCTTCCCTCCAAAAATCTATAAATATAGGCCATTTCCTCTTGCATTTCATCTCTCATTTGTGTATTTTTATCATTCTAGAATAGCTCTAGAATTTCATAGTTGTTTTATGCTTATGATCATAGTTCTTTCTTAATCCATCTACTTTTTACATGTTAGGATAATTTGGCAATGAATCAATTTTTTTTCTTGTATTTCATATCATATTAGTTTAATCTTCATTGTACGAATTTTTGAGGCTAGCTGCCTCATACTAGTTCTTGAATCCTTCCTCATCCATTAGCTCTTGAATTCTAGTCTTTCATCCATAATAAAGAAAGCATTTTTACTTGGGGATTAATTAGTTGTTTTATGAGAGAGCACATCCAGAATCCTTCTTTTGATAAAATCTAATAATTCTTTTATAGCGTGCAACTTATTGTAGCTCAATCCGATGTTATGTGTGTTTATCTTATTGTTGCATGCTTATTTATGTTTTTTAATTTTAATATGTGCTAACCCACTAATGTTTTCATGTTTGAAATTTCTCCCAATAGATTGAATATTTCCTCATACACAACATGATATCTGAAATGCTCCTCCAAGACGTGTTTTCCTATTCTACTTCTTCACATATGGACAAAAGACATACAATCAAAACATGATCCCCAACCAAAATGTCAATTGAACTACAACCTTTATAAAATACTAATCAAAATTTAACTCTAACCCTTATTATATCTAAACTCAAATTTAACCATTATAAATCTAATAAAATAATAAACCACCTATAAGAATATTTAATTAAACCGTAAGCCTACATCTAATTGAACACTAAACAAAATGAAACTATAAAACAAACACTAAACTATTCAATGGTACAACTTAAACCATTACCCCAATCATAGACAAAATTGAACCCTAAGTATAATGTAAAAGCATATTGAACCCTAGTCCTTACATTGAACAAAATTAAAGCCAAACCCTAAAAGTAGTAGAAAATTAAACCAAATTGAACCCTAATCATAGCCAAAATAGTGTATCACTGATAATAAAAATAAATAAAACCCTACTAAAATCTAATTAAGTACTAAACCTTATTTTAACCCCTAACTCTAACCCTAGCCCTATCAATAAACCAAATTTAACCATAATCATTTAAACCTTATAAAATGTAATCCTACACCTACACTAGATTGAACACATACATTAAAACAAATTGAAACCTGGCACTAAACTAAATAAAACCCAAATCCTAAAAAAAATTGAATTTTGACTATAGACAACTAAACAAAAAGATATCTGAAAACCTAATTGAAAATTAAACCAAATTGAACCCTAATCCTAAACCAAGTTATGCCCTAAATTTAAGAGTAAACCAAATTGAACCTGATTGTAAACCAAATTATAAACTAAAACTAATACTAAACCAAATTGAATTCTAATCGTAACAATATAAAAAATTGAATTACAACCCTAAACATAATTGAATATTAGATAAAATTGAACCCTATCCCTTATATTAAACCAAATTGAACTCTATAATAAGGAGAGCCCCAACTCTCCACAAAATTTAACAAAATAAAAAAAAAATCAAATTATAATGCTAAAACATACTAGAGCTCAAATCTTGTGATTACTATATGACCACAAATTAAAATCAAATTTAGGGAATAAATTAGGCACACTTAACACTGCCTTTGGAACCCCCAAAAAGGCTCCATTCCATATTTATAACTGATGCCAAAACAGGGGTAAGTAACACTGACTTTAGCATCCCAAGCATATTACATTTCTGGGTCAAAGTCAACATTCAAGTTGGCGTCAATTACTGTGTCGTTAAATATGACAAACCACTACGGCGTTAAGCATTTATATTTTGCAAATCCAAAATAATTGCATTAAGTTCACGGGAAACTTCACTATCACATCCACAAATGAATCCAAAAAAATTAAAAATTCTTTCCCACGTTAAACTTACTGACATGTGTCACTCTAATTTTTGTTTCGCTTGTTTTCCGTTTGCTAGGTTGCTCTTATTGATCTCCTAGTTTTCAGTTTGGTCACCCTCTTTTATTTTTGTGTCCATTTACAGAGCATAGGATAGATGGTTTTTATAGCATTTGGTCACATGTTTTAAATTATTTGGGAGACAAAGAGTACATAATAGATAGATATAAATCAAACCCTTGATTTCACTTTAAACGTGAAAATCAGGTATGTTTTTGCCTTTTGGTTCAATTTGAATCCATATAAAGATATTTAGATAGAATTTTTAGTAATAGATTTCTAGAAAAGGGATGCCACTTGATAGAGAATGACCAAGCTTTGGTTAATCTGGGTTATTTTGGTGGTCTTATTTTTTCATTATTCATTCCATCACAAGGTTTCAATGAATCACACTTTCTCATAGGGTGCACAACTTATGATGATATTAGGGCTCATTATGAAATCATCTGGCTCATTATGAATTCATCTTCAAGGATAAAAATGTGTATAGTTTATTTGAAGAAGATAAGATCAACCAAACTGTTGGTTTTTTGGTTAAAATTCATAACAAAAGATCGGAAAGGAAACAAATATGGAAATTGCTTAAGCTTGTGGTCTTTTGGCCCCTTTGACTGTTTGGTCTTGTGGACCATTATTAAAATCATTAAAATTTTAGCTAGTGGATGAATTGGTTCTCTCTAGGTCCCTTAGAGCGATGGTCTCCTAGATGTCATTAAAATTTATTTCTTCATTCTTTAATTCATTTGTCAAGGTAAACCTCACTCATTAATTGCTTGTTTCTTTTAAATAACCCATTTTTATTAATTTAGTTGATTGGTGGCTTGATTTCATACCACAAAGTGGATGAAAACTTTCATACTTGGCAATGTGTAATTTATTTACCTCCATAGACTAGATGAAAATAATTTCCCCTAGCTCACCTCAAAATGTCGAGCATTAGAGGGAAGGGCACAGACTCTAGCCACAATGAGGTAGATTTGTAAATGTTTCCATTGTTTCTTTGGTTTTTAGTTTTTAGTTTTTTATTTAGAAGAAACTTATTTATTGTGTGTATAGGCACATGAGACTGACAAATAAAAAGAGGCATTGGCTTCCATATTGAGTGAAGAGGCACTAAACAAACTGTATCGGGTGGACTTGACAATGCTTGCCAGATATATAGAAAAATGATCTAGTGAAGACCCTATAACATTCCAACCAAATAAAGCATGTCAAAGGGAGTCAATTGATTCCCCAACCAATCCTAGATTGAGCATAAGATTCAGTAGGAATTCAATAACAATAAAATCTAAGCATGTGGAACACATAACAGAGACTTCCAATGTCTCAGCCACTCCTAGGACAAATACTTCTTCCAACATACAATTCTTTTCATCTTGCATTGGTTGCTACAATAGAAATATTGAATATGATGTGGTTTCAGGGGAAGTCTAAATGACAAATGCTAGAAAATAATTTGTAAATAGGTTGAAGGAAGAATGCCTTCAATGGTTCAAAGACCATCTAATTTTTCATTCTAAAAGATACCCTTAGACTTGAAAAAAAAATTTAACGAGGACATGGAGACTGAATTTGTCATAGGTTGGTCTATAAGGAAGATAAAGCTATGAATGTCTCAAAACTGCAAGAGATTTTAGTTCAACCAAACAAAGAAGATAATTAAACTCCCTCCAGAGCTAAAGGGTCAAAAGAGGCCAATTGATGTAAGTGTGAAATTCTAGAAAGTACTTGTAAAAGTATATGAGAAGTCTGAGGCATAGAGGAATTCAGGTGAGGGCTAGAGTACGCAGGTATTTGAATTTTGTCATAAGATTATAGAAAATTTGTTAGACTATTCTTCAATATTATTTGTGCATCATTAAACTGAATCAGTATACGTTTTAGGACAAGGCCTCCAAGGCTAGGCTTTTCAAACTTCATGCCACACATCAAAATGGCTAGAAACGTTGACAAGCCTTGATCTATACATATTTAAGTATATTTAATATGTTAATTGATATTTTTTTAATTTCCTAGGAAAATTTTAATTATTTCATATTAATTAGTTTCACTAGTCCATGTGCCATGTTTTGACAGGAGGAGAAATATGGCCGACATCCAACACAATTTGAAAAGGAAATGTTACAAAGTAAAAAGTGGACTGATTTAGTAACCTGGATGGAGAATGAGGTACCAATAGTTGACTGTCAATAATTTAGTTGGATATTGTTGTGTTAATATGTCAATTTTCATTTCTTCTATTGAGTTGTTTATTGATGTGTATGATGAGTTATAAAGTGCTTCTATGTTGGCTCTATATCCCACTTAAATGTCCCATTATTTCATGTTGAGGTAGAAAAATATAATTTTCCTTAAAGGGTAGTGGGTGACATTCATGTCATACTTGCATCACATCTTTTAATTAATTAACATAGAATTTTAATGTCTCTTAAGTGTCCTCATGTAAATTATGAGTTGTATTGTTTGAGCAATTAGTCTCATGTTGATTTGATTTATCTTCTTTTTTCCCAAACATGGTATCTCAAGGAGTGCTTCCTTGGTATCTCAAGGAATGCTTCCTTTAATTCATGGTGTCATTATACTAAGTGATACACATGCATCTTTTCCATCCTTCCTCATGATGCTACCATTCTTTTAACATATAAGAATTTTTTTATGCATCTAGGTAGGCATCCTATAAATCTAACACATCACTGTAGAACTCCTTTTGCACAGAGGTCAATTCATCATGGATTTCTAATGCTATTGCATGAAATCACCTATGTCATACCTTGCAACCTTTTAGTATTCCACTTCATGTTTCAAGTGCTCAATTTCCTTCTTATTCCCTTCAATTTCTGATGGAGAGGAGTTATTCAAAAGAAAAGGACTTAATAAAAAAACTCAACAAAGTCTCATAGGTGAATCCTCAAATGGGATTCTCTCATTATTCCTATTAGACATCCTGACAAATGATCCTATATCCAAAATTTTTCCTTACATGAAATGGTTCTCCACAAAATATTATTTGTTTCTTAAGTACTTCCTTGTATCCCCATCAACCCAATAAAAGACCTTGCAATGCCACTTCACAATTTTTATTCACTCTTCCTTCATACATGACACCTAGGCCTACTAGCCCTACCTGGTTGGTTTTGGGGCTTTAATTATTCAACTCCTATTATTATGCACAAACAAAGGAAACTTTAGAATACCCTTTTCATATTTACATGACATATCTAAAAACTCCCATATGTTGTTTTGGGACACCAAAGAAACAATGGGTCTGAAACCGGTGTTGGGGGCACAATTATCCCTATTTTCCAAAGAAAGTACTTGAAAACCCTTGACAATTCCTTAACCAATTACACAAAAAGATGGAATTCAACACCAAAACATTTTTTTTCTCTCTGAACTCCACCTCTTTCTCTACAACAAGATGCATCTTGAAAGGGAGCCCAAGCACTACCACTCCACTAGGATTTTTACTTTTCCTATGGTGGAATGGAGTCTCATAAGTATTTTAATGTTCAAACCCTAGTTGGTGAGGGTTTCAGACCCACCTTGAGAAAAATGGAAATAAATCCTTCAAACTTTAACAAAAAATGATGAAACCAATTGCATATCAAACTAGATTCTCCCCTTTTTCCACCAATGTGAGTTGCAGAGCATGAGAGTACAGTACAAGTCCGTACAATGTTCCATGTCCAATTAATCCCAAAAGAATTTATTAGCTGCACAAAATATATAACAATTAAGAGGTGGTATAGAATTTTATATTTGTGCCCACTAGACTTGACTCAACTCTTGTCATTTCATTACACAAAGTAAGTGACAAAATGACCTAGTTTAAAATTGGCCCTTCTTTGAGAAACATATGTAGAAATCAGAGTTAGGATTATTGAAAATAGAATCTTCCTTCTCCCCACGCAACCTGTTAACTAGGGAAACTATGTTTTTTTAGTGAACCCATGAGGTTGATGGAAGGGTACCATTTAGTGTTTGTAGAAGTTAATTTTTATCTGGATTATTTAAAAAAATAAGCTCCATTTGATATTGGTCTTATGCCTTTTGGGCTAAAGTTTGTAGTGATGTAGTAGTGGTAGTGGAATATATATCTCAAAATAATTATATCATAGCAATTACTTATCATTGAGGATTTAAGATGACTAAGGAGTGATAGAAAAAGAAGAGGAGAACACTAGATTTTTAATTTCCAAAAGGTTAGAAAAGGTATAAATGAGTAGTCTACTGGGGATTATTCTAGTAGGACAAGAAAACACCAACTGACAAGGCTTGGACAACATTCTTCACTTTGAGCTACAAATGACTCAAGAGGGTATTCCTTATTCTAAGTTTGTACATACAATAGATTCATTTTAATGGCCACCTACAGATCTTCAAATGTGAGCAATTTTCAAATTTTATGTAGATGGGGATTTTATTTCATCACTTGAACAAGTAATCCCAATTTATTTAACAAACATGGAGAACACATAAATTATATCCCCTTCTCAAAATCATGGAGGAGTGTTATATGGATACTTTTAAATGCATCCTCCACATTTTTATAAGGACCATGGAGATACGGGAACACAAATAAATTAAATAGAAAAGCAAAGAACATAAAGGAACAAAAGATTTGATTAATTTCATTTAAAATCTGAAAACCCTCCAGGGCTCTCAATAGTGCAATGCCATATCTCAAGATAAAGAGTGAAAGTAAAGCCATGAAAAAGATCCATGTATAGATGAAACTTAACTAGTTGGTTTTGAATATGTTAATGCTTAAATTAACAAGATTAGTAATGTTATATTAAATTTATACTTCAATAATCTATTTCATACATTGAAAATGATTGTTATCTACACAAAGAAATTTAACTCTCTCCTTGAGAGAGACCCATGAACAAATAACACACCCACAAAAAAATTGCAGAGATAAATTCAACCATATTTATGTATTGAATTCATGTGATTTAAGTATACAAATTTGGAGAGAACTTTATGACTTTAGGAATTATAATTGCACAAAGTGATAACACTTCTCATGAGATTACACTATCTGAAAAATTAAATTCACCTTTAGAAACTTGAAACTAAACACTACCCTTATTACAAGCCTTGGAATTCCATTTATATTTAAGGTATGCAAAAAGCTTCAGGCCACTAACAAAGATTTTATTCTACCGCCATTAATTTGTTGCAGACAATAATATCCTAACATTTTTTTTTACCACTAGTCTTCTCGTGAAGTAAAACTACTTGGTCACTACACAGGGAAGCTATAGTGACAAGGCAAGTTCTTTCAATGAACCAATCAGGCCTATGATCCATACCAATATAGACCATGGGTGGTTATTGGAGATGAAAATGATAGAATGCATATTCCCATTGCCTTTCCCATTAGGAGAAAACTTTGAGACTTCTTCCCATGGAGATATAGGCATGATCCAATGCCTCAACTTATTTCCCTGTAGCCTTTGATCCTTCCTATTCAACCTTTGACCCTTCCCTTGCATCCTCTACCCTATTAGTATCACCCTAATTCAAGATAATCAAAGCGATAGCCTCAGGGATTGGATTAATTTGTAAACCACAGAAAAATTGTGTAGTTGTATTCAAGCAATAATTTCCCTTTATCAATTAACAACTCTTCTAATATCCCTTTATCAACAATATCAACCTCATGTTGCTTCATTTTTTGATCTTTGTATGTTTCTTGTAATTCAATTCTACTAAACTATTTCATCCTATAGTATAAAACTCTTATTTTATCTACAAAATCCATCCTCAACCTCCTCAATTAGAGAAAAACCAACCTATTTCAAATATTCAAACCAGGAAGCATCATTTATAGTCATACCACCTCACAAATATAGTTCACATTCCTCAAAATGTTGAAGGGTAGAAGCCATTATGAAACTTGTATAATTTTCCTCATATACTTGTGCCAACAAGACAATGTACATAAAATAGATTAGGAAAGGTCTCACTCTTTTGATGTTAAGTACTTAATTAGGAAACATTGAGATCTCCACCATTGGTTTTCTTCTTGATAACAACAAATCCATTATAATACTCAAAAATTTCTATCAATGAAACAAATTATTTCCTCTCAAATTGATTACTCGAGCTCTGCAAATAGTAGGTCGAATGTCACACAAACCATATAATCATCATTTTTTATTCTTTCTTCATCATAAAATACTTCACTTCAACCACGATAATCCTCATGGACATTAAAATTATCTATATATCTATCAACCATGATAATCCACATATGTTCATGGAACTTTTTGTGTATTCATTACTTTAGATTCATTTATTAAATAGCTGTAATATTGATACATCACAAAGTGTATCTATTTTGGTCCCTTAGACTGTTTAGCCTAGTGGATGCCATTAAAATCATTTATACATTAATTTTCTAATTCCTTCTCACAACACCATGTATGGTACAACCAGAATGTGCCATGGTATAGTGTTGTGAAGAAGAAGAAGATAATTTTAACATCCACGAGGCTAAACATAGCTAAATAAAATAGACTAAACAAAAAATAGTAGTCTATGTGGGCGCATTCTAGTTGCCTCATAGCCAGGGGTGCATGGACACATTCTTCCATATAAGTTGGGGGGATTGTGTGCCCACCTAACACATATGTGTCATTACGCATGGTAGCATACTTGTGTTATATATGCCAACATGTCAAATTTTTAAATTCTGAAATCTAGAATCCATCTTTAATGCTTTCCTTATTGTTCAAGGAGTTCTCAAAAATTTATAAATTAGCAACATATAGAGTCAACTCAACTATTCCTTAGTATGATTTCCTAATGGGTTGGAAGCCTGAAACTACCCATGCTTGATCAAATAATAAGAACCAAACCTAATTTGAATCTTTTGAGCTATTACTAAGAACAAGGTAGCCATGTATAGTCTGGTGCCTAGTTTAGGGCTACAAAGTCAAATAATGGGTTATATTAAATTCCCACAAACACCAAAGCAAGAATCATTGGGATTATGGTAATACTGATTCCTGGAATCAACACATCCCTCTCATATTGGCCTGAAAATATTACTTAAGCACCCATATCACATATATTAATTATTATTGTTCATACATAGAATTTTAATTCCATCCTTGAAGGAGAGAAAATGGATAAACAATAAATATTGCATTCAAGAGTGCAAAGTTGAATTCAAACAAGCCCTTAGTTTATTAAAATCAAATAATTGATATACATTATATGTAGACAATTCCATGCCAGTTACAGTATGCATAAAATGAAATTCCTATATTCATAGAAATGAAACTGAAACTATACTTGAACCTTCCTCCCAAAACCTAGGATATTCCTAAATACATGCTAACTCTACCCATATTTTATCAGCCCCTTTGCTTCGGACATGGAATCCATTTTATAACACAAGGGATGCAACAAGCTACTAGTCAAAATCATGCCAAAATAATCCTCAGCCACCAAGGGTTGTTTGTAGAGGAGTGCCTTCACCATGAATGATTGTCCACCCATTTTTTCTTCTAGCATGATTTTTGTTTTGGCTTGATTCTAGCCAGCGGGTCAAAATGACTTAGTATCCCTGGGAGGTCTATGAGA
This sequence comes from Thuja plicata, assembly GCA_018584345.1. NCBI lineage: Eukaryota > Viridiplantae > Streptophyta > Pinopsida > Cupressales > Cupressaceae > Thuja > Thuja plicata. The sequence continues at coordinate 368,712 of MU223135.1, read as the reverse complement.
TATGCCACTATTGTAGCTGGTAGTTTGGCTTTGCAATAGAGAATCAAATACAAGATATGCATGCTCATGTGACCATAAGGAGTCCCCCAATAGATGATTCTCATGGTCCCCCCTTCTGAGGGTGGGAGGATTTTGAGGAGTCTCATAGGGTGTTGAATACCCATGACTCCTCATTTCCAAGCCATACAACCAATTCCTCCCACTTAACCCACCCTTCTAATCAGATTAAGGGGCAGTAAAGAGAGATAGTTTGATTTAGCAAGAGTTGGCTCCACCATTCTCTTGGACCTGGGCATTTGGACATCTCCATAGCCACCTCATAGCCTTTGAAAAACTCTTTAGCCACAAGATAATGCATCTTTATGGATAAATTCCTTATAAACCTCCCGTAATACTATTAACCACAACCATACTACAACCTCTATGAAAATTTTCATTCTGGCAATGCAACTTGGTGAATTGCAGACTTCAAAAACTCACTCCTGACTCCAAGTGTGTAACCCTAAGGGGTATTTATCTATCATTATAAATCATTTTCCTCTGCATTCCTATTTTATATTTCATGGCGGCAATCTAATTTTTTTCCTTGATGTAACATCCCCTGATGAAATCCTGCAACAAAGATCTTGAACTCATTGAAAACTGGTCATAGCTAAGCTGGATTCGACACTTAAGGTCCTTTGATCAAAAAATACATTAATCACTCCCCTTGCTAATTGAAAATATCACTAATTTGACCTACAAAATTTCACTTCATTCCTTGGAATCCTCAACTCTTTGCTCAACTCCATGAATGCACCGTCAAAATACCTTGACCTCGCCCATTTGGCACCTTGCAGCTTAAGTGGCACCACATGCCACCTCTGGATAATAACTTCCTTTCTTTTCATCAAGCACAAAAAAGATACCACGTGCCTCCACTATACCTTTTATTCCATTTGAAAATTCCACACAGGATGGTCGGATCCACTTTCTTCCTTAGGCTTTTAACACATCATCTCGCACCTCCATGGAAGCCCATGGTCCTTTTCCTTATTATATTGGTCTTGATGATCTTAAAAGTATTGGATCAAGTATTATATCACTTTGTCATGTTTTGTTTGTCATGTTCCTAGGTTGTCTCAGCAGTTTGATCATGAACTTTGGTTTTTAATTGTTTTAAGTCAGTCTTATTGACTTGATGCCAACATTTCACCTTTGACATGCCCTAAGGAAAATGATAACAATTGGTACATTCATTGTAATTCAATCATCAAAGATATAGACTAGAGATTACTAATTCCTAATAGGGAACCCCAAATTTAATTCCTCATCTGAACAATAACATAGGGCAATGATGCCTACACAATAATTTAAGGGGGGTGAACAAATATCTCAAGAAAGGGAATTCACCCAGGAATAACATGAGTTATTGATGGAAGGAAACCCAAAACAAGAGAACTTAGGATTAGCAGGGCTCATTGCTGCAGCTGAGAAAGTGACAAGTGGAGAACCATAACAGAAGTGATTCCCAGTAGGTATTATTATGGGGTTTAGTACCTAGTTGTTGATTCTATTCATAGTGCTTTCTTAAACTTATTTAGATATGGGCATGAACCTATCCATGTATCTTTTTGTTGATATCATTTTGTTATGTGATCTATCTATAATACTCTTACATGTGATTCAATGAATGTTCACTAGTACATTTTAGTAAATATGTGACTATGTGACCAAACATTTTAGTCACGTGACTAACACTTGTAGCCACGTGACTAAAAATGATCAAATTATACTAATTTTTTGCAATTCACAAGTATAAATGACTAATTTGGTCATCAGGTAAAATCACAAGGTCAGACAAATAAAAATGACCAAATAAATGACTAATTAAATGACTAAGCACTTAGTCACTAATAATTAGTCAACCAAACAAAAATTACTAAATAATTAGTCACCCAAACAAAAATTACTAAATTAATGAATTATTATTACTCCTTTATAATAACGTTTGATAATACCGTAAAATTATATACTTAGAAGTTTCATTTTGTGACCAGTAATGCTTGTTCGCCAATAGGCTAACACTATAAAGGACTAAAAACATTCAAACAAAAAATTGTTGACTCCATGATTAATGGTGTGATGAGAGGTCAAAAAATAAATTAGAAAATTCATAAAATAAAGTTACAAAATAGAACCAGAATTCGAGCTTAAATCATTAGAAAGCTTGCCCTGATTGATCAGATACATTATAAAAAATACTAGACTTAGAATAGTCGCCTCTTGAGCCTATATAAACTCTTGGCCAAAAAAAATTTAATTATCTCTATAAATTAAAAATAAAATAACACAAAATAAATTTAGGACCAATTATGTCTATATAATATAGATCACTTAAAATATATTATTTATCATAATTACTAATTATATAAAAACAAAAATCAATCAATTAAAAGTTCAAATGAATCTTATTAATTTAATTAATTACTAATCATAAAATAAGGACAAATAAAAATATCTCTTTCAATTTATCCCACGCCATGCAATAGTATAACTTGATTCATCAGTCAATCACTATCACCATACAATAATAATACTAACATTCTAAAAACTTTCCATTCTAAAATCTTCCCATTCTCAATATTAACAAAAATGAAGAAGATAATCTCCCACAAATGAAAATCAAATGGTAATATATGAATAAGAGGAAATGATTAAGTGTAATTTTTTGGCTTTCATGTGTGTTTGCTAATATTTTTCTTTCCCATGGCAAGGATTTGTTAGAGTAATGAGTTAATTCTCTTATTAATTAAATCATTTGATTTAATTATTAAAGTCACTTATTATCTCTAGTTTACTTAAGCTAAACTTTAGGCATGTTATAATTAATTTTTTTATTAATTATTCATGCAACCTAGGTTTCTCCACCTTTTGGTGTTTGATCTCCTTTATAAGGATTGATCTCTTTATATTTCATTTATTCCCTCTCTGAATGAATATTGTCTTTTAGAACATTCTGAGTTTTGTCTCCAAGCTTTGCTTTTGTAACAGGTTTTTCGCATACAATGGATCTTGGTGGTTGAAGTCTTTGAATTCTAACATGGTATTAGAGCCTTGTTGTTGTAGCTTGTTCTTGAGTTTTAGAAGTTTTTGGAGCTCTGAGGGTTTCAAGTTTTTTTAGCAATCTTGGTGTGGATTTAAGGGAGATTTTCTTCAGATCACTTTGAGCACAAACTGACCTCACAATTGAGCTCAAAAGGCCCCAAAACCCATATTTCCATTTAACGCAAGTCCATTTTGGCCAAAGTTGCATTCTGAGGCAAAAAAAAAAATTCCTATTCTACCCTAGCACATTTTTTGAGAATTTTGTTTTTTAAAATACAAAAAAATCAATTTATTTGATTTTTTGCATTATAAAAAAAATGCAACCAGCACTTAGCAAGTGCCCACCATGCGACCACCGTAGTTCCACCACCGATTGCCTTGGAGCCTCTGCTGCCCGTCGGCCACCATAGTTCCACCATCGGCGGCCTTTCAGTCTCCGTCGTCTGCAATCTCACCGCTGACAACCACAGTCTCCCCACCACCACCGCCACCCTCAGCGCGGCCCCTGCTGCCCACCGACCGACCACCCCTGGTGGCTCCGTAAAACCATTGGGCTCACCACTAGTAGCTTAGCCACAATGGCCCTAGATCTCCACTATTAGGGCCCGCCAAACCCTAGCCCACGGTCACCCACATGACTTGCCACCAAGCAGCCAGCCCCCAAGGACTTAAATGTTTTTTCTGTGTTGATTGTTAGGGCCTTCTTACCTAATGCTATTGTTTTTCTCATAAGTTGGGCATAGGAAGGCCATTTTTTTCAAACAAGATAGTGTCAGAAAGATGTTTCCAAGATGAAGATTTTGGTAGGGGTTTAATTGCAATATTTTTCTGTTTTACTAGCTTTTTCCAGTCAAAGATAGCCCTTCTTTTTAGTGCTTCCAGGCCTCTAGAATGAGCATACATATTCTATTTATTTATTACAAACAAGCATCAAAAATCTCTTGACGAGCTCTCTTTAGATCTAAGACTCTTTTTCTAGAGAAATTATTCAGGTATTTTTCCTTTCATTTTGAATCATTTATTACAAGGTCTTTCCTTATCAACGGCAGATTCAACTTTAGTTGAGCTTCTCACTCCTCATAATTTCCATGTACAGAAATCTCGTATGACTTGGCTTCTTTGATTGTGAAGGTTATGGTCTTGTTTAGACACCATTCAGCCAATCTTGACTCATCCTTTCAAGGTCATGCAACATAGGAAAAAGATGGATGAGGCCATTGGTGTTCTCTCTCTACATGTTTCAGATAGTTTGTTCTTCTATCTTGATGGGTGTGATACCCCTGTTGATATATGGGAGAAGTTTCAAACTCTCTTTGGCATAGTCAATGAGTTCAGGGCACTTCATATTGAGGAAAATTTGATAGCTTTAGGTCCTAAGACATTTTCTTATATTCAGGATTTCTTGATGAAATTCAAATCTATCAGATCTATCTTACAGGGGTGTGGGAAGAATAAGATAGATACATAGTGCATTTACCTAATTCTTTCTAAGCTTTGTGGTCCTTTCCAGATATTTTCTTCTACCTTCCATTCCACCATGGATGCTTTGGGTCTATGATTTTCCATGCCTACATTTGATATATTATGTGATTGTTTGACTCGTGAGCAGGCAAAGCTACTCAGCTTGATTCTCTCACCGGATCACAAACCATGCATTGATATCTCACCCATCTTCAAGGAAGTCAGAGAAGAAACACATATCTATGAACACAAATCTCGAAAGGATTATAGTTCTTAGCACTCCTTTGGCACACCTCCTCCTAAGGGGGGAATTCAAATATATAAAAGATCTCAATGTGCTTATTTTTATGGGTTTCATCAGATTTAGGGGTTTCCTCTTCTTTGTCCAATGCCTTTATTTCTTCCTTAGTGGAGCCACATTGGTCTGATCATCAAAACATGGGATCTATCATCCTAGGGGGGCTTTGGATTCTCAATCCTAAATCTCTCATGGGGGGTTGGTTGTACTTATGGTTTTGAGAGAGACTCTTGAGCCATTTCTTTTATGCATTCTTTTTCCATCTCTTTTTAGAATAGAGTTTTTCCCCACATGGTTTTCTCTATTTCTCCACTTCACAGAGATTTGGTTGTGATTGGGTACCTGATCAGACCTTGTTTTTGGGACCCAAATTTCCTTCTTTTAGTAGTTGTTTCAAGGTTTTAGCTTCTCCCTAAGTTTATCTTAAGGGGGGTGTTAGAGTAAAAATTTAATTCTCTTATTAATTAAATCATTTGATTTAATTATTAAAGTCACTTATTATCTCTAGTTTACTTAAGCTAAAATTTAGGCATGTTATAATTAATTCCTTTATTAATTATTCATGCAACCTAGGTTTCTCCACCTTTTGGTGTTCACTCTCCTTCATAAGGATTGATCTCTTTGTATTTCATTTATTCCCTCTCTAAATGAATATTTTTTCATTCAGAACACTCTGAGTTTTGTTGCCAAGCTTTGCTTTTGTAACAGGTTTTTTGCATATAGTGGATCTTGGTGGTTGAATTATTTGAATTCTAATGGGATTAATCAGTAATTTTTTGGCTTTCCACGTGCAAATTGAAGGTTTTCATATATTATCAATTTTCCAAACAATATTTTGCATTTGATTCACGAATGACAGAAGAAATCCCAAAAAAATAGAAGGATTCACAGTACATATTTCCTTCATCTCCATTGTTCTCTGATTCAATCTTCAAGTTACGGGTCTTTTATTCCCTTTTCTTTCTCAGATGGGATTGATTTTAGTTTAAATAGTTTTTTTATAAGAATAAAATGGATGCCCTAAGTGATGCATTTTCTTCCCATTTGTGTATTTTACTATCCTGCACTTTGGTACCCAATTCATTGTTAAAGATAAATGGGCAGTATCAAATGATGCAGAGGCTATTGGAATTTTATACCATGGTGTAGGAGGTTGTAGAAATAATTTAATTTTCTATCTAAAAACATGTCCTTTTCTAGAAAACTACATGGACAACTTTAGAAAATATGGACCAAGAAACCCTTATCTAGGAACTTTAGGCTAGATACTCTAGATTCCAAGCAAAAGAACATCGTATGGCTAGTTAATTTTTAATCTAGGACTTTACATAAGTATTTTCCAAGTGTGTCTATCCTAAATGACTCTATAATTCATCTAGCCACCTAATCTATATATTCTCTAATACTTGCATCCCTGCTTAACATATTAAAAAAATTCTCACACAAAGTTTGTAATCTATACTGATTTTGCTTTACCCCACAGGTTCTAGAGGGATAATCAAGTGTCCTAAAAAATTCATTCATTCCTAATCTAGAAATTTTAATGTCAAAACCTATGAAACCCTAAAATGAATACAATCATGTCATGCAAATCTCCTGGTGTAGACTCAAGAATGAAAGAAAAATATAATGTCAAGATATCTGAAGGTCTACAATGAAGACAAACATGCTATCTAGCAATTCAAGTCTAGATTGAAGAAAATCAAAGGTTCTGGAATGATGAAAAAAATGTCAAGTAGCAATCCAGGTATAGAATGAAGAAAACAAACATGTCATATGTGGAAATCCCCTTCTCTATTTGTCTATCTATAGCTCCCTCTTTTTGTTTATTTCTTAATCTCTCTCCCTTCTTCTCTCTCTTTATATTTCTTTATATTTTGTATCTCTCTGTCTCTCTATTAAAATAAAAAATATCACCCTCGATATTTGGAATTTGTATAGATTTTAACAAAAATCTATATGAATTTTTTTTACTTGTAACCAATAATATCATCGACTATATTCTCAGTAAAGACACGAGCACACCAGACTATGTCCAAATTTCAATAATTATATTGAATAAGTCTCCTAAAGCATTTCTCTTTTTTACTAAGACCTTTTAACTATCCATGTTTAGTATATTTCTTTTCTGAAATTTGAAATACGAAAATATGAATTAAAAGTTATAAAAATCACACCCCTTTTTTATGTTGTTAATAGTTTTCCTAAATTGATACACTTTTCATACTACAAATTAATTAGTGATGAAAGTTCTTTCACCATTTCTTTCAAACATGCATGTTTTGTTTATTTATTTCCAAATTGTTTTTGTAGAATACAATTAACAAGAAGAATGATTGAATCTTCATAGAAGCTACACAAATTTGTTATGTCATTCAATCTTTCAATTATCGTAAATTCCTATTACAATGGAGGATTTTTTAATACTATTTTTTACATTATTGTTGTAATACTAAGTTATCATAATTCCCATTTGATTGTGTTATTCCAATTGGATTTTTGGCTCCATATAATCCTTACGCTCCCAAACACTTTTTGCAATATGGCTTGATTTTCTTTAATGAGGAATTATATGTTGTATATTCTTTGACATAATTGTTGATGTTAAAAGTTTTTATAATTAAGGATTAAATTTAGTCCTATCAAATTGTTGTACTTACTCCTCTCAAATTGTTGTACTTGAGATATTCATAAAATCATTATATATAGAATTTTTTATAATTAAGCATAAGATTTAGTTTTAAAGAATTGTTGCACTTAACATATTCATAAAATTGCTATAGTCAAAATTTTGTATACTTATTTTTTTTTATTATTGTACAAGTTAAATTTTTAGATTTTTACAATAACATAATATCATGTAGCAATAATATTGTATCATTTTTTGATTTCATACAGACTATTTCTTTTTCTAATTAACAAATATCCTATACTTTGATGTTAATGGAGAATCCCCATGTTAATCATCTTCTCTTTATATGGTCTTTCTATAATTTCAACATATAGATTAACTTTTGTTTCTTTGTGCATTATTATAATTATCTCTTTCATCACCTCATGTATTCTAGGATTTGGAGAAGGAATTAAACTAATTACATTTAAGATTTGAAATCCCTAAGTCCATATGACTCCCTTATCAAACTCTACCAACATTAAACTTAGGTGAATGAAACAATGTTGATTTCTTTTGGGGTAGTTTGTAAGAAGAATCCATGCGGATATAATTGCCTCCAAGAAACAAAGTGCTAAAGTTCATATCATTGAGAGACATGTCACTAATAAGTGCAACAAAATAGAACCAAAGATAGATACATCTCAACTTCTTTACCATAAAAATGCATCTCAACTTCTTGATCATCAAAATGCTCCATAATTAACCATTTAGGATAATTTTTAATGTCCTTAAAATTATATAAAATGATAATATTTTTATTATCATATGTTCAACCATATATTATATTCAAAATCATGTCTTTAACCTAATATTTCCTACTTTCTAACCTAATACATTTAAGCAGATCCCAAAATCTGGAATGAGAAACTTGAACTCAAACAACATATTGCAAGCAATAAAATCATACTTGGGTCCATTTAATGATAATATATGCAAGCCATGACCTTGGAATATCTTGAAAAGAAAATTATACATATACTCTACCAATAACGAAAGATTTAATCACATATCCAAATTAATAAATGGAGCGCGGTGGGCGGGAGGAACGTTGGAGGCAACGGTCACCTACAACTCGAAGAGTAGAGGAACTAAACCATTATGGTAGAAGGTTCTTCAAGAAACACACGGGTTTCTCCTATCATACATAGTATGAAAACACATGGCCTCTCAATAGGTGTTCCCAATCAAAGTTCCAAACAAATACTCAAACCCTCAAACCATGGAAAGAGAACCCCAATCTACAATGGAAACCAAAATCAATCTAGAATGGAAGGAGGGAGAATATGGACTATAGGAAGATGAAGAAAAAGGATTTTGTGAAGATCAGGAAACACTTTAATTTCAGGAAAATAGAGCACAAGTTATACAAACCAAGAGACCAACAAGAAAATGGAGAAGCAAGGAACCTTGAGTATCAATGGAAACAACCCATGGAAAACATCAGGTATGAGACCATCTCAACCCTTAAAATTTCAGATGCCCAATGGAGGGAAGAAAATGTGTCTTTGAAAGAAAATGCTTTCTTCTTTAAATGGTTAGGCCCTTGGCCATCTTTAAAAAAAATAAGAGCCTAGTGCAAAGATGTTTGGGGACAAGGATGCCGACTCAAAACCCTAACTAATGGTTTCTACATGGGGATCTATTCAACAAAGGAGGATAAGGAGTGGATCCTTCAAAATGGGCCTTACTTGATAGAGGAAGAGGCATATACCTAAAGGATTGGGAAGGGAATTTCAACCGACAAAATGAAAAAGTGAAAGAATACCTAGTGTGGCTAAGCATGCACAACCTGCTAGCAGAATATTGGGGAGAAGACACTCTTAGAAGAACAGGGAGTAGTATAGGATCTTTTCTTAGAATAGATGAAGTGATAAATGATAAAGATGCATCAATCCATCCAAGGATTTTGATTAGTCTACAGGAAAACACCCCAATCTCGGACATAATTACTTTGAGCATAGAAAATGGAGTATGGGAGCAGAAAATTGCCTTGTGGAACCCGGAGGTAGATATAAACAAAGTATAGCTTGAGGGGTTTGAACCTCCATGAAAAGATAAAGGATTAGCACAGGATTCACTCCTAGATGTACTAGAAAAAAGGACTCTAAATCAGGAAATAATAAAGCCTGAGCTAGCTGAACAATTTATTACACGTATGGCTAATGAGTCACCACTATGGAGAAAAGGGTTCAGAAGGGCTATGGAATAGACTCTAATAGGTGAACAAAGATATGAAATAGAAACTAAGGAAAGCTTGTCTACTCAAGTGGTTAACATCACACCTTTTTCACAATATATTGAGGCTTTTGAAATTTAACAAAGGCCTCCATCCTCGGAGATCCTTGTTTCCCACCATCAGAATGAAGACAAAAAAGATGGGGCTGTCATTCTAGAAGATGCAAAAGGGGTCTTTTTTTTTATCATCCAGGATACTTTTGATCAAAGCAACCCCCCTATAGAGGAACTTGCAACGAGCCATCCAACCCTTGAAGAAAGTGAAAATGCTAATCAATTTACAGGAAATGATGGCCCTTGCCTAGCTACTAGGAATATGCAGAAGAATTTCAAGGATATAGAAATCTCACCTATAAGAAACTTGAATAAATCCTTAGAAGAGGAAAAGGAAAATGAAGAAGCCTTGGAAGAATGGGAATCAGAGTTTGAAGAACAGCTTGGGTAAAATGATGTCAATAACTTAGGCTTCTTTGAATCTTCGGGAGTCTTAGAGAAAAGATCAATTGAACAAACAACCTCATCCAGAAAAAAACCAAGCACTGGAAAGAAAGGGAAAAGAGGGAAAAAATATACAAAGGAGAAGTTGAAAATAGTAGGGAATGTTGCTGACCAAACCAAAATTTTGAGATCGGGAAATGGCTATGCCACTTCCTGAGAGCAATGAAAACCTTATCATGGAATATCAAGGGCTGCAATGCCCCTAAAAAGATTCATTTGATAAAGCATTGTCTTGATCAAACAAAACCGGATTTAGTGTTTTTATAGGAGAATAAGATTAAAAATGAGGACAGTAAATTTTTTAGGAAAAATTTTAGAAGATGGAAGTGTGAATTGGTGGGGGCATAGGGAGCTTCTAGAGGATGGGGTGTTCTCTGGAATGAAGGGACTATAGATGTAACTGTTATACAAAATGATCAATATTGACAACAATTGAGAGTGTATGTGAAACACATCCATTATTTTATCTCATTTTTTAACATTTATGGTCCAAACAATAGGGCACAAAATTGGATGATATGGAACACACTGATAAGGATCTTGGATAATATGGAGGATGAAGTAGTGGCTTTGGGAGGGGATTTTAATGCAATCCTAACACCTGAGGATAAAAGAGGAGGAAAAGGGTGGAATAATGAGAGTCAAAGGGACTTTGGCTCCTTTGTAACCGGGTGTGGGTTGATATAAATACCCTTCAAAAAATGAGACTTCACTTGGACAAACAGAAGGGAAGGCTTCCTGAACATTGTAGAGAATCTTGACCACTTCTTTATAGGAGGGAATTGGGCAGACACTTAATGGTCATGTGATGCTGAGATTCTCCCTTTCCAAGGCTCAGATCACTTTCCAATAAGCTTGAGGATACAACATGAGGAAACCCCAGACTGATGCCCCTTCAAATTTGAGGCTATGTGGTTCACATCCAAAGGTTTCAGTGATCTAATTGAGGATTGGTGGTCACAGGCCCCAAGGAGATCAGGTAACAAAGCTTTTATTTTCTTCAAAAAATTGCAATTTCTAAAGGATCAGCTAAAGACATGGAATAGAACACACTTTTAAAAAAAAAAAATTCTGAAAAACAAAATGTGGAAGAAAAACTAACAACTTTAAATTTAAGAGTGATTGAGAACAGAATGGAAGAGGTTGATTTTAAGGAGGAAAAAATATTAAGACAGGAATTGGGTGATCTATTGCAGAAGGAAGAAATTTTTTGGAAGCAGAAGTCTTGAGAGACATGGCTTAAGGAGGGAGACCTCAATACTGTTAGAATAGGAAAAACCCTATTCTCCCAAGAACACTTGCATGCAAACTTGTCACATGGAAGAAGCATAGTACAGAAGACTGGAGAAGCTATGGAGGCCAAAAAGCCAGAGGAGACATCATGTGCACAAGAAAACAATATATTAACAATATGTTTCTAGATTACAATGAGATGTGAAAAAACTCCTTAATGAAAAATAAAGAGGTGAATCCTTATAAAAGGAATCACAAAACCCTAAAAGGGAAAACCTAAGGTTAGCTTAAGCAACTAGAGTGAATAGGTGAGTTAGTAATTAGATCATAATGATTTAATTAATAACCTGAGAGACTATTACTCTAACACCCCCTTAAGATAAGCTTAGGGAGAAGCAAAACCTAGGAGACTACTACAGAAAGAAGGAAAGAAGGGTCCTGACAACAAGGCCTGATCAGGTACCCAAGTACAAGAAATAAACTAGATGAAGGAAACCAAGCCTCCAATCTAGAGAAAGTCCCAAAGAAAGGAACAAGAAAGAGAAAGAAGCATCTCCGAAGCATGAAGCTGTAAACACTGTCAAAAGTAACTACTGGAACCCCCACTGAAATAGTGCATGACTAGGTAGAGAAGACAAAGTATGAAGAGTTGATCAATCAAACCTGGGAAGCAATAGAACCAACAGGTGAACCCCCCCATAATGCTAAATAGGGAGAGGTGATAGGAACACTAAAATGCAATGCCAGAAACATCTACAGAAAGAAGAATTAGGAACACCAATAGTGCAACAAAAGTACAAGCATAGGATAAAGGGCGGTGTCATCGACACACAACATGGGCTAATGTCATGGAAGGTATGCTCACTTGACAAAGGTGGATGAGCACAAAATGGAAAAATATCATAACCCCCCATGGCACTTTATAACTAAGTGCAAGTACAAAAAACACACAAGGTGCTCAAAATCCTAGATATGAAAAAGTAGGCACTTTATCTCAGTGCGTTTATAGAAAAGAATGCTACAGAAGATAAGCATACAATGCTCAAAAGTCAGAAAGAAGAGTGAGCCAGAAGATCAGAAGAAGAGATCCTAGGACCTGTAGAACCCAAGTAATCTACTAGAGTGTGAAAGAGAAAAACTTAGAGGAGAGAGAACCTAGAGAAGAATCTAGAAAAAATACCCTTTCAACTAAAAATTTCACTAAACTAGCTTTTTGACGATATCTGGTTTGCCAAAAACGGAGTCCGGATGAGCAAGATATGGCTCCCAGCTGGCAAAACCAAACATCAAACTTTGACAGAAAAAAACACTATCAAATTAGCAGAACCCAAAACCCCAACCTCCATCATCAGAAATTTCTCAGAAAGAGCTTTCCGACAATATATGGAAGTCAGAAAAATACCCCCATATGCTCCAGATAGAGCGAAAACGGTGAGGTAAGGTCAAAAAACACTCCACAAAAATAAATTTTAAGCCCCTAGGGCTAACAAAGGCTAGCCCCTGGTCTCCATATGACCTCCGTTAGGCATAGAGGAGCCCACGGGGCCCCTGGTTTCCATATGACTGGCCGCTGGGCATATATAAGCTCGCGGGGCTAAACACTCGCCGGGCAGCCCAAGTGGTGACGCGGCTAGCAAGCAGAGCAAAGTGGCAGCGGTGTTCGGGGAGTGGTGGGCGCTGAAGTGGTGATTTGCAAGGCTGGCGAAGCAGAGGCCAGCTAGCCGCTAAGGAGGGTGCAGCTGCTGGTGGCAGGGGCAGGTGGTGTCGGTGGTGCCTGCAGAGCTAGCAAAGGGCGCAGCCAGTGGCAGCGGAGTGCCGGTGGCGTGGTGGTAGCACTGTTTGAAAAAGCATTGGGCGCATTATTAAACACTAAAAAACATTTAAAAATGTGTTTTTTTTTTCTTCAGTTTCCGTGCCTGTACGGCACTGGAAACCAAAAAAAATTTGCCTTGGAGGAAAGTTGTCCAAAATGGACAAACTTTATATGGATTCTGGGGTTTTTGGGTGCTTTGAGCGCAATGGTAATGTCCATTTGAGCCCAAAATGACTAGAAACAAAGGTCCCCCTTAAATCCACACAAATTTTTTTTGAAAAGCCAGAAAACCTCTAGCTTCTAATACACTTCGACAAAGCATGAACAACGAGCAGCAAGATAGCTCTGATACCATGTTAGAATAGGAAAAACCATATTCTCCCAAGAACACCTGCATGCAAACCTGTCACATGGAAGAAACATAGTACAGAAGACTGGAGAAGCTATAGAGGCCAAAAATCCAAAGGAGACATCATGTGCACAAGAAAACAATATATTAACAATATGTTTCTAGATTACAATGAGATGTGAAAAAACTCCTTAATGAAAAACAAAGAGGTGAATCCTTATAAAAGGAATCACGAAACCCTAAAAGGGAAAACCTAAGGTTAGCTTAAGCAACTAGAGTGAATAGGTGAGTTAGTAATTAGATCATAATGATTTAATTAATAACCCGAGAGACTATTACTCTAACAAATATAGTTTTTTTTCATATCTCACTAAAAAAAAGAAGATGCTACAATAGGATTTTTAGCATTCAAAATGATCAAGGAATTGAGGTGTAGAAAAAAGATTTGATTAATGAAGAGGCGATGTCTTTCTTTTCAAAATAGAAAATGGTAGATAATAATGACACTCACCTATATGATAGAGTCTTAGAGGTTATCCCAACTATGGTGTTAAAAGAGAAGAATAAGAATCAACTAGCCCATGTCTCATTGGAGGAAGTTTAAAAAGCATTGGTCAGATTGGGGGGATAAAGCACCTAGACTTGATGGATTCCCAACAATGGTTTTTTAGAAATTATGGCACATCTTTGGACAGGATTTATGGGAAGTAATGGAAGAATCAAGAGAAGGAGGTTTCATTCTAAAAGACCTAAACACTACATTTATAGCCTTGATTCCAAAGAGGGATCCACAAGCAAATTTTGAACACTTCAGACCAATTGCATTGTGCAATACAATATACAAGATTATTGCAAAGTTGATAGAAAATAGACTTAAACTGGTGTTAAAATCGGTGATTTCAGAGGAACAAAGTAGTTTCTCCCCAGGGTGATCAATTTTTGAAGGAGTGGTGATAGCACATGAGGTAATACACTCAATTAGGACTTCAAAAAATTAGAATATGATGGTTAAACTAGATATTAAAAAATCTTATGATGAGGTTGATAGAAATTTTTTAATAGCAGTGCTGAGCAGATTTGGCTTTGGACAGGATTGGATCAAATGGGTAAAGAGTTGCATCGAAACCCCAAGATTCTCAGTGTTGATAAATGGAAGTCCACAAGGTTTTTTTGCACAAGACAAGGGCATCAGACAAGGGGACCCCCTCTCCCCATTTTTGTTCATTATAATGGTAGAAGCCCTAGGTAGGTTAATTACCAATAAGATGGAAAATGGAACATGGAAGGGCATTCAAATGGCAGAGGGAGTGGAGACTCTATCACACATACAATTCATGGATGAAACCTTCTTAGGTGGTGAAGTCTTTGAGCAGGAGGCTAGAATGATTAAAGAGAACCTATACTTGCATGGGAGGGTTTCAGGACAGCTGATTAACTGGAGAAAATCTAAGATTTTCTTCTTCAATACCCCAATGCATATACAAACTAGGATCAACAAAATTTTAGGAATGAAAATGGGACTCCTACTGGGAAGATATCTAGGCATCCCCCTTTTCAAAGGGAGAAATAAAGTAGAGCTTTGGAAGGACCTAATGGAGAAATTCTTAAAGAAGATAGATGGATGGAAGGGAAGATGGTTATCATCAGCTAGGAGGATTTTTATGCTACAAACTATGATCTTAGCTATGTCGGTATATTCTATGATGTGCATGGATATTCCCAAGAAAGTGGTTAAGATTATGGATTAAAAAATGAGGAGATTTTTCTGGTGTGTTGCAAAGGAGGAAGATAAAATTCCACTAGTAGCATGGGAAAAGATTTGTAAACCAAAAGCTCATGGAGGAGCAGGTATTAGAAATTGGAAAATCATGAACAAAGCACTAGGTGTAAACTAATCTAGAGTATGTATAGTAACAACAACCTTTATTGGAAAAGGATCCTACAAGCCAAATATTTGGACTCAATAGAGAGTTCAAGAATACTCACTATCAGAGACCCCCCTCATGGGTTGGCCATATGGAACTTCATGTTGTCATGCCGCTCAGTCATTATGGAATATATCACATGGAAACTCTGAGATGGAAACTTTGCCTTTTTTTGGGAGGACTCCTGGGAAGGACATAAGACCTTATGGGAGGATAGAGAAATGTTGTTTTTAAAGAACTACTTCCAAACATAGTGGGGCAGGAAAGTAAAGGACTACATGGAATATAGAACAACTAATGAAGGCAAAAAGTGGGAATGGAAAAGGATGGAAAATGAAGACATTCCCCAAGAGCAAAAGGACAAAATGAGGGAGATTTTCAGAAATAGGGAAACCACATTAACTGAAAATAGAGATAGAATAAGATGGTGTGGATCCCTCTCAGGGGAATATTTAGTAAAGATAGGCTATAAAATGTTGGAAAATGTAGTTGAACCACAATTCATCTCAAAAGATCTATGCTAGAGTAAGGATATTCTACCTAAGGCTGGGGTCTTTGTCTAGCTTATATGCAGAGGGAGAATATTGACTGGAGAAAGGAGGAAGAAACTAGGCCTTATAGGACCCACATGATGTGCACTTTGTGAAAATAGTGAGGAAAATGCAGATCACATGTTGCTGCAATGTGAATTTGCAAAAACTTGTTGCAATTTTGTCCAAAATAAACTCAGACGGATGGGTCCGAGAGATAACACTATTTTTGAGGTTTTTGCAGGTTAGCCTAGGGATAATAGGAATTCCACACTTTCAAATATATGGAAGATTTTCCTGTCCATGGTTGTATGGGATATTCGGAAAGAGTGAAATAGGAGGATTTTTAGAGGAGAAAAGGAATCACAAAAAAGATTCTTGAATAGATTACAACATGCTATTAAGGAAGTTGTTAGCACTTCTACCTCAAGGAAACAATTTTTAACAATTCCTTACACAAAAGAGGATAGGAACATTCAAATGAGATGGCCAGGTGTAAGGTTCCATTCACCAACTAGAGCCCTAGTGACTAGGAGAAAGAAAGTGAAAATAGAAAGTATTAAATGGCAGCCCCTGGAGGTAGGATGGATAAAAGCTAATTTTGATGGGGCAGCTAGAAATAACCCAGGACTGAGTGGAATTGGGGTCATTTTCATAAATACAGAAGGAAAGAATTTTCTCAAGGCAACGAAAAGATGCAGGGATGGCACCAACAACATGGCTAAAAGTCAGGCATCATTACTGGCAATAAGACTTGCAAAACAGAAAGGCATAAAAAATTTGCATTTGGAGGGTGATTCCCTGCTTGTTGTGCAAGCAATTTCTAATTTATCCAGAAATGCTTGGCACCTATAAAAATACACTGATACAATAAAAAAATTGCTAGCAACTTTTGAAATTTTTAAAGTAACCCACATAAAAAGGGAAGGAAACTCTGAAGCCAACTTGCTCTCCAAATGGGCTTTATATTTAACAGAGGTAAATGCATTATGGATTGAAAACCCATCCTCATCACTAATTTGAAATTAATATGATAGTAAGATGATGTAAGGTAACTTTATGATGTCAGGCATCCATAACAAGTAAATCTATTTAGATTTCCTACTCATAATAATAATGAAGGGATGTCAATCATAACACATGGGAAGGTGAATTAATGATTCAAATGATGGTGGAGAAGGTAATGCTAGGGTGGTGAAGTGTGTTAAGACTACCAAACTGTGTGCCAAAATCCTAAAAGGATGATATACATTGATTTCAAAACACATGAAATTGATTAAATAGCTGGTGACAAGTAGACCCAACCTAATTTAGCAATGTGGTTTGGAGGAAGAAATCCCTGGTTTTTAAATTTGCAGAAGAAAGCTACCGTGAACAATGGGTCCCAATTTCACGTTCACTACCAAATGAAAACAAAAAGGATTCTATGGACCAGTGGAAGACAAAAGAGTGAAATTATTGATCAAATACCCCTCAGATGAGATCATTGAAGCTTTCCAGCAGACTTTAGGGCCATTATTTCATAAAGCTATAGACGGGTGGAAGCTGCAAGTTGACATTGCAGCAATGATAATGGAATGGGGTCTAGAATGTTGGCAAGTTGACTCCCAAGGAGTATATGACTTATTTTGTGTTTTCATTATGGAAAAAAAGTCATATAAAGTTTTGACAGTAAACTATGAAGTGAAAATTGACTAAGTGTAGAAGACAGAATAGAACAGTGACTTGTAGTCGATTACAGCATCGGCGTATGTGCGTACAACCACATTAAGATATGCATGTTCAGAATTAAGCTCTATGGTATGTTGTTAGTCTTAACCTATACACGCATGGTACTGAATGACAGTATAGACAAGTTACAGAAAGAACAAGTACACTAGCAATTCAGAATACAGAGTATGAAGCCGACTTCATGATTTTGATTAGCGTGTAATCTTCTGTTATGTAAAGGATAAGCACCTATTATAATAATTTATAATAATATATTAAACATTGTTGTAAACACTCTTAATCAAATTTTTTTGGAAGCATTGTGAATGTTGTTTTTGGGCCGACTAAGGTCTTGTTTATAGTCGCGTCTATTCAGGCATAAACATATATATATGCAATGTAAAGATATATTTGAAGTGTTGAAGAAATATTCAGAGAAGATATATAAGCAAAGCAGTATGAAGATATCAGTATGAGATAGAGCCCTTACAGAAGATAAGAGCATAAGTGCATAACTGGAACTGATCAGACATCTATGTCACGTACAGTAGTTCACTTTTGGATATAGTGCATATCTATTCTCAGGAGGTTGTAGCCTTCTTTCTCATTGAGTAGTGAGCTCTTGGACAGTGAGTCCTTGCCCCTAATAGGGTTGTTTGTAAAAGACTCCTAATAGTTTCAAGCCTTTAACCAGGTCATTTTACTTGCATTGTAAAGATTGCTCCTAACAGGGCAAAGGAACTTTAACAGGTTCATTATACTAGTGCAATATTTGTGGGTACTAATTCCCACCGGGGTTTTCCTCTAATCAAGGTTTCTTCGTAATCATATTATGTGTTATATGATCTTGTGTTAAGCTTCAAGTGATATCTAATTGATTTATGTTTAAAGCGCTAAAATTGAATAATTATCTAAACACTGATTCACCCCCCCCCCCCTCTTAGTGTTTCCAACANTTCCCCCCCCCCCCCCTCTTAGTGTTTCCAACAATTGGTATCAGAGCTCTGGTCCTCTGAAAGAAAGTTTAACCACTTGAGGAGATCATGGACTCAGTAAAAGTAAAATATCTGAAAGAATCTTGAAGCAGCCATTGAAGATCTGGATAGATTTGAGAAAGAAAATGAAGAACTAAAACTAAAGGTTGATGGCTCTCAAATTCTTATCAAGAAACTAAGGAAAGATCTGAAAGATTGCTCTACAAATGAATTGGGAAAAATGGTCAAGAAGCTGAATGAAGAGAACATGTATTTAAAGGATAAGATAGAAGAATTGAATGATCAATTAACTGATAGCCTAATAGCTATTGAAGAGAAGAACAAAGAAAATAAACAGTTAGATGAAGAACTCATTCAATCCAATATGAAAATATTGGAATTGGAAAACATCAAGAATAAGATTGAATCTGAATTATCAGGAGCAAAAGACAAGATTGACAAACTACACACAAGTTCTAATCTAATTCAATCACATCTTTATGCATAAAAACTAAAAGGCGATACCACTGGTATGGTATACAGTCTAGCTCAAATTGAGATCAACTCATTACAAGAAAGAAAGAAAGCTCAAACAGAGTCTTCAGAAGAAAAGAAAACTGAGAATCATGAAGAGACCAAAGTAGAACCACCAAAAGATAAGCACAAGGAATTCAACTGTACTTTCTATGCCTGTAATAAGCATGGACACTTGGCAAGAGATTGTAAGAATGTAAGACCCTTCACTGCTTACTGTTACTCCAGCAATAAGTTTGGTCATAGGGCTATTCATTGCAGAACAAATCAAAGAAATCAGCCACAACTGAACCAAAGGAATCAAACTCAATTAAATCATAGAAATCAACCTCAAAGAAACTTGCAGAACATTACATGTCAGATATGTAATTACAATGGACACATAGCCAAGAAATGCAGCATGATGAATAACAACATCAGACCTCCTATCATTTGTCACTCATGTGGAAAGGCTGGACACATCTCAAGGTCTTGCAAATCGAGAAAAAGAGGACAAGAGAATCCTAAGAAGTCTTTGTTCGAAGAATCAGGAGAAGTTAAGTTTGTGGAAGCTAAAGCTAACTCAGATAAAATATGGTTCAAAGTAAAGAAGGATAATGAAGAGAACAAGGTAGTAGATGCATCCTCAATGGACGCACCTTCTACTTCTATATAGTTGACCCTCGTGGTCTTAGGGGGAGCTATTCTATCTCTGAACCCCTACATGGCTGGTATACTCACCTTTGAGTATGCGCCTATGGATTCATGCATGTGATCATGAATTAAGGTTGTATGCATTCACACATTGCCTTTACTTCATTCAGAACAAAGTTTGAAATTCTCTCTTTAAACCACTTTATAGAAACGAGCATTAAATGCAATTAATCTTTATATAAATTGGCAAAAGATCTTAAAAACCTCACTTTGCATTCAAGATTGAAGCATTCAGAAAGTAGATAAGAATTGAGCATCAAAGAACTATAGCTAAAAGGATTAGTTGGTTTGTGAATGTATTAACGATTGGAATGAAACCCTAGCAGTCATGTCATTTCAGAATTGTCATGAAACCCTACTTAACCAAGTTGCAACAAAGTATGGCAACCCCTGTTATATTTGACATTGTTGAAAGAAAGAGATTTGTCTTTAGGAAGCATCCATTCAAGTCCATACTAGATGATGTTGAAGGAGCATTCTCTAGGACTCTGCTTGGATTCGTACATGTAGAAGACATCCACGCATATGTTTATTTCAAAAAGGAAATAGTTGGAGACAACAGCATTGCATCTCTCATAGGTTCGATGATGAAACAAGACTATACATTCAAGGATGAATATGTGCATCTCACTTATAACCCTATCTTTGAGTATTCCAATGCATACGAGTTCTATGAACCAGAATGAGTGAAGATATTACTAAGAAGGATACATGATGCTCTATACTAGATAGGTGAGGTTCCTGTCTGCATCACTACAGATCTAATTCATGTGATGACTGGACTTCCTAAGACTAGACCAATTCTTCCAACTGGTAAAGATGTTAAGAAATAGGTTGAGAAAGCATGCTTATCTAGGAGTGATAGGTGCAGTATGACAGTTGATCCCATCAAGGAAGATGACATAAAACTAGTCCCCATTATACTAGGTTATAAATTTTAGCACGCAAGCAGACTAAATAGTGTATCTGTAGCTACTGTCTTAGTAGTAATAAAAATGGTGAAATATAATACTCAGTATAACCTATGCGAGATATTGCACACTCAATTGATTGATAACATTCAAGCTATTAAGCATGACAGGAGCAAGATATTCAGGTTTGGCTCATTGATCATATATCTCTACTTCCACATAGTAGGTAAGGTTACAAATCTTTACCTAGACAAAAGCAAACCCACTATGTCACAGATTTCATTGAAAGCCACATCAAAGAGTAGTGTGAAGGATTCTATGGACATGGACATCAAGACATTCAAGATCAAAATGAAAAAGAGGTTTAGATTAACTGATAAAATAGTTGAGAAGTATAAGGAGACCATATGTTTCATGGTGGAAACTGATTGCACTTGCATGGAGGCAGTTGAGCCTAGAAAAAAATGGATTCACCCTCTCGGTTATGAAGCTGAAGAACATGTTTTGGAAGGTTATGCACAAGTCCTCTTATCTGCACCCAAAGATCCAAATGAACCTAGATGGGGCACTTATAGAGAAAAGACAAATCAAGTATATTCTATCTTATACATTGCTGATAACAAAAGGAAGGCATCAAGGATTACCTCAAATATATTAAAAGTTCATGGTGTTATACAAGAAGACCTAGACAGAGCTAGGGAAGATAAGATTGCCAAAGAACTTGAGAAGAATCCCACAGAAGTAAAAATGGAAAAGACTGATGATATTCCTAAGAAGAAGAAGAAGAAATCAAATGAAGATACATCTGCACCATCAACCACCATTGATCTAGAAGCATCTCCACCATCAGTACCTAGCAAGATGGCTAGAAGGAAGAAGAAAGTTCCCACAAGTCATCCATCTTCAAGAACCACAAGAAGCAAGGTAAAGAACACTCAAGCCCCTCCCGAGGTAGGATTTAGACCTAGTCTAACTATTCTAAAGAATAGAATTGTTAATGAAGGAAGACTAGAATCTCTCAAGAATGTATATGACAAATATCAAGAGATAGACAAATCAAAGATTCATTCTATGATCATCTCTCACATGATTAAGTTCAAGAGGACAGTATTGGAACTCAAAATAGTCATACCAGACAAGGCATGGAACATACTTGATATATTAAAAAGGCAAGCAATTGAAGAGGATATGAGAATAAGAGAAGAAACACTAGATAGTCTTCTCCCGGTATGCTTGCGTGATGAGAAAGCCATTCTGTTGGATTTAGTAAAGCCACACGTAAGAACCAAAACAATAATTCTCCATATCATGAATAAGTAGTATGATCTGGTTAGTGAAGAGACTCAGAAAGCTTTTGAGCAGGTATTTTTGGATAGACATATGTATCCATCAATGGAGCCTACAGCTAAGGCAAATCTAGTTCCTCCAAAATAGGTTACAAAACAAATAATTCAAAATGCACCTAAGACAAGTCCACAGGTTTCAGCGCCCTCAGTCTCAATAGCCTCTGATATAGAAAAAGATTCATGAGATACTATAGTGATTGATGATATCAAGATATCTATGACCACTTCTGATAATGATATGGATAAAGTTGAAAAATCACTTGTAAACTCGGAAGAGATAGAGAAGGCATGCACTAATCACACATCTTTGCAACAAGATAAATTTCCCTCTATAGATTCAAAAGACTTGAATAAAGAGGATGATAATAAAAATAATGAGATGCCAGTCATGGAGATCCCAGTTAAAATTGAATGCATGGATACTAGTCAGAATACCATATTCACACGATCCATTCAACCATCTACCTCCTTGTTGTCAAGATTAACTCCTGACTCAACAATTCTGGATGCATGGGGAGAAGAAGATTTAATAAAGATTAGTGTGCTAGCCATGGAAAAAGCCAAAGAAAAATAGGTTATGAGAAACCCTCTCTTCTTGGAATCAATAAATATTCTAAATGATCTAGTACCTGTGGACAAGAAAGTAGCTAAAATTCAGTCAGTTGATGATGTAGACAGCATCCTAACAAGCTTCAAAGCACATTTTACAAACTTGGTAGACTCATCTACAAGAATTGCATAAGATGAGTATAAAAAGGAAAGATTAAATGAAATGGTAAAGAACTTTACCTTAGATCTAAACTCATTAAAGATTGGCCAGTCTATGTTGAAAGAATTGGTAGCAAAAGGCAGAAAGGTTATAGCAAACTGCATGGACAGATGCAAACTCACCTCTGAACACATCAAAAAGATAGAGGAAGTAGATATCTTGGTTGATAGTGTTATAAAATTAGTTGAAACATCCATGCAAGACATGAAAATCTAAAACAATATCTATCAAGGTCAACTGGACAAGATAGAAAAAGATAAAATGGAGATCAATAAGATAAGGATCAGGCATAATCAACAGGGAAATGCAGTTGCGCCCTCCTTAGCTGTTCTAGATGAGAATATTAAAAAGATTGATGCAAACATTGCTACCTAAGAT
This sequence comes from Thuja plicata, assembly GCA_018584345.1. Classification (NCBI taxonomy): domain Eukaryota; kingdom Viridiplantae; phylum Streptophyta; class Pinopsida; order Cupressales; family Cupressaceae; genus Thuja; species Thuja plicata. The sequence goes on along the minus strand of MU223135.1, from coordinate 345,294 downwards.
CAAGGACCAAGCATGGATTTGACAAAGATGGAAAAGCTTACATATTCCTTATGCGCCCATCTACAAACAATTGATGCACTAAAGGCATTGTGGCAGCAAGAGATGAAGAATCTTCAAATTGTATATCCAGATGTATACATGGAGTGAGTATCTAGAAACTTACAATTTTTTGACACATTTGTCATTAATGTCAAAGGGGGAGTAATGCATATAATTAATATAGTATATATGGGGAGTAGTGTATGTATATGTTAAAAAGATGAGAATATACAGTTTTTGGGTGTTAGTCAATTTTGAGTAACTTGGCCACTTTTCTTTGTTGCCATTAATGAAAAAGGGGGAGATTGTTGGAAAGTTGACTCACAAGGAGTATATGAATTATTTTGTGTTGTAATTATGGCAACAAAGTCATATGAAGTTTTGACAGTAAACTATGAAGTGAAAATTGACTAAGTGTGGAAGACAGAACAATGACTTGCAGTCGATCAAAGCATCAGCGCACGTGCATATGACCACATCAAGATATGTGCATTTAGACTTAAGCTCTATGGTATGTTTTTATGCTTACCCTATACACGCATGGTATGAAATGGAAGTACACACAAGTTACAGAAAGAACAAGTACACTAGCAGTTCAGAATACAGAGTATGAAGTTGACTTCATGATTTTGATTAGCATGTAATCTTTTGTTATGTAAAGGATAAGTGCCTATTGTAATAAGTTTGTAATAATATATTAAACATTGTTGTAAACACACTTAAGCCAATTTGTTTGGAAGCATTGTGAATGTTGTTTTTGGGCCAACTAAGGTCTTATTTATAGTCGCGTCTATTTAGGCATAAACATATATATATATATATATATATATATATATATATATATATATATATATATATAA
>MU223135.1:312197-325090 GCA_018584345.1 Thuja plicata | reverse complement strand
AAACTGTGTCCACCCCCCTTTTTTTATGATAAAGTGATGGGCTCTAGTGAGGGTAGGAAAGATATTTCCCTTCATCTTTCTGGTCAAGGCTTCCTCCTGCAGCCCACCTAATTGTCTTATAATTTCTACTATCCCAATCTTGAGTGGGACTCTGTAGGGTAACACATAAGGAGTACCTCTGAAACCATAAACCCTAATCACTATGACAAAAGGGTACAAGATTAAATCTCCCTAGTTGTGAGTAATTTTCAACTCAGGGGCATACTCCATAGGCCTTAAAAGCATCATTATTTCATTGTGAATTCTAGCATCTTGGTTTCTTATCAATGACTTAAGTCTGGTTGCAAAAACTTTGTCAAAATACACATAGCTAACATTCTTTCTATCCCAGGACAAATCTGCACTCCACATCTGAACAGGCAACTCTTTACCATCTTGGAATTTTTCCAATTCCATTTCTTCTTCAAAGAAGTCAGCATTGTTGAATAAGAACATATGCATCATGAGGTAATACCAACCCATTGGTTTCTGTATATTGCCATCTTGGATCCCTGGCAAACCATCATGTATTTCCTGGGCAATATAAGATGCATAATCAAAAACCACTGACAAGTGGGGATGCAGAATCTAAACAACCATCAACATTATATGGATAGGCATTGCCCCCTCTTCATTTATCCCCAAAACATTGCACAAGGAACTGTACATTTTTCTGGTTGTGCCATTGAAAAGATCTAATTTAAAGGGTTCTGGGGTTCTAAGCCCTATCACTACCAAGTCTCCTATTTTTTTGGCATACCCCTTCACTACTTCACCCCTGTAATAGTCTCTTTGGTTATTGTATATTTCTTTGAAATACTCCAGATCAATATCATCCATATTCTGGGAAGTGTCAGTCAGCTTGAAAATCCTTCTGATTTCATCTGCTGATACAGTCAATATTATATCTCCTCGGGTGTCCCTAAAAACCCTAGTCACCTTATCATAAGTGTTCACGATCAAGATGAGTAAATCAGTATCCATGAACACACTGGGGGCTATCAGTTTTCCCACATCTAATTCCCAAATATTACAATCTGGGGTAGAGGCGTTTCTTTGACTATAGGCCGTTCTAAACAGAGTAAGGCCATCAAAACTAGTAGTAGTATCTTTTTCCCACCTACCTGAATCATATAACCCTTCCCCAATTTTGAAGTGGGGATGTTGTGGAACTACCTTTTTGGCTTGTGTGGCATCCCCTGAGGACAATGGTAACTGGTGCGACAAATCTTCCCTAACGTTTGATTTTTGGTAATCGACCTGTCCTGAAATTTCAACTCTGGGGGCCATTCTAAGGGTTTTCTATCAAAACTAGAACCAAATTCTGAAACAAGAGCTCTAAAACCTTCTCTGAACTGCAAATTCTACCTCAATTTTGAATGCAAGTGATCAATAAGCTTACCTGTTCTACACAGAAGTCACGTGGAGCTGGTTTTCTTCGCAATTCTATCTCTGCTCAAATAACTTTGGTGAATTATTGAGGTTGCAGTTGGCTTGATCAATTTCATGGCCTCAATCACATCAGTCCTTTGAATTTAATACAACTAGAGGTGTCACACATTCTGCAATTAATCCATAGCTTCAATTTCGTGGCTTAACAGCTCTCTGCAACTTGTTCTGTCAATTTTGAATTTGAGCCGTCGATTTTGGACATCCCTTTTCGCATCTAACGGCTATCTTATTTTCTCAGAAATCACTGTCGACTAAGGACATGTGTTGATTCCACTTATTCACTTATACATTAAATGTCGAGCATCTTGGAGATAAGCAGATAAGCGAGCCATTAGATATGAAGTAACTAAACTGAACTTTAAACCTTCGCCAGCTTTGAGTGCCTGGGCCCACCAACTGCCAGATGTCATCACCGCTTATTTGCTTATACATTAGATGTTGAGCATCTTGGATATAAGTGAATAAGCAAGCCATCAGATCTTTCCAAACTTGTGCACCATTCATCAGAATGCCTTTACAATATTCTCAGCCCCACCAAGGACACACGTCGCCTCCGCTTATTCGCTTATACATTAGATGTCGAGCATCTTGGAAATAAGAGAATAAGCGCGCCGTCTAATCTTTTCTAAGTTGCTCGCCTTTTAACAGAGGATTTCTTAACATGCTCGGCCCCACCAAGGACACGCGTCACCTCCGCTTATTCACTTATACATTAGATGTCGAGCATCTTGGAAATAAGTGAATAAGCGCGCCGTCCGATCTTTTCTGAGTTGCTTGATACATAAGGGGATGATGTAAAAGGGAATTTTCACAACGAGACTTGGGAAATATTAAAATGGTTAGGAATCATGGACTTTTGTAAAAAGCAACCCAATTAACATGGACACATGACTTAATACAACTTAAGTGACCAAAAAAGTAACATGGAAATAGAACCGGCCAAGGCATTTAGGGTTTTTTAGTCATTTTCCACAAAATTTCAACTAGGTTAAGGGTTTGAGAATACTCTACAGAGGCATAAAAACAATTTGAATACCAATTTCAAAGCCCTTGACACTACTAATGACAGGAGACCCTATGAAAGTTACAAGGCACATTTTGGACAATAAATAGCACCAACACCTTTAACATGGTAAGATCCTAACATGGTGTATTCCAGAAGAGTACAGATTTTGTGGGTATCATCTCGCACCGTGGTTTTTTTCCCATTTGGGTTTCCATGAGATAATTATGGTGTTTATATTGTATGGTTGATTACTTGTGGATGCATGCATTGAAATTTTTACTTATGTTAGTTGATATTGAATGTTTTGGTGCCTAGACTTTAAAGAAGTTGAATAGGGTGAATTTGTGGATTATTGATTCACCCCTCCCCTCTCAATAATCATACCTATAATAAAAATTGGTATCAAAGCTAAGGTTCCCTGATTGTGATGGCTTAACAGCTTAGGGAAAATATTTGAATATGTATAAGAAGGAAGCACCTAATTTCTCTAAGAAAATTTTTTGTACATGGATAAGCAGGATGAAGCTGCATCTATCTAGGATTGGAGAGAAACAATTGGATCATCTAACAACCAAGTATGTTCAACCTTCTATCATCCTAACTCCTGATCAAATGAAAAGAAAGATAGAACATAACTCAGTAATGATAGAAATTGCAAGTGCTTTATCTGATGTTGAATCTGTAGATATTAAAGAAATGGATAATGCTAAAGATATGTGGGATAAGTTGGTAATAGTCCATGGTGGTGATGTTCATTTTCAAAAATAAAAGGTAGAAGGTCTTAGAGGAAAGTATGATGAAATGAGAATGCAAGAAGGGGAGAACATTGCTCAATACAAAAATAGACTAAAAATAGTTGTTTCTGCTATCAAAGGAGCTTGTGGTCAACTTGAAGAAGATGATGTGGTAAGTAAAATCTTGAGAACCCTTCTACCACAATATGCTATTAGAGTCTCTTCTATACAAGAATTGAGATCTATCAGACCAACAAAGGTGACTCTAGACTCTTTGGTTGGAAAGATTAGTAATTTTGAGTTGCGTAACTTTGATAATAGTGTGCCTATGATAAAATCAACATTCAAATCTTCCCTAACCATTGGCTCATCAAAGAAAGGAAAGGAAGTCTCTAACTATTCTAAAGGAAATCATGATTATGATTCTATCTTATATGAGGAAAGAGAACAAGAAGAGTTAGAAGAACTGCTAGCAATGATATTACCTAGAGGAAAAGGAAATTACAAAGGTAAACTTGCCTTAAAATATTTTCATGTAATAAAATTGGTCATATAACATCTAGGTGTCCTGACAATGGTAGGAAGGATAAGTTCAAGAAATTTAGGAACTTTAAAGACAAGAGCAAGACATCATGTTATCAAGAAGAAGATGAAGTGACTGATGAAGAATTAGATGGAAGAGATGATGAGGAAGAGATGGTTTTTGTCGCAGTTAAAGAAGAACCCTCAACCGGTGTAGATGGAGATAGTGAGGATAAAGCATTGAATTCAAGCATGAATTATAGTGGTGACTGGATAATAGACAATGGGTGTACACATCACATGACCGGTGACAAAAGAAAATTTATTTCAATGGAAGAATGTAATGGTGGTGCAGTCATATTTGGTAATGGTGCTCCATGTGTAGTAAGAAGTAAAGGTTCAATAGCACTTAATGATAACACTAATTGTGATGATGTTTATTAGGCTGACAGATTGAAGTATAACTTCTTAAGTGTTGCTTAGTTAAATGAAAAAGGTTTCAAATTAGAATTTAGTAATGGTGTCTTCAAGATCTTAGGAACATCTGGAGATTTGATTGCTACTGGTAAATATAATAGAGGTAACCTAATCTAATTTAACTTTACTAATAAACATTTCTTATTTACAAAAGTGGAAGACTGTTGGCTATGGCATAAAATATTTTTTCATGTTAATTTTGATAATCTGGTGAAGGTCAGTAAGCATAAATGTGTTAGAGGTTTTCCTAATTTAGCTAAGCCTGAGAATGCTGTGTATGGAGTTTCAGTAGGGAAATCTAACTAGGTATATCTTTACTAGTAAATTCTACTCATCTCATAATATTATTGACCTTGTACACACTGACTTGTGTAGATCGATGAGAAAAAAGAGCTGCTACGGGGATAAGTACTTTATCTTATTTGTTTTTTATTACTCAAGGATGATGTCTATTATGTTTTTAAAGGATAAATATGATTTTTTCTACATGTTTATGGTGTATAAAGCAAGAGTTGAAAAATAAATAGGTAAAGCACTCAAGTGCCTTAGATCTGATAGAGGAGGTGATTTTACCTCACATGAGTTCAAAACATTTTGTGAAGAACATGGAATCAAGAGACAAATGTTAGCACCAAGAACACCATAAAAAATGGAATTGCAAAGAGAAGGAACATATCCATAATTTATTATGCAAGAACACTTTTGATACAAAAGGGAGTGGATAAAACCTTTTGGAGAGAAGGTGTAAGTATTGTTGTTTATACTTTTAACCAGGTACAACTAAAGAAAGGTACAAACAAAACACCTTATGAGCTTTGGTATAGTCATACTTCTAGTGTCAATTACATCAAAAAATTTGGAAGAAAATGTTACATAAGAAGGATGATGAAAATGGTAAATTTGATTCTAAGAGTGATGAAGGAATATTTCTTGGCTATTCTACTAGAAGTAAAGATTATAAATGTTTTAACAAGTGTACTAACAATATGATTGAGAGTTCCAATGTCAAAAATGATGAATTTTCTGAGATAAATGAGGATGATAGCAAGAAGGAACTGAAAGACTATGACACATATATTTATGTTCAACTGATGGAGCCATATACAATACCATAGGTGACTAAAGTGATGAATGATACACAACCGGTGAATGATGATAGAGGTAACCAAAGAACATAACCGGTACTCCCAAGGTATGTGAAACTTAATCATACACAAGATCATATTATTGGAGATAAAAATGTTGGAGTAATGACATGAAGTAAGGTAAGAGAAAGAACTTGTCTGCTATCTGAATTAGAACCTAAAACTATTAAAGATGCTTTGGAAAATTATTATTGGGTTATGGCTATGAAATAAGAAATAGATAAAATAGAGAAGAATGACACTTGGAATTTAGTACCTATATCTACTGACAAGAATGTTATAGGTACTAAATGGATTTTCAGGAATAAGCTGAATGAGAAAGGAGAAGTGATCAGAAACAAGGCAAGGCTAGTTTGCAAAGGGTATGCACAAGAAGAAGGAATAGACTATGGTGAAAATTTTGCACCTATTGCAAGACTTAAAGGTGTAAGGATAATTTTGGCATATGCTACTTATAAAGGATTTAAGGTATATCAAATGGATGTAAAATCTACTTTTTTGAATGGTGTGTTAGAAGAAGAAGTATACATTGAACAACCTGAAGGATTTGCAAATTATAAAGGTAAAGATATGTTATGTAAATTGTATAAATCATTGTATGGATTGAAGCAAGCTCCAAGAGCATGATATGAAAGGTTGCATGCATACCTTATTCATATTAGTTTTACAAGAACTAGTATAATAGCAATGTATATCTAAAATATGAAAGTGAAGACATAACATTGATTGATGAAATTTTTGTTGATGACATAATATTTGGTGGAAATGAAGCATTGAGCAGGTCATTTGCAGAATAAATGAGGAAGGAATTTGAAATATCTATGATAGGAGAAATAAAATTCTTTATTGGACTTCAAGTACAATAGATAAAGAAAGGTATGTACACAAGTCAACCAAAGCATGTGAAGGAGATTCTAAAAACTTTTGGCATGGAAGATTCAAAACCAATGGGAACACCTATAGTCATAGGCTGCAAATTATCTAAGGAGGATGAATCAAAAGAGGTAAATGAAACTTTATATAGATCCATGATTGGTAAATTGCAGTATGTTGTGCACAGTAGACTGGATATTGCACATTTTGGTATTGTTGCAAGATTTTCATCAAACCCAAAGGACTCACATTTGGTTGTAGTAAAGAGGATCTTCAGATATCTCAAAGGAACTGAAGATTATGGAATATGGTATGGTAAGGATATAAATTTCTCTTTGAATGTGCTTACTGATGCAGATTGGGAAGGAAATGTTGATGATAGGAAGAGAAAAAGTGGTGAAGCATTCTTTCTTGGTAAAAGATTAGTCTCCTGGACTAGTAAGAAGAATAATTAATTTCTCAATCTACTACATAGGCAAAATATGGTTTTGTTGCTCTTAATTGTCAGGAAGCGGTCTAGATAAAATAGATTCTTGAGGGAATTCATGAGGTCACAAAACCAATTATTATCTATTGTGATAACACTAATGAAATAATTATTTCCAAGAATCCAGTGATGCACTCGAAGACAAAACACATTGCAATAGAATATAGTTTTCTAAGAGAGAAGGTACAAGAGAAGGAGGTAAGGCTTAACTATGTGTCTACTAAAGAACAAGTTGTTGATATTGTGTGTGGTAAAATGTGCAACTAGAAACTACAACCAAACACTTCAATAAACCATTGCATCAAAAGGGGTTAGCAAAACATAAGATTCAAAGCATGATCAAAACCCTTAGAAATTGGCTTATTGCTTCCTAGTTGAAGCGAGTATGATTCTCATATTTTTCCATCATATTAGACATAGAGAAATCAGTGACTTGACTACTCCAAAATGGAAGATTCAATGCAATATAGAGCAAGACACATAGACTTGCATAATTTTCTCTTGAAATCTTGAGAATGAGAGTGCATGGACTATAAAATGAAATGCATAGAAACTATGATAAATGAAACTAGAATGCAAGATTTGAGCTAGAAATAGAGAGAAACATGCATCTAGATTAAGCCATGAGATGAGAACTAGCATGCCTTTAAGCTAAGAAATGAAGCTAAACAATGCAAGAAATGCAAGAAACTAGCATGAGAGTAAATAAACTATGCATGCACTATGAAATCTAGGATAAAAATAGCATTATAACTCTACTCCAAGTCTTCTTGTTATCTACTAATAGCATGTCTCTCCAAAATCTATCAAGTCTAGCCATGAGCAAAGGGAGCTATCCCTTTTATAAGAGATTCCAAGGAATGAGTGGTTGAGATTAAGAGGCAAAAGAATTTGATCAATGGTGGAGATGCAATTCCTCTCAATCCATGTAAGATGATAAAGTGATTTTGATTGGCCAACTTATGAGGAGAATAAGACAAAATTGGTATTTTCCTCTCTTTTATTTGTTTTATTTGATTTTTGAGTACACACCCATGTGTGAATGGGTTCACTTTTTGAGACTTAGGACTTTTTGATTTTATCCCAATTTTTATGCTTTTTGGGTTTAGGCTTTGATGATTGATGATTTGATTCAACAAGTTAAGATTAAAATTATGTAAGAAAGTTTGATTAAATGCTCAATAATTTAGAGTCCAACAATAATGTCTTAGATTCAGGATTTATGAAGATCAAAATATTTGAGAAAAGGGGCTATGGGTTTGTTAGACCATTTTTGGGTGATTACATTTTCCCCTCTTTGACTAATGTGTGATCGATCTGGGAGCACACTGGGTCAAAGAACATTTAAAGATAGCTTGAATATTGAAATAGCTTGATATGAAGCAATGAAACTATCCCACAGATCAGAAATCGGTTCCGAACTTGATCAAACAGAGACTGATTGAAGATTCAAAGATATCAGCTCTGAACTTGATTGGGCGAAGAATGATGAAGATACCTGAATATATCATCTCCAAGATTGATTGAGTGAAGACTGATAGAAGAGTCTGAGCATTCAGTTTGATGTGAAGCGATGAAACTAAATGTCCGTCCTCTCAATAGATTTCCTGATTTAAGATTGAGTTTTGAAATGATGAACCAACCTGATGTGGTACGATGAGACTGATTTTCATTTGATTGATTAATTGGGATAATTGACTTGATATGGATCCTGATGAAGCCAATTACCAGATTGAGGGGAGTTCTTAGATTGATATGGTGCGATGAACCCGATATGCCCCTAGAGCTTGAAATTTTGATGTGCAGTGATGAGAATCACTTGATTAGATCTTGATTTAAGTCAGAGCCTGATGGCCTTAGAGATTGAACTTGTTTATGTGAATCAAATTATTGGTATAATGGTACTGCCCCCTCTAGAACAAAATCAAAAGGAGGGGAGGTACAAGCCTGATGGATCAAAAAAGAATTGAGATATGATATACAAGCTTGCTTTAAGGTCCTGGTTGACCAAGTGTGACCAAAATGGATTAAGGAGAGAGGTGCGCAAGAAATATGATCAAAGGGAATCTCAGATTGGAATCCTGTGAGGAAAGTGTTAACAATCAACTACATTTATGAGAAATAGGTTATTTTGCATTTTTGAGGATCAAAACATCGTCAAATTTTGATTTTGATCCCGAAAATGGATTTAGAGTGGTCCAATTAGCCAGGGGTGCAATTTTTATGTCCATAGGAGCATTTTGAAAATTAGGTCAAAATTGCTATATAAGGCCCGAAGGGGTCATTTTCAAATCATTTTCAATACATCTTTGGAGTTTTTGAGAAGCTTTTCTGAGTGAAAATGGTGGTCCCAACCTCTACTCATTGTTTCGATTGTATGCAAAGGCATGGGCGGCCCAGAGATTATCCAGCACCTGTAAGTAGGCAATAAACGTCATCTTTGCATGTGAATTTTGCTTGTTTTGTCAAATTTTTATTGTTTTTGTGCATTTTTAACCATATGCATGCGGTTTTTCGTACGGCCTTTCAAAGGAGCTCGTATGACAATTGACCAAAATCTTCTTTGTCATATGGGGTCATTAGAGTTGTCGCACGGGAGTTACCCTCCGGTCGCACGACGATATTCAAACTTGCCCCATTTGTCGTCTAGTAATATTATGTTTGTCGTATGAAATTGCTTCATCGTATGTAGTTCATTCCTATGTCATATGAACCTTGAGGCCAGTTTTGATCTTGTTGTCTTTTGTTGTATGGGAACAGAGATATTTTTCTCCTGATTTCCTGACCCAGTTGCATATTCGTCTTGCTTAGTATTCTGTTTGTGAGCTTTTCTAATGATGTTGTAGTGTTTGTAGTTTGATTTGAGTTTGATACTGATGTCATTTCTATCACTTGTCTGTATGTAGGTGCAGTTTCCTAATATTTAGTTTAGATCTACATATCCATTGACTATGCAGTTAGTTCGTGGCTTGTCTGATGAACAAAGAACACATGTCTAAGCTTGTGTCCTTCCATGGCTGTTAGAGATGCCTGATATTCGTGTAAACCATGGGATGTTAAATGCGTTAGTGGAGAGATTCCATAGTGAAGACAATACCTTTCACTTGTTGATGGGAGAGATGACCATCACTCCTGAGGACATCTATAGGATTCTACGGATTCCTTTTGCTGGTGCATGGGCGGAGTATGATTCCACACCTTTAGTTGGAGTGTGTGCATTAGCTCGTGTCTTTCATGATCCTTTGATTATAGATCGATCTATCTCCTGGGATACTTTGGTAGAGAGTTATAGAGAGCAGTGGCCTCTAGAGTGTGTACTTGCTAGATTCATCGGTGGTTTCCTCATGGTTGATCGATCACAGCAGGGGTTCTTATGTGGTTGGGCTCGGATGCTAGAGAGCTTGATCACACAGCCTGCGCAACTTGGTTGGGGTCAGTGCCTTCTAGCATAGATGTACCATGAGATGCATGAGATCACATATAGGGGTATGTGTCATGCCCAAAAGTTGGGCAAAAACACACGAACAATTTTTTTTTAAAAAGATGCATTAAAACTGGATACTAAAACATCACAAGGGTAACACATGCATGCAAAACGGTGCAAAGGGGATGACAAGACCAAAAAGGTCTCAAGGAGAGGAATAGCTTTCACAGCTATCCTAAAGGAAGTCTAAGCTCCAAACTGGAACTGGATGCAAACTGAGGTAGTTGACCAAAAGTCAACTATACTTTAAAATAAGGGAATGGTACAAACTAGGGTTCACTAGACCCTAAGGAAGACTCGCGCATGCAAATTGAGACAATCTGACTAAAAGTCAACTAGGGTTGACCAAAAGTCAACCATTCTCTGAGACACGTGAGGGAGTGTCACTAGGGTCCACTAAGCGCTATGGAAGTCAAAGGTGCACAAAATGAGATAGTTGACCAAAAAGTCAACCCATGTTGACCAAAAAGTCAACTATCTCCAAGAGGCTCGAAACTGAAACCCTAGGACCTAGAGGCCGCAAGGAACATTGGGTTCAATTATCGAGACCAACGGACATAGTTTGACCACAGTTGACTGAATGTCAACCGTGCACAAAAATGGTCAAAAGTGACAAAAAAGGCTAGAGACTAACAAAGAATGATTAGATTAAAAGTTTAAACGAAAATAAGCTTAATTCCTATACTTTTAAGCATTATAATTTTAATAAAAATGATTACATTTTAATCCCCCAAGAGATTATTTAATTAATATTTTGAAACTATATTAAATTTAATAACTAAATTAAACTAACCCATTTTAAATTAAAGACTATAATGCATAACTATAAAAATTACTACCTAAATCTAAAAAAAAAAAACCATTTAACTTCAAAATGAATTCTTAAATAAGAAAAGTTAATATGCAAGTCTAACATTTAAATTAATTAATTTATATTAAAAAAAAACATCCTAAACTAATAATATAATCAAAACTTAAATAAAAACAAATATATATATATATATAATTTCATATATATAAATCAAATCTTTTTAAACAATCTAATTAAAAAAAATCTTAACATGCAAATCCCTATAATGAAAATTCTTAACATAATATAAAAATTTTAAACCCTAAGCGAAGGGTGGAGGCGACGGATGGGATAACGGACGACAGCGACAGCGGCGGCGGTGAACAAGTCGCAGAGCGACCGCGCTTGAAGGAGGACGGGCGGTGAAACGGGAGGGGAGGGGCGGTGGTGGCCGCTTGGCGGCGACACCACCAGCCGCACGGGGTCGTAGCTAAAAGGGGCGGGGAAGGGTTGCCCAGCGGCAGCGACACCCTCCCCACTGTGCTTGCACAGTGGGTGGGTCGCTGTCTGCGCAAGGCCCAACCCCCGTAAAACCAACGGCAGCAGTGGGGATGGGAGGCTTTCGGCCCGCCCAACCAGTTCCGCCCTTTTTAAATTTGTTTAAAAAAATCATTTTAATAACTTACTTACGTTAGTATTGATAAAAGTATCTAAAGTATTGCATCCCAAATGTTAAAAAAAAAATAGTAAGATAAGTATCATTTATTATTTTAATAAATATATTGACTGGTGAAAAATGGGACTGTATCCCCCAAAACAGGGGGTACATCCCATTTTTTTTTTTTAAATATTAATTCACCATTAGATTCTATTTTTTTTTCTCCACAATATGGTGGAAGAAAGTTTTAAATCCAACCCTTTTTTTTTGACAAATTTTTTTTTGAAGTTTACTAAATGTCTCTTTTCTTAAAAAAAATCAATCAAAATTTGAATCTAATTTTTAAACTACTACCCAATTTTATTTCTTTTACTCTTGAGAGGGAAGAATATAATTTTAGGAAAAACTAAATTTGTTGAGCATTCGAGATTCTAAATTACTCAATAAGAAAGAAGTAAAAACAAAATTTATTTAATAATAACAACTAAGGCATTGAGATTTTCATCTTCCTTCATAAGCATTTAAAGGCGACATACATAGTGTATTTTTCAATAACCACTTCTCTCAATTCAAAACAATAAGATTACATTGTCCAATGAAAACTCCCCCTTTTTTTTTTAACAAGGACATTAAAATTTCTCCCAAGTGATAAAGATTTCAATTTACTAAGGACCTTCATAAAAACATAAAATAAAAACAAACATCGTTAACAATAAGGGTTATAGGCCATAATATTACAGTGGTACTCATCTTTCGCATACAAGTGGAATACATCTACAGTGTTACACATCTTTTTCAATAAGGGTACTGTTCAATCCTTGAAACTCCACCAGGTCCTGAAGAAAAAGAATGAGGTTGACCATGGAGGCTCACCTCCCAACCTAGGCCTTTACAAGGTCACCCCCGAGCTTGGGGATCCAATCTAGAATGGGTCACAAACAAATACATCCAACAAGTAGGAAAAGAAAAAGAGTCTCAAACACAAGAAAACTTCCCAATACCAGGGTGAACAAGAGGAAGTATCTCCGAGAGACATTCCAAAAACAAGGGTAGTGGTAGACCTCACTGAAGGAGAAAGCCAAGAACACACATAGAATTTATAAGCCTCACATGGACTTGATAAGGACCATCTTTACAAGATGCTATCCTGAATAACCTCCTTATACCTCCTAAATTCCCTCAGGCCCATCTTGGCTTCATGGGTATCATGTTACCCCAAGTTTATC
>MU223135.1:295935-310873 GCA_018584345.1 Thuja plicata | reverse complement strand
AACACAGGATTCCACCGATCCTCAAATGTATAAAAAGTCTCTGATAGTCAAAGTATGTCAAAGCATAAACTACTGAAAGCATGAGAACAAAATAGTAAAACTATAACAGTCTAATGTAGGTCTCACAGTATGAGAGGGATGGCTGCAGGAGTTATGGTTTTGCAGTATAGACTTGGGAGCATCTTCCCGTTTGTAGACCTGTTATAGCGGATACTCAGTAGGGTGGACAACCTTATGTGTACAGATATTCAAGTTTCATCACACAGCCCTTCCTAGGCAAGACAAAGTATTGGAGGCGTCAGCTAGATGATTTGAGTCTGGTTGTATGGAGACCTTACTTGCAGGTAGAGGCCTAGGATGAGTGGAGAGTTGTTCACAGAGAGTTCTTTGTTTCTCGCCCCTTGCTAGGCAAGACATCACTAGTGATAGAGAGATTTGCACTGTCTTGGGTATTGTGGTAGTATGGTTGTATTCAGAGTATATCTACAGAGTACACTGCCTATGCTTGATTTTTGGATGAGGAGTGCAGAGGCTGGTCTAGAAAGTAAGAGTTTATCTTGTGTATTTCTTTACTCTTTGTGCTTATTTTTGCATAGGTAGTTTAGATTATCATAAACTGAGCATTTGGAATTTCTATTATGCAGGTTATCTCTAGCATTATGTACCCAGGAGCTCATCGGGCTTACTTGACCGTCATGGGATTATCAAGCAGGAGTAGCAGATGCAAGAGTCACTCCAAAGTATCGAGACCATTTATCAAGGTATCCTTTCCCTAGGTTTATAGATCCGACTGAGAGGGTGCCGAGGATTGATGATGATGGTCCAGGGTAGGCACCGGTGGTAGATCCGTTGGTTGTTCCACAGAGAGTACCTCAGTGAGCACGATTGAGGACTCCTACGCAGCTAAGAGTAGGAGTGGGTACTGGTCCTAGTAAAAGTAGGGTGTCAAAATGATAGAGAGAATGTGGGGAGAGGGGTACCCTAGCATCCATTGGAGGATAGGTGTCATCCACACAGGTGGTGGAGGAGGAGATGCCTAATGTGCAGCTCGATCTAGGGCTAGATGATGCAGTGAGGATAGTTTGGCAGCGCCGAGAGGCACGGGAGGCTACAGAGTAAGAGGGTCCTTAGGGAGATGAGGATTAGAGGGAGCCACAAACACCTCAGGATGTGATCAAGTCATTGAGGACATGACTATGGTCCTCTGAGACACAGCTAGCGGTGGCTTAGTCTCAGATTGCAGAGAGAGACCAAGTGATTGCAGGGCATGAGCAAACGATTGCAGGTCATGAGGAGAGGATCTAGGCACTACAGAGCCAAGTGACCTTTCAGACTAGTAGGGTGAAATATTATTTTGTGGCATATACGATAGTGGTTCTGAGGGCACAACAGGTGTCTTCATACTCAGAGTATTTAGCACAATCTGAGGGAGTAGTCCCTCCACCTAGGACAGATGTTCCTCCATGCCCACCGCTTGGTGGTGGCGAGGGAGGAAGTGAGACTTGATTACCCTTCTTCTATCTTATCCCATTCTTATTTTTGAGATCCATTGGATTGTATATGATTCATTTGCATTGAAGGTGCACATTTTTGCTCGATATTTATGGGAGCACATCCTTTTGTGTACACTGATATGTTTTGAGAGATATATGTATATGATGATCCTTTTGGTGCTTGATATGTTATCTTGTATTTATCTCTATTCACACATTCTATTGTTGTTGTATGATATATTGATGTTATATGCTTTATGTAGCTTAGATCATAACTCATGCATGCTTCGTCTGTGCTGACCATTTGATACGCTCTTGTTCTTTGTCATTAACCTTTATGTGTATGTAATTAACCTATGGGGAGATGAAATGCAATTTTTTGTGTCAGCGGAGGAGTTAGAAGATTTGGTTATAGGGATAGCTCTAGGTTTTTAGAAGATTGGATGGAATAGATAATGATACTATTTATGCAAGCCTAAAAATGCAACCTATGACACGAGTCAAGTCACCAATTTTTGTAGTCACAATATTTTTATCATTTGGACATGTGGGACACCTGAGTTAGTACAACCCTTACTAGCTCCTTAGGAGCTATAAAGATATGAATATGACCCTTCATCGGATAGGTGTGAGAAATGAATGTAAGCATCTAGGCATAAGCACCGAGATGACCTGAACACTATTTCTAGTTTTGATATAAAAACAGTACACCAGCATCGAGGCATTCAGAGCCAAGATAACCATGAGTGAGTTGTTGTTAAAACAAGTAGAATAATAGACAAGGAGATAGTACCATCCTCACCTTATGGTGCAAGAGAGTAAGATCAAGGGATGTGTGGCTTATCCACCTAAATGCGGAAGCTCTTACCACATACACACTACTATCTTGACATAAGAATCATTGGAACTACACCAACAAGCAGCAATCAAAGAAAACATAGGAAATCATTAATAACAAATAGCATACAAGAAAATGATCAGCAATCATTCAGTCTATTTAACTTGTTGATGAGGTGAGTGTTGAGGAACACTGTCATGTGTGTTATTGTATGTTTTATCCGATGTTGTGTTTAGGAACACACGTTTTGTCCAAAGGGGAAGTGTTGAGAAACACTGTTGATTAAAGTGTTGAAAAACACTAGTGTGTCAATGGCAAACTGTCCAGAGGAAAGACCAAGTGCGGGGACTTTAACAGGTTGACCAATAGGATATTGGGATAGTTGGAGGCCTACACAAGACCTAAAGAGAGCTTCAATTAGTGAAGTAAGGACTAACTTGATACGATAGCTCAGAGAAGTACATAGATCATCCCATAGATGAGATGACCCAAGAAATGCTTTGATAGATGGATTATTGAGCTTACAAGTGGCGCATGTTGCCAGGTTTTCACCACTTGGTAGAGATTCTATTTTTGCTACCAGGGCGCCTATTTCCAGTTTTTCACCAAGGCACTTTTTCTTGATTTTCAATTTTTTTGTATTTTTCATTTATTTATTTTTTTCTCTTTTACATTTTTTTTTATTTGACTCACTGAGGCGCTTGTTTGCCAAGTTTTCACCAAGACAGTCATTTTTTTCAGGACATTTTCCAAATGTTTTTGATCTTTTCACTCTTTTTCATTGTTTTTAATATTTTCTTAGGATCATATGTATGTACATGTTGCTAACCAGCGAGAATGCTCAAGTGTAGAATTTCTTTAGGTGGAGTGTATTGATAGGATCAGTAAAGATATCCCCTTCTGGAGTTGATAGCTGGTAGGCCCTAGAGCCAAATGTTGTGGTGATCACAAAGGGACCCAGCTAGTTGGGTTCAAACTTCCCTTTTTGTTCACGATGCTATTGATTTTTGGGATTCTCTTTGAGCACAAGGTCTCTGACCTGAAATTCTCTAGGTCTCACCTTTTTGTTGTATCCTCAAGACATTCTCTTCTGATAGACCCTTAGATGGTCAAATGCTACTTTTCTATGCTCGTTGAGTAATTCTAGTTCTTAGATTCTAGAGATCTGATATTCTTCATCTGTGATGAGTCCATGCAGGTTCACTCGAAGTGAAGGTATTTCAACTTCAATGGGAAATACAGCTTTTGTTCCATATACCAAAGAAAATGGCGTTTCCCCTGTAGGTGTTCTGATACTTGTTCTATAAACCCATAAGGCTAGATTAAATTGAAGATGTCAATCCTTTCCAGTCTTACTCATTGTTCGGTGTAAGATCTTCAATATGTTCTTATTGGAGGCTTCTGCATGTCCATTCCCTTGAGGATAGTAAGTAGAAGAACAGTGTTGGGTAATCTTGAACTTGTCACAAAGTTCATCCATGTCTTTGTTCTTAAATTGTCCCCCATTGTTTGTCATAATGGATGAGGGGATACCGTATCTACAGATGATATAGTTAAGAATAAACATGGATACTTGTTTACCCATGGCTTTGATCAATAGTACATCTTCAACCCACTTGGTGAAGTATTATGTCGATGTTATGATGAATTTATGTCCACCTAAAGATGATGGGTAGATTTGCCCAATCATATCAAAGGCCCATTGTTGAAATGACCAGTGAGTAATAAAAGGTAATAGCTCACATGCGGGAGCGTGAATCAAGTGACCATGAGTTTGGCACTTCTTGCATGTTTTAGAAAACTGTATAGCATCTTTTTCCATGGAGGGCCAATAATACCCTGCTCGGAGGAGTTTCTTAGCTAACGAAAGACCATTTGAATGAGATCCACAAACACCTTCGTGGACTTCCTTTAGCATGCATTTGGACTCGTCGTGTTCTAGACACCTAAGGAGATTACCGTCAAGACTTCTTTTGTACAGGTCATTAGCCATGATTAGGTAACGGGATGCATTCCTTATAAGGCTTCTCTTTTCATTTCTTGATAGGTTGTTTGATAAAGTTTGGTTTTGGAGGTAAGAGTAGATATGCATGTATCGGGAAGAGTCAGTACCTATGAGGAAGGACACGACTCAGGATTTAGGGGAATCATAGGTGAGAAAGAGGAGTTCTTCCACCAAGAATTCATAATGAGCATGGTGTTCTTCAAGTTGCAGCATGGAGGCCAAGGTAGCCATAGCATTGGCTACTTTGTTTGCTTCTCTTAGTATCTGTTGGAAAGTAAAAAATATGAAATATTTTTTGAGAGAGTCAACCATCCATTTATATGGCAGCAATTTATCATCCTTTGTTTGATATTGATCATTGACCTAATTGATTACCAGCTATGATTCACCATAAATATGTAGTTCAGTGATTTTCCATTCAATAGCCATCTTCAGACCATTTGCCAAGGCTTCGTATTCTGCAATATTGTTAGTGTAGGGGAACATCATCTTGTAAGCCTTTGGTATCTTATATCCTTGTGGCATGATAAAGAGAGTTCCAGCACCAGCTCCTTGTTGTGTAAAGGATCTGTTGAAGAACATCGTCTAGGTGTGTTCTGTAAGATAGAAAATGGATTCATCAGGAAATTCTATCAGCAGTGGACATGTGTCATGTAAAGGAGCATCAGCAAAGTGATCAACAATAACTTGTCCCTTAATTTCCTTTCTATCAATGTATTCAATGTCAAATTCACTAAGAACCATGACCCATTTAGCCAACCTACTTGTGAGAGTTTCTTTGTTTAGTAAGTACTTGAGAGGATCTATTTTGGCAATCAGCTTAATAGAGTGTGCCAGCATGTAGTGTCATATTTTTTGAGAAGCAAAAACTATAGCAAGACAAGATTTTTCAATGATACTGTAGTTATGCTCATAAGACACCATGGTCCTGCTTATGTAGTATATAGCTCCTTCTTTTCCTGTCTCATCTTGTTGTGCCAACAAAGCTCCCAAAGATGTGTCTATAGCCGAGATGTATAGAAGGAGAGGCTTTCCTGGAATGGGTGCCATCAACATAGGAAGATTAGCAAGGTATTCCTTGATTTGTTGGAAGTTCTTTTCACACCCTTCATCCTAGCCAAAGGTAACTCCCTTATGCAATTTTTTTGTGAAAGGTTGTGCTTTATTTGCTAGTTGGGATATAAATCTTTTGATGGATTGAAATCATCCCTGTACTATCCTAACTTGACTGATATTGTGAGGAGGTGGCATTTCAATTATTGCCTCTACTTTCTCTAGGTCAACCTCAATTCCTTTGGCCAAAACAATGTACCCTAGTAGCTTTCCAGAAGTTACGTCGAAAGCACACTTCTTAGGGTTCAATCTAAGCTTGAATTGCTCTATTTTGTCCAAAATCTTTTCTAGGTCTTTCAGGTGAGTGGCTCTTTTTACAGATTTAGCTAGAGTATCATCGACATAATCTTCCATGCTCTTATGCATCATGTCATGGAATATGGTGGTCATGGCTCGCTGATAGATTGCCCCAACATTTTTGAGACCAAAAGGCATGACATTCCAACAAAATGTACCCCATGCACAGGTAAAGGCAGTTTTCTCCTGATCTTTAGGAGCTATTCGTATCTGATTGTAGCCGGAGAATCCATCCATTAGCAATTACATCTCATAACCAGTTGTAAGATCCACAATCATATCAATGTTAGGTAATGGGAAGTCATCCTTGGGACAATCCTTGTTCAGATCCTTGAAATCTGTGCAAACTCATATTGATTTATCATGTTTAGTCACCAGGACGATGTTAGAAATCCAATCTGCATAGGCTATAGCACGAATGAATTTGGCTTTTAGTAATTTTTCCAATTTAGCTTTGACCAATAGTGCCACATGGGGATGCATCTTTTAGAGCTTCTATTTGACTGGTTTGACTCCTAGAGAAATTGATAAATGGTGCATAATCAGGTCTATGTCCAAACCTGGCATATCTAAGTAAGACCAAGCAAAGTTGATTTTCTTTCTTATGAATAATTGAGTGAGCTCTTGATTTTCTCATTCATACAAGGATTGTGTTAGATAGATGAGATGAGGAGCTTCTGTTGTTCCCAGATTTACTACCTGTGTCAGTTCTATGAGTACTTAGGATCTTTCTTGAAGATGATTAGGGAGGAGATCAAGTTCCCTATCCTCAGGTGCCTTAGAAAGGTTTTCACCATCGGATACACCTTTTTTTTTACTATTTTTGGATCTGACACTGCCATGGGGTGGTTTTCACCATTAGTCCTTTTTTTCTTTCTATCTTTTTTCGTTAGGCTGAGGAACTTGATGTCCCCCTCTATCATGCTTACGCTCATTGCACTGGTGGAAGAGGTAAGGGGTTCAATAGCATTTAGTTAGAAAGCCAAAGTATAGTCGTTAGGAGCAGAAACAAGATCTAGGGAGGCATCATGATCCCAGTCAATTAATTTAGGATGGACAAGGGGTAAGGGCTCGATAGATTCCAAGCATAGCACCAATTTATCCCAATCATGGTCTTCAATGGGCAAGAGGAGATCAGTGATGGCACTCTCTGAAGGGTTTCCTATATCACGATTTGCCCTAGTTCATCTAGCAGAGTCATTGTTGGTAGTCTGAGGATTCGATCTGTTTGAGCTAGCATTTTAATTTTCTCTTGTCTCTCGAGCGGCCATACATTCTAGAAATACACTCATTGTCATAACCTGGATTCTCCTAGATGGAACAAGTGGTGGGGGAGCCATATCTAGTTCTTGAAGGTCTCTGAGATTCCAAAAGTCACCACTCCCTTGTATTTCTTGAAGATCCTTGAGATCCCAAGTGTCATCATTTTCTTCTATTTCATTCTCCCATTGTTCCCATGGTCCATGACTATAGCTAGTGGAGATATGATCATTTCTATTACTGGTGGATGTGCCAGCATGGCTAAAACATCTGTCAGTGTCCCAATCTTGCATAGATGATGCAAGAGCAATCTCGGGCTCTCTCCCAAAATTCTAGTTCATGTTGTGCAGGAGAGGTATTTTATCTTCTTCTTCAAAGTCATTATTAGGAATGGGAATGTGTTCTGGTTCGGGGTGTTCACTCAGTGGTTCATTGGTATGGATACTATCTTCATGAAAAACATATGATGCAAACTTGTGAACCACATCTACCTCAATATCCATTGTAGTGTCAGAGAAGGAGTCCTATTCATACTCATTAGAGTCTGTATTAATTGAATGGGGTAAATCTAACACATGTGCGGGAGTCATAGCTTGCCCCCTGTTAGGATGTTATCACATTAGAATAGTGCCTAGACCATAATCAAACTGAATAGGAGCTTGATCTATGTCTTCTAGAAAATGAGAGAGAGTCCCCAGGACACTTAGGTAATCATGGTATTCATTTTTCCAATCAGCACTATGTTGAGTGGAATCATCTTCTGATTTTGTAGAGGTATGAGGAGAGACCTCTTCAACAGCATGTACTCCATCATTTGAAAAGTGTGTTAAGTTAAGGACATGGGAAGTGAAGACAAGTTGCCCCCAGTTAGGGTGTCTATCCATTGATTCTTGGGTTGGTATTTCCATAGTACTGGTGCTAGACCCATTTTTTTTAAAGAGAGTTTTGGAGAATGAAGTGACATATGGTTCTCCTTGATATGTTGGATTGTCAACAGTGGCACTCATTAACTACTCAAAGGGGAGAGGGATGATTTCATCTCCGCTATCAATGTCTGTGTCATAGATATCTATGTGAGTGCTATTAGGATGATGATTCTTGTTGGAATTATATTGGAATGATGTACTGAGAGGGGAGGGGTGAATCAGTACCTCTAAAACTTTTCTTGGTTAGCCCATTAACCCTTAGTCATCAGTTTGTAAATTATCTTATCTAACTATTCATCTTTCTTTATGTATATGCAATCATAACATAATTTCTTTAATATGTAACCATATAAGAAACATTCATGAAAATAGATAACACATGACACAAAATATGATATCACAGAAAACTCTTGTTAGGAAGTAAAAACTGTGGTGGGGATTGTTACCCACAAGACTTCATTGTCTGCAAATAAGAAGGGGTCGGTTAAGGATTATAATTGGTCGCTTCTAATTACCTACCCTATTAGGAGTATTACAGTGGAGACCTGTTAAGATCTACTTCATTTGAAGCTTTAGCAACACTGTTAAGTGTGCACTCTGTTAAGAGATTTGTAAAGAATGGTTAATTCCACCTACAAAAGGATTTTAGATGTGATGCACTTGTTAGAATGCAACTACATAAGTCTTTGATCTGATGATGTATGCAATCTCTAATTGCTGATAACATATCCAATAAAGCTTCCTATGTATGAGTAATCATCTTTTCATGACTGAATAATACGTTTGTCTGCTCGTCGGTAGCCTCTGTGTGTTCTTGATAACTGATGTGATTTGTTTCTAAAATTTGCATGAATTATGCCTTCTACTCCTTAGATGCTCTTCATGGCTATCAACAACAATGAATTCATAATTCACAATTGATCGAACATCTATGTATACTAGATTTTAGCTCTATTCTTGATTCATTCTTCACAAGTTAACTCTAGATCCAAGGTTTACAAATTGACCTTGATCTTTAGTTATATATGTTTTAGATCCATTAGGATGCTTTAAAACATTTACATAAAGCTTTCTTGACCCTCGAGTAATTATTTAAAACAAATTAAAACTCTAAAAATAGAATCACAATGCTTTATCTGACGTGTAAAACTCAGATCCACTATTTGTGGGTTCTCTAACTGACTTTTGATTCTGATGGTCAGGCTTCTCTTTTAGTTTGTCGGTTTTCTTTGCCGTCGGTGTTCCTTTCTTGAACTATTTGTCAGGCATGCCTTTTCTACTCCGTCAGTTTTGTTCTCAAAACTGTATCGTCAGTGATGATCTTCATGTTATGTTGTTGACCCGTCGGTGATGTCCTATTTAATTTGTCGGTGCAACACTTGTCAGTGTTCATCAGTCAATTCCATACTTTTCATTTTCTCATACTCTTTGTTCTATCAGGTATGCTCGTTGTCTGCCAGTTATGCTTGTAGTCTGCCAGTTATACTTGTATCGATGATCTTTGTCAATGTTTTTCACTAAGTGTACTAATGGAAAAGTTAATGTCATCAATCTCCCCCTTTGACATTAGTATCAAAAACATGATATGTGCAACATACTGAATGTATTAGTATGTACACCTATGTCATTTGAATGACTCCTCCTATGTATATGTCGGTAAGTGTAGGTATATATACATATCCTTATGTATTGTTCTTTTCCCCTTTTTTTAATATATTGTACATAACTATCTTTATATATTTGTTCCTTCTGTACATACAATATACATTTCCTTTCTATTCCTCCTTTTTTGATAATAAAGGTAAAGGTACTTACATCTTGTCAAAAAGGTGGGAATGTGAGGACTTGATCTCCTCCATCATCTTTTCCCATTTATCCTTCAACATTTCTAGAGCCATGTGCTCAAGTGATATCCTTACATGTATATCATAGATGTTTTCTACTACAGACATCTCTGGGGTTGCAATTAGGTTTCTTGCTTCAGAAATATGCTATTGTAAAACAGTAAGATTAGGCAAGATGTGTGCCTATAGTTCTGTAATCTCACCTCTTAGTTGCGTTTTAGCATCCCATATTTCTTGTCTTAGCCTGTTAGCCTCAATGACTTTGTCATGATGCGCGTTGATACTGTCTGCATTTGAGGTTAGGCTTTGTGCACTCGTTGTGACATTAGAATCTATTTCTGCTAACTTGTCACTATTTTCTTTTGTAAACTTTTCAAGTGTGCACATCTTTTGAACTAAGGTAATTGCCTCAACAATCATTGGCTCTAATTGATTAGTTAGTTCAGAGAGCTTTACCTTGTTCACTGCTACTTCTTGGCTAATCTTATCAATTAACTTGTGTTGATACTTTTTCTCTACTTGTTCTTCCATAGCTTGTTATGCATCTATATTCTGGTCTGTGATGGCATCGGTAAGAAAAGCTATTTGTTCCTTAACTATAGCATTTTGTTCAAGTTTCACCTCAGGAACAAGTTGTTGGAGAATGTCTCTTGCCTTGTCAAGTGCCATTGTTTCCATGTGTTCCTGTATCATTTTCTTCTAAATGGCTTTCCTTTGGCATAGCACTCCAAAATCTTGAAGTTTATCAGTATCCAAAGCAGTAATATCCAAGTTTGGGACTTCTATTACTTCATCCAGTGTAACAGCCAAGATGTCTTTCTTCAATGCTTTTTTCTTCTTTTTCTTTGGCTGGGTGGCAGATTGGTGTACTACCATTTTTAAAGCATGAGATTGGGTTGACTTGGTAGGTGAGGGTTGAGAAGATGAAACATCCCGTTGTTTCTGTTCTGAGTCCACCGACTGGTTTTGTGAAGACGTCTCCTCATTGGCCTTAGGTGTATCAATAGATATATCTTCTTTGTATTTTGTGCCTTTATCCTACTTGACTCCTTCACTCTTATTTTTTTCTTCAACTTTTCTCAATGTGTCCTCAGTTTTGTCATCTGCTTCTTTGTTTTGATCATTTGACACTTCTTGCTAATTTTCGGTTGCATCCTTCATTTCTGTATCTATATCCTTTTGAGTGTTGGATGCATCTTTTTTTTCATCATTACCCATATCCTTGGGTATATCATCATCTTTCTTAGATGATTTATCTTGACTTGATTGAATATCAATAGCATCTATTAATATATTCATGATTGTCAGTGTATTGACTGTTGCAGTGTCAGTAGTTGAATCCTATCTGTCGGTATTGCCCTGTACAATATTTATGTCTTCATCTTTTTGTACTTCTACTGTTGGGTCTTTTCTTGTAGTGGTATTGACAATGTTGTCTAGCCATGATTCATCATTTATATCATCATCCAAGTTACCTTTTATTGTTAACTCTTCTTTGGTAACTTCTTCATCCTCTAAACTGATGTGAATTGGACTTTTTGGTACTTGTGATTCATCATTTATGTCAGGCCATTCTTCATCTACATTATCAACCTATTTCTAGCCAATTATTTGAACTTCTTCATTGTCTAACTCTGTTGTTGAGTTATCTTTCTGAGTGACTGTTTCCTTCTCATAACTGCTCTCCTCAGCAGGATTGAGTATCTTGCTCCATTTATCATGAGTTTCTTGTTCTAGCTCTATAAGCTTCTCTTCAAGAAATTTGTAAGCTCTCATTTTGGGTGAGAAGTTTTTCTCATATTTCTCCATGATTTCATTTATTTCTTCTCTTTTTGATTGAGGAGGCATAAGAGAAACAAGTACTCTTTCTCTTATCCATTTCTCCTCGTGGAGTGCAAATGTGAACCTAGAAGATAATCTAATCAACAATTCTTGTGGTACATCACATGTAGTGACTTGAAGTGGGACATAATAATGTTTGCACATTTTAGCTATAATTGCATCTTCAATTTTATTCTATTCTACAGAATCCCATTTCAACCATTTCCTAATCTTAGGATGTGCAATAAATGAGGCTTCTGAAATGTACTTACATATTTCATCAAGGTTTTCAGTAGTTGATGTTACCTTTGCTATTTCCTTTGTTTGTTTGATTACAGTGTTAGGCTCATCCATAGCTGAGTCCTCTAAATCCTCATTTTTCTGAACAAATTTCATCTTTTTGGTAGGTGTCCTAACTGGTTGTTTTCCCTTTGATGTGCTAGGTTTCCTTTTATACACCTTTCCTTTTATCATGGGAGAAGGAGTTGCATCCTTTGTTTTCTGACTCCTTGTTCTTAACTTCTTAGGTGGAGGAGGAGGTGGTGAATTAAAATATTCTTCCTCTAATTCATTTTCCTCTGATGTATCACCAATGGGTAGCTAGTCCTCGGTGAGTTCCTCCTTACCCTCTTGTTCCTCTTCTCCTTCAGAAGATATATTCAAGTTCTTTTTCAGATTCTTCATCATTCTGCTTAGACTATTTTACAGCTTTCTTGATAACAAGATTTGTTTTAATGTTTTGTTTGGCCTCTTCATAGGTTCCAAATCTTAGTTGCTTGTTGTCCATTGGTTCATTCAGTAGTGCCTCAATGCACTCATTGGCTTGTCCTGTTTTGATTTCATATTCTAACTTTGAGAGCCATGATTTCCTTGGTACTACTGCTTGGATGTATGTGAAATCAGTATCTACCATGAAACATATATTCTCTATGTGTTCCTCTATCAGATTTTCAGGAATCCTTATTCTGGTTTGCAAAATTTCCTTAATGGTTTTGAAATACTCATGCATAACATTATTAAAATATGTTCCTAGTGATTCTATGAATTCACCTATCTGAATGGTTATAGGTATATTTGTGTCCCATACAACTTTTCCTATGGAAGGAAAGTATTCTTCAAAGTAAAAGAATATGCACATTATGAGGGAACCAAACTTACAAGTGTTTTTCCTTGAAGATCTTATAGTACACATGTTCTCCTCCAGTTGATGTAACAGGATCTCTGCAAGATCCATCTTCTTTCCCTGTTTGATGATCTTGTATGTTGTGCTCATAGAAGTACTTGATATGCTATTCATTCTTCTCACCTGGAAGATTTTATATCCAACAACACATGGTCCAAACTTCAGTTCTACGTCAGTAATGGTGTTGACCTTGAGTGCTCTTTTATCTGATTTAGCACCAGTCAATTTTTCCACTTCCACCAGGGATGGGTGCTTGTGAGCTTGTGGTTTATTAGTTGTAGGATAACTAGTAATAGTGTGAATAAAATCCTTAGTTATTGGTTTTGTCTTATTAAGCCATAAAGTCTTGGTGTGCAATCTGTTGAGAACAATCTTTATCCATTCTATTTTGAAAACATTTGGAAAATGCAATGCATTTGTGAGTCCTTTCACTTCCAGATGTTTGTGCTCTTCTTTGAGCTTTCTAGCTTCATCACATAGTGCCCTGTAGGCATTATCTAGGTCTAGATCTCCTATTTCTGAGATCTTGCAGTGTATATAGGACCTTACGTCCTCTACTAGCAAAACCCTAGGTGGGATTCTGGAGAATGCTCTAGAATCGTCAGGTTGTGATGAAATTTCTAGGTGTAGCTTGAATTTGGGTTCAGCACAAGAGCCTCTACTAACAAGCTTGAACAATTTCTTCTTATCTTCCCTAATCTTCTCAACTCTAGAAGTTGATGCCATCATTTTGCAAAATTTTAGGACTTTTCACAAATAAAATAGTGTGGTCGGTGAACGTGATTACTTACTGATTCTCTGTGATTGCCTGTGAATGTGAATGATTTGTGTAAAATTGATTCTTGCTAGGTCTCTCTCCAAATTGCTTTTAAATCACTCTGCTCTTCTCAAAAATTGCGGGTGCAAAATGAGTTTACTCGTTAGGATTTTATAACCTTTTTGTGCCCTAAGTTTTTATTAATGCTCACCAACTCGTCGATATACAAAGATAGAGTTCGTCAATAGAGGCATTCATAACATCTTCGGTGTCTATGCAAAGCATCGGGGTTGCTAGCAGATTTGGTGACTTCACCGATGATGGTCGGTAAAGTGGCGATGATAGCTTTTTTTTCCTCAAGGTTCACCGATGTCTGTCAGTTTACACTTAGCAACTTGGGTGTTTATGTAATGACCGGTACATTCCGGTAAGTAGTGCTAACTTTTCTGTGCATGTTCACCGATGCAAATTTGTGCCCAATAACCGATGGTTTCTTTTCAATAGTTTAGCAAATAACTGTATATTGCATCTTTATTCATGCTAATATTATAATATGTGTGTGTGTGTAAATGGGTACCTATTGAAAATGACACAAACACTCAAAAAGTCATTGCATTAGCTTGAAAGGTTAGATAAAACATGCATAACCACTAATATCGACCTATTGCCTGCTAACTAGGAGGAGTGTAAATAGTAACATATCAGCCCTCAGAATATGCTACAAATCAGTGACAAATACAATCTAGCATGAAGGATTTGATTCAAATTTAAACTAAAAATATGAGAAAGCATATAATCTAGCTTGAAAACATGAAATGAAAACAATACACTAGCATGCTAAAATGGATGAAATGTGAGGCTAGGATAAATCTAATAGCATAACAATGTAATTTTATTCTAAAGTGAAGGCTTCTTTTCTCTCAAAACAGGCTTCTATTTATAGAAGAATGGGAGAGAGAGGGGGGGACAAAGTTCATTTATGAACTAGGAGGCTCATAAATGAATATGTAAGAACCATTAATGCCCAATGCATTAATAAGGCATGGGAGAGACATGGGCTTAAGGAATCTTTATTAATGAAGGCATTAATGAAGGCCTTAAAGAGGGAAGGGAGGATGTAAGAGAATATGGACTTTAAGAAAGTCCATCTTGAGAAAGTGGACTTTCTCAAGTGGGTGGAGTTGCTAAGTATTCCTTAATGGAATGTGACAACATTAGGAGGTGGGTTAGAGTAGAATTTAGGATTAGGATTAGATTAGCATGGGTGAATGGGTTGAGAAGGGTTAGAACCCAGGGTAGAAGTGGTTGAGATAGGTTAGGTTGGGGTTTAGAGAAATATTAATAAATGAAATAAACTTATTTAATTCATTTAAAAACATAGGAATTAATTATTTAAACAAT
>MU223135.1:245539-259872 GCA_018584345.1 Thuja plicata | reverse complement strand
TGGTTCCTCTTGGATAATCACCTTAACTTGCTCTTAAACAGGAAAGTAAACTTGAGGGGAAAAGGGGTAGAAGGATTGCATGGAAAGGGAAATAACTGAAAGAAAACTACCTACTAGGTGATACACCGAAATTAGGGTTTGGATCTTAGTATAGAGGAATGAAAACAATGGAGGAATTAGGTCTAATAAGTCACAACTCACTTGATAGGCTTGCATAAGTATTTCATAGGAGGGTCTGAACAAAAGACTCGACCTATGACCTGCAAACAAACATCCTTTTCTGAAACTAGGTGTAGGAATGAGACAAGACTGCTAGGGGTTGTAGTATACCCACAAAACATCTAAAATCATATCAGACACAGTAACACATAAAGTACAGAAAGTGAGAGGGACTAGGAACCCAAATTTCCATTAACAACATTCATGAATTTTAATCCAATAAGAGATAATCGAGATAGTGAAGACCAGGATAGAACAAATATCACAAGTACCTCCAGAATATCTTAATTATCAATGGGAGATTAAAAAGAGTAGAAGAACCAGAGGGTATAACAAATACCACAGATGGCTTTCTGAGAAAAGATAACTTCCTTGCAAAAGTGGGCTTCTCTCCTTTACAAAAAATGAACCTCTTCCTTCGAAATGAGTCTTTAACTCATACTTATGCTTTTTAGCCAACTGCATTTTGGAGAGTAATAACTTCCTGATCAGATCTTTTAGCTTGTCCAGCCACCGCTTAGCTCTGAAAGTCATCCCTTCAAAATATCAACATAAATGCTCCTCTACAGAAACGGTCTTATCGCTCTAGAAGAATCACCAAAGTCTTTGAAATGCAATAACTCTTCTGCAGACTCATCAAATGTATCCTCTGATCCTTTCAAAATTTGATCTTTCCAACGTCTGAGAGAATATCTAATCTTTCTGCCTCTGCAAAAATCTAATCTTTTCCTTTGTTTACATTTTTGAATTCTAGGAAAATCGCAGACTTGTACATATTTCACTCAAAAAATGGCTAAAATCGGCAAACATCACCTCCTCCTTCTTTAATTGCTCACTCGTAGTCTCTCATGCTCTATTTCTGTCTTCTGTGTGAGTGAGCGACACATGTCTCTCCTTATCCTCGGTCGCAAGCTCGCGAGCTGATCTCTGGTAACACTTTATTTTCGGCGACTGAGCGACAATTCCTTTTCTTCATGCCATCGCACACCCGCAGGTTCTTTTTCCTTTGGCCGAAAAACTGTAGCGACTGAGCGATGAGTTTATCTTTTCCTTTGGTCGCTCACCCGCGTGCTGTCTTCCCTTTATCCTTATTGCTCGGCGACCAAGTGATGACCCCTTGCTTTATGCTCGTCGCAAGATCACGGACTCCTTTTTCATACTTCAAATCTGATCAGCGACTACGCGATGACATTATCCTTCAGCTTGTCGCCTAGTCGCGAGCTGCATTCGGTTCACCTTTATCCACTGGCGACTGAGCGATAGTGTTGCACAATCACTTAGTCTCTTATTCACGAGCCATTTTCTTTTGATCTGTATTGCTCGGCGACTGCACGATGACCACTTCTTTCCTCGGTCGCACACTCACAAGTTGCTCGCCCTTTATCTTCATTGCTCGGCGAGTGAGCGATGGCCCCTTCTTCTCTGAACTCATCGCCAACTCGCGGGCCTGAAAACTTCACTTTATGACTATTTGCGAGTGCATGACATTTGTTTACTTTACTCGTCGCTGACTCGCACCTTTGAAACCTGACAAGGAACAGACATCACGACTGCGCGATACACCTTCTGCGCTGCACCCGCTCAGTCGCACAACTTGAACGACTTAACATATATGGCTCACGATTGCGCGATGACTATTCAAAATGGCTCATCACGCAGTCGCGGGCGGATCGGACCTATGCAAAAATAGATCGCGATTGCGCGATGACAGCTTATCGCGCACTCGTGCAACTTAAAGATATGACATATAACCAACGCAACTGTGCGACAAGACAAAAAGCATGATTTTGAAAAGGGCTTTGGCCATTTTTTGGGCGGCAAACACAGAATTTGAATAAACAGGCACTTTAGGAGGGATAAAAGGATTTAGACGGTCACACAGGGCAGACCAGGCCAAATTGCATAAAATGGAAAATTTGGGTAACACTAATAAAATAGAATATCTGAAGGACTAATTGAAAATAAATAATGTATAACCACAAATAAATAGAAAAGCACTTATCTTATTTTGCATTGAAAAATTTGTACATAATGGTTCAGAATTGCAGTCGTATACCCCATCTCTCTCTGGAGTTTTCTAAAATCATCTCATTGTAATGTTTTAAGGTTCAATGACCTAATATTTATATATTTTTCAAGATTTTCCCGTGAAAGGTCATACCTCTTCCCAAATACCTAATCCTCCAACTAACCCTAAAAATTTATAATAAATTAACCAAGTATAATGTTTATGGGAATAAATCATTTCCCACATTTAAAAATATATATTTGTCATCTTCTCGGATAATTTTCTTGGTTGCCAAAATTTCCTGCACACCAAAACAAAATTAGATAATTCTAAAAAAACCCTTAACCTAATGTTCTTAAAATATAGGGTATGAAAGTTATAAACATTATAATTTACCCTATAAAATAATAAAAAGATTATAATACAACTTACCCTACAAAGATATTTCAAATAATAAACAAAGGGTAAAGTAAAATATTTTGGAAAACCAAAATTTGTAATGTCAAAAATATTAAATAATTTTAGCTTTAGCAATATTTAAATAATTTAAATCAAATAAATATAATAACACCTTTCAAAATGATTTACCCTATTATGATATTTCACTTTAGTAATTTTAGGGCAATTTAAAATGATGCTAAAGAAAAAGTATTATGTTTATGAAAATCCAAATCTTATTTTAACGTAAAACTTTTAATAGCACATAAGATAAAAGTAATGATATAATATGGTTTTCTTTAACAAATAATTTAAAGAAAACACATAGACTAACTAGTTAGAGGGGGGAGCGGTAGGTAGGTAGGAAAAAGGGCTGGCTTGAGAGGTCGAGTGTTCAACTCCCGATTGCCACCCTTTTTCCCAACATCCTTATTATTCTTTTATAATTATTTTTATTTCAAAAATATATATGCATTGAATCCATTGAAATATAATAGTAATGTTTTACCCATAAATATGAAAATAGAATAATGACAATTATTTAGGCCTTTTCAATTGTTTAATAATTTTTATACTATGAAAATGAAAACAAATATTTTACTTCCTTGATATTGTGTTTATTGAGGGCCTTAAGTTTTAGGTACCAACAGTGGCTCTTATTGGGGATGTGCATTCATGCCTGGATGCAGCGAGATTCCAGATATCTCTGGAAAAAGCAGACCATAGTAAGAAAATAATCATGAAACTAGGACCAAAATAAAATAAAGTACAAGTTTAGAGAATACTTCTTGTTTCAAGAGAACAAAGGTTTCAAGTACTGACCATGGGTTGAGAACTCCTGAATGTTTTCATCAGTGTCCTGTAAATGGTAAGAATTTTCACCTGCTTTTGAGACAATCATGTAAGGTCCTAACCATAGTGCATTGAACTTACCATGCTTTCCTTTACCTTTGTTCTTTTGCATTCCATTTCAATACCCAATCACCTTCTCTGAAAGACCTATTTGACATTTTCTTGTCATGAAGGGTCTTAATATGTCATTGTTGTTGAAGATTTCTTTCTTGTGCTTGTCTTCTCTTCTCATCTAACTTTGCTAACTGGCTCAACCGGTCCTCCATAAAGTTTATGTCTTCAAGCTCTTCTTCTTGAATGAATCTATAAACTAGCAATAGATTATTTAATGGTAACCTTGCTTGTTTCCCATAAACCAATTCATAAGGAGAAAAACCTGTCGATCTTTTAATTGTCACCCTATCTCCCATTAAGCCAAGCTTAATTTTGAGTCCCATGCTTTCTTATTATTGCTCAACATTCTCCTAATAATATTTATTATTTTCTTATTGCTTGATTATTCTTGAACATTTCCTTGCAGATGGTATGGGGAAGAGTACGATAAATTGATACCATATTTATTGTAGAATTCAGAAAATTCCTTAGACCTGAAATACATACCATTATTGCAAAGGATCTTGCAAGGTACTCCAAATCTAGTAAGTATGTTTTCTGTCAAAAACTTGATGACCACTTTGCTTGTGGCTTGTCTCATAGGTATAGTCTCAACCCATTTTTTAAAATAATCTATTGCCACTAATATCCATTTATGACCTCCACTTGAAGCATCTGAAATCTCCCCAATAAAGTCTAATCCCCACATTTTGAAAGGTTCTTCAGTTTGTAAAGGAATAAGGGGTAATGCACCATTGTACTTCAGTTTCCCTAAGAACTTCTGACAAGATTCACACTTCTTAACATATTCATAACAATCCTTGAATACATGATGCCAATAATACCTGGCTTGCAATATCTTATGAGCGGTTGTCTTAGCTGAAAAGTGACCACCACATATCCCATCATGTACCTCTTTTGTAACTGACTTGGCCTGACAGATGTCTAGACAAAATAAAAGGATACCATCATTATTTTTCCAATACATACCTTGATGCTTACAACTTTATGGTTCTTTTCTGAATATCACTTAAACCTTCTTGACATTTCATATGTTTTAAGAAGTAAACTATGTTCGTGTACCATGGACAATGATCAATGCTAGTTCCTGAATTCTCCAAATCCACTTGGTTTATTTGGGTTGCATCTAAATTTATTTCTGCCATGAGTCTAGCCAACCCTTTTCCCCTTATTAAATTAGTGATTTGAATCTCAATATAAAATTCTTGAACCTGATTAATCCATCGGCATCTTCTACCTATGACTTCTGACTGCTTCAATATGTCTTTAGTTGCTGCATTAGGTACGTATGCCACAATCTTAGCTCCAACTAGATAAGGTTTGAATGAATTTACTTATTTTACTAATGCATAAGCATGTTTCTCATGTATATCATAGTTTAACTCAAAATCTTGTAAAGTTTTACTAAAGAAGGCTATTGGTTTCTCATGTCCTTCATCATTTTTCTGTAACAGGACAACTACAATGGTCTGAAAAGAAGCAAAAGAGAACAATTGAAATGGTTTTGAGAAATCAAGAGATTTCAAAACCAAAGCTTCCTTGATTTCCTTCTTAATGTTATAAAAATCCTCTAAGGCCTCATCTATCCATTTTAGAACTGCATTCTTCTTAAACATCTTCGCAATAGGTTTAACAATTTCTAAAAAATTTGAGACAAAACTTCTCACAAAGTTGATTTTTACAAAGAAAGATTGAATCCCCTTAACATTTTTAGGAATATGGATCTTATAAATTGCTTCAATCCTTTCTAGATCTATTTTTACTCTATCTCTAGATATGATATGTCCAAGAAGTTTACCTTAAGTTACCCCAAAATGACATTTCTTTGGGTTTAAGGATATCTCATACTCAAGGGCTCTTTTGAAGATTTGTTCTAAATGCTTACAATGTTCTTCTGCCCTTTTGGAATAAGCTATGATGTTGTCCTAATATATTACCATATTAATATAAATTAAATCCTCAAAAGCCACATGCATGGCTCTCTAAAATTTAGCCCTGACATTCGTAAGTCCAAATGGCATCCTTGCATAAACCTATTATAAGATATAAAAACGTTACATTTAAGAATGTGGGGTAAATAATATTCTCCCCTTTTATCGTTAGATACACAAATGAACGATCCAAATTAATTAACCCCAAAGGAAGGATCAATGCATAAATGAATCAATCATTTGGAAATGAGAGTAAAGTGGAGGATCTTGAATTCCCATTTTATGGCAAAGAATGTGTGATAGATCTAGAAAGATTAAGAAGTTTAATTTAAATGGATAGGAGGAAAGTACTAACCTTGAAATGTTATAGATCTGAAGAATGTTTTTTTAGGGGTCTGCACTCAGTTTCTAGAAAATCTAAGACTACATCTGGAATAGAAATGCAGAGACAAACAAAACCCAGAAATATTTTTCCATTTTGACATAGTTTTGATTTTGACCCTCAAGTCAATGTCACCATTGACCCAAAATTTCCACTTTCGACCTAGGGAAGAATCGACCTAAAAATTCTCTGACTAAAAATCTATTTTTGGATCTTGATAGTTTTCCAAAAAGGGTATCCAAATCTACACTCTAATCCTCTATTCTGAACCTATACCTGCAAGAAAAATGGATTGTTTGTTGGGGGGAGGGGTTTGCCTTAGTCAAACCCCGATTAAGGAATTAACCTTGAAATCAATAATTGAAATAAAGAATGCTAGCAAGTAGTAGAAGTGAATCTAATAATGAAGCTATGATATTCAATAGATATGCAATTGTATTTTGAATGTAAACAAGTATGTAAATATGAAAGCTTGGGCTCAATATAAGAAACCATAAACCTCCATGATTGTATACTTGGAATCCACCTTGAAGAGAGATTTAATGAGTCTTGAGGATGCACAAAGGATCTTGAAGGAAGATCACACCACCATGATGGATAGATCTAGGGCTTGAATGATGAACCTTGAATGCTTGAACCAAATCCCTTCAAAGGCTTGAATGCTTGAATCCTTGATCTTCAATGGAGAAATTGAATGCTTGAGAGGAAGACTTGAAAAACTTGATTGAACTTTGAAATCTTGAGGACATTTAAAATTCTTTCTTGGTTGATATTTGTTTGTTTGTGATTATGCTTGATATCATTTAGTGCTTAGAGAAAATGAGAGGAGAAAACTTCCTTATTTATGAAACTAGGGCACAATCTTATAGAGAGGCCTACATAGGAGAATTAAATTCCAATTAGACCTATACCCCTAGAAGAGGAACTATATTCAATATAATTTAAGAATCAATGCTTTAGAACCCAAACCAGCTGACCCAGATGCGGGAAATGAACTTTTAATGACCTCTGATGGTCAACAAAATTTCAAACTTGAAAGGGGGACCTAGGTCA
Source organism: Thuja plicata (assembly GCA_018584345.1). Taxonomy (NCBI): domain Eukaryota; kingdom Viridiplantae; phylum Streptophyta; class Pinopsida; order Cupressales; family Cupressaceae; genus Thuja; species Thuja plicata. The sequence continues at coordinate 252,875 of MU223135.1, read as the reverse complement.
AGGTTGAGGTCGACCTTGACCCAGGGAGTCAGAACCCCTGGAAAATATGCCACATGGGAAGGATGGTGCCTGAAGAGGCCCAATCAGGATCCTAAACAGATACAGAATTAGGAGAGGTTGCATAAATGAGGGGACAATATCATGATGGTAAAAAACACCCACTAAGGAGGGCTAAACGTTCTTAACATGGAAGTTCTTCCATTTTAAGATGATACATTAAGACCCCACTTTAGCGGGAGTATATAAATCGAACATACTCACGGTAAAGTTAGAAGAAAGACTTTGGTGGATTGAAATGAGGTAGAACACCACTAAGTCAAGGACATGAGACCTCAGACCAAGGATTATAACTCAACATACATGCATAAAGATATGAAAGTAAAGAGAAATTAATCATAGAGAACATACATGACTACATAAGCAAGACAAGAGCAACACTATAGATAATATAGCTTCATGATCTAATCCTACAAGCATGAAAGTGAAAGAGAGGAAAGAGAAAGTGATTACCTCACCTAGTAAGATGTCCACCTTACCATGAATCACCAAGGAGGGAGAGCCCAACAGGTTCACCCATAAACTATGCTTTGTAATTGTAATGCATCTTCTGACGGCTTTTGAAATATCCATAGATCCACATTCTTGTATTAGTATGGAATATAAAATGTGTGCATTTTTAGGATTTAGAAACTTATGTGCGTTACCTTCCAAGGATTTAGCATATTTAAAAATGCGTATCTCTTCAGGATTTAGAAACTTATGTGCGTTACCTTCTGAGGATTTAGCAAAAAAATAAAAATAAAAATGCGTGTCTCTTCAGGATTTAGCAACTTATGTGTGTTACCTTCCAAGGATTTAGCATGTTGTAAAATGTAAACTATAGTATAAGGAAGACCCTATATATGCCCCCCTCCTTATCATGACTACCCACTAGGTAGGATAAGGAAGAGAAAGAGGATACCTACTTCACAAAGTAAGGAGATATCCAGTTTAACAACAATATACACTATATCCTTAGCAAAGAGTGTTGACCCTTACCTCTAAGAACATAGATAATCATGAAATGGATATGTCACATATGGAAAAAGGATCCTCAAAGAGGAAGATATCTTATCATCAATACCCCCACCATAGAGGAGTGCTTAGGATAAATTGTCATCTTCTAAATAAAATCAAAGAGGGACCAAAGATTCAATCATCAAGCCCCTTGCAATCAAGAGGAAGAGGAATATTGGAATGAAGGAATCAAACTCTAACCCAAAGCAAAAGCAAGAGTTTATAAAGAACATAATTTGAAAAATAAAGAAGAGGTGATGACCTAGGACAATCACCTCCCATATAAGAGGGTATCCATAGCCAAAACATAAATCTTTATAAGGAAATAATGTTGTATGATAAAAAAAAATGCCACTAAGCCAAGGAAAGTATATCCTTGGATAGAGGAAGAAGGAAAATGCCTTGCCCCCGAGGGATGAAAGAAAGAGATATATCAAATTATATCAAGAGATTTTGTAACAAAGAGATATCTTTACAAAACAAATGTCCTAGAAAAGATATCATGAATGATTATGAGAGAAGGAAGTATGTATCATAATAGAAAATTATAAGGATATAATATAGAAACAATAACCAATTAAACTTAAAATAAAACACATGCTAAGAGCATAATGAATCCTAGAAGATTGGAAGGAAATACCTTTTGCCCGCCAGTTAAGATACAGGAGGAGAAAAATGATCTAATTTATAGAAGAATGAGGGGAATGCCCTATATCAAAATTATGAAGAAATTGTAATACTGCACGGGAATGACATATAATTCCTGAAGCAGCTCTTTCTCTAACATATAGTTTTAAATGCACACAATCAGCAAGTAAATGTGTATTACTATCATGAAAAGGAAATTTGTATTTAGAGAGAGCATTTTGCGGCATGGGTTTAAATATTTCTTTCTTAGAATTGATTAACTAGACATACACTTTCTTAGCCACATCTTGAGGAGTATCAGGGTGATCTAAGGAAGGTGTTGGAAGAAGAATATGAAGACGAGGATGATAGTTAAGGTCAGCCACCTTGAATTGAGAAGGCAGGAAACCTATACCATGCATATCTTGTTTAGGGGATGAATGAATCGGGTTTTTAATTCCATGTTCATTGACACCAAGCCCTAAACCCTTATAGCCTTGTTTATCCACCATAGTGTATCCAGTAGTGTACATATCTTGCAAAGCTTCCATAGGAGATGATTTATTATGGTGTTCATGAAAAAAAGTTATGTATGGTGGAATGATAGGTTTAGAAGAGGTTTTTTTTTTTCCCTTTAATGTCATCATGGATCGGATAAGAAGGAGAAGGTAAATGAAAGAATTCTTGAACATTGACATCATGAACCTTATCTTGAGCCCCATCATAAGTGTGGGAAGAACTAGGGATAGAAGATGGAGAAATAGAAATAGGAATATTAGGAATTGGATTAGGCGTGATAGGATTAGGATTAGGAGGATTAGAACTAGATTAGGAATGATGGGATTAGGATTAGGAAGATTAGTAAATGGGGTATCATCTACCCAATTCTTCACATAATCGAAAAGAGAAATAAGTTCACTACACAAATCCTTGATGAAAGTTTTGAAAGTAGGATGATTGGTATTAGTTAATCTCATAATAGCATAAACAAGTGAAACATGAGAATAACAAATATGATGAAATGGATGATACTTTCATAAACATCATAAGTACTATAAAGAGATTCTAAAAGAAGCATAATGAGAAAAATAGTCATACCCCGAAGCATCTTAAAGATCTTCATAGTGAATGAAATGCAAGAAATATTTTTATATTTTTATGAGTATGTAAAAAAAATTTGTTTATTTTATTGTTTTAAAATGCAAGATCATAAAAGAAAACTAATTTTGTGTGCATGCAAGATCTAGTATCTAAGGAAAAGAGGCAAAGCATCTAACACCAAAAAGAAAGAGTTGTCTATCGCGGGTTCACCAAAATGTAAGATATAAAAATATTACATAAAAATGTGGGGGGTAAATAAGATGCTCCCCTTTTATCCTTAGATATACAAATGAAGGATCCAAATTGATTAACTCCAAAGGAAGAATCAATGCATAAATGAATCAATCATTTGGAAATGAGAGTAAAGAGGAGGATCTTAAATTCCTGTTTTATGGAAAAGAATGTGTGATAGATCTAGAAAGATTAAGAACTTTAATTGAAATGGACAGGAGAAAAGTACTAACCTTGAAATGTTATAGATCTAAAGAATTTTGTTTTTGGGGGTCTGCACTCAGTTTCTAGAAAATCTGAGACCAGATCTGGAATAGAAATGCAGAGACAAACAAAACCCAAAAATCTTTTCCCATTCTGACATAGTTCCAATTTTGACCCTCAAGTCAATGTCACCATTAACCCAGAATTTCTAATTCTGACCTAGGGCAAAATCAACCTAAAAAGTCTCTGACAGGAAATATATTTTTGAATCCTGATAGTTTGTCAAAAAGGGTATCCAAATCTTCACTTTGATCTACTTTTTTGAACTTGTACCTGCAAGAAAAATGGATTGTTTTTTTGGGGGAGGGGTTTGCCTTAGTCAAACCCCGATTTGGGAATTAACCTTGAAATCAATAATTGAAATAAATAATGCTAGCAAGTAGTAGAAGTGAATTTAATAATGAAGCTATGATACTCAATAGATATGCAATTGTATTTAGAATGTAAACAAGTATGTAAATATGAAAGCTTGGGCTCAATACTAGAAACCATAAACCTCCATGATTGTATGCTTGGAATCCACCTTGAAGAGAGAATGAATGAGTCTTGAGGATGCATAAAGGATCTTGAAGGAAGATCACACCACCATGATGGATAGATCTAGGGCTTGAATAATGAATCTTGAATGCTTGAACCAAATCCCTTCAAAGGCTTGAATGCTTGAATCCTTGATCTTCAATGGAGAACTTGAATTCTTGAGAAGAAGACTTAAAAACCTTGATGAAAATTTTAAAGCTTCAGGACATGTAAAATTCTTTCTTGGTTGATAGTTGTTTTCTTGTGGTTATGCTTGATATCACTTAGTGCTTAGAGAAAATGAGAGGAGAAAACTTCCTTATATATGAAACTAGGGCACAATCTTCTAGAGAGGCCTACATAGGAGAATTAAATTACAATTAGAACTATACCCTAGAAGAGGACCTATATAAAATATAATTTAAGAATCATCACTTTGGAACCCAAAAAAGCCAAGCCAGAAGCAGGAAATGAACTTTTAATGACCTCCGACAGTCAACAAACTTTCAAACTTGAAAGGGGGACCTAGGTCAAATTTGAGGTCATCCTTGACCTAGGTCAAGGTTGAGGTTGACCTTGACCTAGGTCAAGGTCAAGGTCAACCTTGACCTAGGGATTCAAAACCCCTAGAAAATATTCCAAATGGGATGGATGGTGCTCGGAGAGGCCCAATCACGATCCTAAACAGGCATAGAAGTAGGAGAAGGTGCAGAAATGAGGGGACAATATTATGATGGTCAAAAACACCCCCTAAGGAGGGCTAAACATTCTCAACATGGAAGTGCTTCCATTTTAAGATGATACACCTATGTACCTCATGGTGTGGTGAATGTTGTTTTATATTGTTCTTCTTCTTTAACCTTCACATGATTGTACCTGGAGAACCCATCCGTCATGGATAAAAACTCATTACTAGTGACCTTTTGTAATAATGCCTCCATGTTAGGTAGTGCATAATTGTCCTTTAATGAATATATGTTTAAGTTCCTGAAATCTACACAATGTCTGATATCTCCATTTTCTTCCTAACAGGTACCAGGTTTGAAACCCAAGTAGAGTTCCTAATTGGTTTTATGATGTTGGCATATCTCATATTTATTAGTTCCTCCATCTTAGGAGCCAAAGTTGGATTAATGGGTCTTTTCCTTTGTCAAAAGGGCTTAGCATCTAGTTTTAGAGGTATCTCATGTTGGAATAAGTCCTCCTTGTATGCTTTGAGGTCATCATAAGACCAAGAAAATACATGTCTGTACTTTCTAAGCAAGCCAATAATTTTTGATCTGATTCTTGGAGTTAGCTTCTTACCAATAAGGACTTCTTTGGGAGTATGTTCATTTCCTAGATTTATCTTTTCTACTTCCTCTATGGGATTTTGTTCTGTCTTGATTTCATTCTTTGAGTCTTTATTATCAAACATTCTTTCTAATGCCACATGCCCCTTTGGGATTTTATTAGTCTTAAGTTGAATCAACTCTTTCCCAAATAAATATTGTTTTCCTTCTATTGTTTCAACATAAGCATTCAAATCAATAGACTAATCTTCATACCTTTCTTCACATGCAAGGAATTTTATGATGTCTCTATCATCTTCAAAAACTTTCCAATTGTGAATGTTATTAGGCACTGCTGGTCTTGATTTGGTCTCAACCTATATAATATCTTCACAAGGAATATCATAATGCCTAACTGATAGGTTAGCCATAAAAACTGCAAGATTATTTTCAGACCTATCTATCCAAGTTATTGAAAAGGCATCAAAACATTCTATGGAATCCCAAAACTCATTCTTGTGCCTTTTTAGATTTTGATTTTTGGCAACAAATTTATCCCTAACTTGAGATACAACTAATTCAGAATCCCCATAAATAGAAAGAAGTTTAATACCATGCTTACCTGCTATTTTTAGGCCTAGTAGGAGTGCTTCATACTCTATAGTATTATTAGACAATCAAAGGCCAACAAAAAGGAATATTTAAAAGATTTCTGACTTGGGGATACGAATACTACACCTGCTCCATTACCACTTTTGCTACATGATCCATCAAAAAACATTTTCCAAATGCAAGTACTATTTTCTTTAGCATGTAATTCAATAGCAATAGTTTTTTTAACATCTTTATGAATACTTACCTGGAAATTCTCTATATCTGTAAGGAAAAAGTATGTAATCTAACTTGGATCAACCTCTTCGATGATATAAGTAGACCTTGGTTCCCTATCAATCCTCATAATCCTGTCATTACCTGGAATAGAAGCATAAGATAAATCTAATTGGACATTACCACCTACCAAATTAGACCATTGTTTAGATAATAACACTACTACATTTGCAGCCAAATTTTGACAGAAGTTTTCGACAGGTAACTTTTTCTTACGAATTTGGTGTTTTTTTTTGTAATAGGCCGCGATGATGTCGGTATTCTGATGGGTGTTTAATTGACCATCAGAATTCTAACAGATTTGGGGTATACATTAAAAAAAAAAAGTGAAACAGCCTCATCATTTTTATTTCGATTGGAGAGCGGGAGAAAAGGTGCGACAGCTGAGCGCGGGAGAAGGTATGTGATTTCTTCATCTTTTGAGCCTCTGGCATCATATTCGAATGCATTTAATTTTATTATTGAGGGAGTTTCTCTCTGAAATGACTGCATTCTACTAGTGTCATGCCCTAGCCAGTGCTTTATCTCTATTATTTGATGTTATTGGTGCTTGTGCTCAAGGATATCGATTCACTGTATTCAAATGTTTGGATTCACGTTTGTTAATATTACTAGCATATGTGTTTAATGACGCCATTGTATATTGATGTCACTAAAATGACCGCATTCTACTGGTGTCATGCCCTAGCCCATGCTTTAACTCCATTATTTGATGTTATTGGTGCTTGTGCTCAAGGATATCCATTTTTTTGAAATGTTGACTGTGGTTATCAAATGGATAGCCCGTGAGCTTCTAGCTAGGTGTCATTTGTATTGATAGCTTAGGGCATCAAATGTATTGTATCATTGATAGTTGAGACTTTGTTAAAAGGAAATAGGACAAAGAATGATTTTTATTTAGTTTCTCTATTTTGATCCCTAAGTGGCTTACAACCCTAGAGAAGTATATGCAGATTTACAGATCTAGTTGCAGGATACATAGCAGCCAATAATTCATAAGAAATCCATGCATCCAATTTGAATAGAAATTAATATAAAGAACTAGGGTCCTCCAATGGCCCAATCATCCAGACCCTGACTGTCCCCTCAACCAGTGACCCTTCAAAACTGGGTTATCATGCAATCAGTGAGTGATCCTTCATTCTCCTGGTCTGCCCTACATCCAAACATATTGGAAATACACAATATAATGATAACAAGTCTTTCACAATCCCTCTTCCCCCAAGGAACACTATCAACCATCCCTTCCACATATCATTTCACTTTTGTATGAGTGGATTGTGCAGGAACAGTTAACATTAAACAAGGAGCAAACTCCTCAACACATCTTGGAAACCATTGAATTCAATAATAAATGAAACCTAACACCAACACTATTCCTT
>MU223135.1:213364-234308 GCA_018584345.1 Thuja plicata | reverse complement strand
TAGACCTCATTGTAATTATTGTGGGAAAGATGGTCATGTGATCAATACTTGTTTTAAGAAACTTAAACATGAGAAGTCCTCTAATCCTAATACTCAAAATCATAACACTCATCAAGCCTTTGCTATTTGGTATGAGATGCCTACTTCTCATTATGATGATAATGTTGTTTGGAATTACCCATGTGATGATGAATACTCTTGGAATAACCCTCTTGATTATGACCTTCCAAATGAAAATGATTATGATGCACTACAATTTGATGATCCTTGCTCTTATGTTGATGATATTCTTGAACAAGAAGAGGAAATTATCTCTAACTTTCTTAATATTAATTTGCAAGATATGTTTACTAAAGATGAAATTCATGATGATACTACTAATCCTATGTTTGTTGTGGAAGATAATGATAATTATGGTAATGCTTATACTAGTTGTACTTCTCTTGATTTTACTTATTATGATGAATACATTACAAATTTGTTTTATGCAACTAAAGATTGCATTTCTGATTCTATGACTGATGATTCACAATATGATTTTACTGATGCTTATCTTGAACCTTCATATTATGATACAGATTTGTCTTATGCAACAGAAGATTGCATTTCTAATTCTATAATTGATGATTCATAATATGATTTTCCTTTCCAAAGTGTTACTAACTCAGCACTAGGAGATCCCATTGATGGGAGCTCTACTAGTGGTTCTTGCCTTATTGCAAGCTCAGGTGTTGATCATGCTTCACCTCTATTTCCTATTGCAAATGAACATAAAAAATACATAAATGTGTCTCAAGAATCTCAATGGTCACTTGAAGATTTGGGCCCCCCTCCACAAGCAATTACATCTTTGTATTGTCAAAGTGCTATCCACTTAGCAAACATTCCTATGTACCATTCAAGCTCCACCGATCCAGTTGAAGAAATGCATGATGATCAAGCTACCAACAATCTACTGAAGACTCTTTCAAAAGAAACAAATCAAAATCATTGTAAACATTTGGGTGTCATACCTATTGATCTCATCTCCCCAAGTAAAGATTAAAGGGGGATGTTAGAATTAATCTTTCCTTGGTATCTATGTAATTAAATGATATACTAAGGTCTTGTCATATTATTTTTAATTCCTTTAATAAGAAAATTAGATATTCCTCCTTAAGAGGAATTGCACATTTGGCACACACACAATGTGGATGTGGCATTCATAGGAGAAGGGAGTTACATGCAAACTCCTCCGCTCACCTCTACTTAAGAGATGCCTCTCACACACCTACATAATAATCTTCTCCCCTCTCTCATTTTCTTCTCTCAATCTCTCATTGCTCTCAATATTATATTGAGCTTATTTCTCTCATTCTTTAGGCTTTGTGCCATATTCATATTATTCACAAGGGGTTTTTTCTTTCTTTTCCCCTTTCAAATCCTTGTGTTCTTAACATGGTTGTTGGAGCATTTTGGTGAACTATTGTTTGATCAATTGAAGAAATCTCCCTCTCTCTCTCTCTCTTTCAGTATTTTGGTAAAATATTTTCCTTTGCATACTCTCTTGGATTCTTTCCTTCTTATTTTCATTATTTTCTTTAAGTTTCTAACAACAATGAGCTCAATAACTATAATCCAAATAATGATTAGACCAGTGCCTTATTCTATCACGAGCAATAGATTCAAAATCATCCCAACCCTATTTACAACCTCAAAGACAGTTTGCAATAAACATATCACTTCAAAGGCGTTATGATGAGCATGTATCTTAAGACAAATCCACAGTTATCTCAATTGAGTTTAACTCCTTAAATGATAGACCAATTGATTGCGGCCACAATCAATTGAATTTAACCATGCAAGATGAAAAGACCAATTGATAATGAAAGCTATAAATTTAATCAATTAAGTATGCAACATCAAACTATCAATTTTAAGAAAATCTAAAGATTTTATCCAAGGGACTAATCAAAAATTAAGTTGAGTCAATTCCCACAGATGAAAAAAAGCACTTATCTTTATTGATTTTGAAAAAATAGTACATCCAGGTCTATGTTACACTTGTTGATTAAAAACTATCCAAATATGTGAAATTTTATTGCCTTGTCTCTTTAAATTTTATATTATGTATATATATGTGTTTGAGTGGCTTTCACACCTCTTTAGGGTGAAAAGACACAACCCTTATTACAAATTACTTTTAAAAAACAATAAACTAACTAAAAAATAACTACCTAACTTTCGGATTTGGCTTTGGTCAAAAATCCAAAACACCTCGTGGAAAGCTAATATTTTTTATGGAGATAGGAAATTTGATTTCTCGAACTGGGTTGTTTTTAGATTTTTAAAATTCTACCATCTTTAGCCTATGTCAGCATCATCTTTATAGTAGGTTGAAATTCTAGAATTTTCTGAAGGCTTTGATTAATTAGTTCTATTTATTTGTGTCATAAAGCTTCCTTCCTTTGATATTTTTAGTATGAAGAAACTTGCTTCTTGATAATGGATTGGAACATCTAAATTCTCAAAATTTAGGGTACCACCAGTAACCTGTTGGTGCTCAAATCAATAGATTGGATTTTCTATTGACTTGCCAATCCAATGCTGAGAAACCCAAGTGATTTGGCCAACTAACAAGATTCAACCAAGGTAAGGTTGGACCCTCTGCAATTCTAGCTCTGTAGAACCAAGGCTAATAGGACTATACCTTAAATTTATCCTTCAAGTCTTAAGGATATTTATATCATATAGAATACACCTCAAACCCTCTCTCTCAAGTATGGCAAGGCACTTGAAAGAAATCTAACTAAAAGAAATATATCATAAACTGTAAACTGAAATACTTTGAGTAATTGAAAGAATGTTTAGTAAATATGTATGTAAATTGAAATGAACAGATAGATAAGATATCACAAAACTATAAACAATGAACTCAATAGCTATAATCCAAATAATGATTAGACCAGTGCCTTATTCTATCACGAGCAATAGAGTCAAAATCATCCCAACCCTATGTACAACCTCAGAGACAGTTTTAAAGAAACATATCACTTCAAAGGTGTTATGATGAGAATGTATCTTAAGACAAATCCACATTTATCTCAATTGATTTTAACTCCTCAAATGATAGACCGATTAATTGTGGCCACAATCAATTGAATTTAACCATGCAAGATGAAAAGACCAATTGATAATGAAAGTTGTAAATTTAATCAATTAAGTATGCAACATCAAACTATCACTTTGAAGAAAATCTAAAGATTTTATCCAAGGGACTAATTGAAAATGAAGTTGATTCAATTCCAACAGGTGAAAAAAAACCATTTATCTTTATTGATTTTGAAAAAATAGTACATCCAGGTCGATGTTACACTTGTTGATTAAAAACTATCCAAATATGTGAAATTATATTGTATTGTCTTGTCTCTTTACATTATACATTATGTATGTGTCGGTGTGTGTGTGTGTGTGTGTGAGAGAGAGTGGCTTTCACACCTCTTTAGGGTGAAAATACAACCCTTATTACAAATTATTTTAAAAAATAATAAACTAAATAAAAAATAACTACCTAACTTTTGGATTTGGATTTGGTAAAAAATCCAAAACACCTCGTGAAAAGCTAATATTTCTAATGAAGATAGGAAATTTGATTTTCCAAACTGGGTTGTTTTTAGATTTTTAAAATTCAACCATCTTCAGCCTATGTCGGCATCATCTTTGTAGAAGGTTGAAATTCTAGCATTTTCTGAAGGCTTTGATTAGTTAGTTCTATTTATTTGTGTCATAAAGCTTCCTTGCCTTGATTTTTTTAGTATGAAGAAACTTTCTTCTTGATAATGGATTGGGACTTCTAAATTCTCAAAATTTAGGGTACCACCAGTAATATTTTGGTGCTCAAATCAACAGATTGGATTTTCTATTGACTTGCCAATCTAATGCTAGGAAACCCAAGTGATTTGGCCAACTAACAAGATTCAACCAAGGTAAGGTTGGACCCTCTACAATTTTGGCTCTGCAGAACCAAGGTTGGTAGGCCTATACCTTAAACTTATCCTTCAAGTCTTAAGGCTTTTTATAGAAGATAGAATACACCTCAAACCCTCTCTCTCAAGTATGGCAAGGCACTTGAAAGAAATCTAACTGAAAGCAATATATCATAAACTATAAACTGAAATACTTTGAGTAATTGAAAGAATGTTTAGTAAATATGTATGTAAATTGAAATGAACAGATAGATAAGATATCACAAAACTATAAACAATGAAATGAATAACTATAATCCAAATAATGATTAGACCATTGCCTTATTCTATCATGAGCAATAGAGTCAAAATCATCCCAACCCTATGTACAACCTCAGAGACAGTTTGCAGAAACATATCACTTCAAAGGCATTATGATGAGCATGTATCTTAAGAAAAATCCACAGTTATCTCAATTGAGTTTAACTCCTCAAATGATAGATTGGTTGATTGTGGCCACAATCAATTGAATTTAACCATGCAAGATGAGAAAACCAATTGATAATGAAAGTTGTAAATTTAATCAATTAAGTATGCAACATCAAACTATCACTTTGAAGAAAACCTAAAGATTTTATCCAAGGGACTAATTGAAAATGAAGTTGAGTCAATTCCCACAAATGAAAAAAAAAAAGGCACTTATCTTTATTAATTTTGAAAAAATAGTACATCCAGGTCTATGTTACACTTGTTGATTAAAAACTATCCAAATATGTGAAATTATATTATATTGTATTGTCTTGTCTCTTTACATTTTATATTGTGTGTGTGTGTGTGTGTGTGTGTGTTTGAGTGGCTTTCACACCTCTTTAGGGTGAAAAGACACAACCCTTATTACAAATTATTTTTAAAAAACAATAAACTAACTAAAAAATAACTACCTAACTTTCAGATTTGGCTTTGGTAGAAAATCCAAAACACCTCTTGAAAAGCTAATAGTTTTTATGGAGATAGAAAATTTGATTTCCCAAACTGGGTTGTTTTTAGATTTTTAAAATTTGACCATCTTCAGCCTATGTCGGCATCATCTTTGTAGAAGGTTGAAATTCCAGCATTTTCTGAAGGCTTTGATTAGTTAGTTCTATTTATTTGTGTCATAAAGCTTCCTTCCTTTGATTTTTTTAGTATGAATAAACTTGCTTCTTGATAATGGATTGGGACTTCTAAATTCTCAAAATTTAGGGTACCACTAGTGGCTCTTTCTAAGGATGTATGCTCGTGTGAGCATAGCGAGATTTCAGCTATCTCTGGAGAAGCAGACCAAGTATCCACACTTAATCAGATGCAAAGTGAAATTGGGTGGCCCCAGGCCCCCTCAAAAAAATGAACACTGCTTCTTTCCTTTATTGAACACATAATTTTGATCATGTAATACTTTGGATCTCTCGAATACGATGCCACCATTCTCATGGACAACATTCATTGCTTTATTAACACACTTTTACTTTTGTTTGCCCTTAGAAAAGTTAGCAGGTGCATTGTATTCCTTTCTAAATAGAATATGTAGAAACTGATGAAATATCAGATTCAACTCCAAGATCCAGCTGCATGCAAGAACCTGTCACAAGGAATGAAGCGAAAGAAGGAAAAAGCAAAACTCAGATGTTACTCCAAAAGGTGAGAGCAAAAATATCAACTAATTTAATGAATAACAATTACAAAGTTCAACCTTAAAAGGGTGAACGAAACCCTAAAAGGGAAAAACTAGGTTGCGCATTATTAATTAAGAATTAATTAATAACGCACATAAGAGAAGCTTAAGCAACTAGAGTAATAATACTCTAACACCCCCCCTTAAGCTGAACGCAGGGAGAAAGCTGACCTAGAAAAACTAAGAAAGAAAGAAAAGGGTCCCGGCAACAAGGCCTGATCAGGTACCCAACAACAAAGAAATCTTTGTAAACCGGGGAAATAGAGAAAACCCAGTGGGAAAAACCCTACCCCAAAAAGAGATAGAAAAGCAAGCAAAGACAAAAAGAATGACTTTAAGAGACTCTCTCAAAGCCAGTAGTATAATGCATGCTGCTAACCCCCCCCCCGTGAGAGAGGGTCGAGGCTCCAAAGCCCCCCAGAATGAAAGAACCCCTGGAGCAAAGAACAAACCACTATGACTCCAATGCAGAGGAGTGAAAGTCAGTGGGGGTGACCTCGAAAGATGAGGTGTCACTAGAAGGCCGAGCTGATGCTCAAATGAGAAGACATGAGGATCCTAAAAGGGAATCCCCAATGCAAGAGGTATGACAGGTGTGCTGACACTGTCATGAGAGAGGAGATGAGTGTCCTCTGAAGAATCCTCAACAACTGCACCTGGTGGCTCGTTGAATGGAGCTGGAGGGTCAAGCAGTGCTGAAGAAGAATCCTGCTGAAGACAAAAGTACTCCTCAGGATGTGGTGTGGCAGTCACAACATGGGTCTCGAGAACAACATAGAGGTTCAAGCGACCTGACTGCACCACATGATGCTCTCTCGAAAGAGGAGAGTTGTGCTCCGACAATGGAGATGGTGGACCAAAGTGAGAGAAGGTGTAGAGATGGGTGGAATGATCAACTGTCCCTGTAGCAATAATGCCTCCTGTCACACTATCCCTGATGAAGGCTGAATCGGCCGTGAACTCAACTATTTTCCCTGACCCACTGCATGTAATCTGATAAACTGAGAGAAGGTTTGCAGAGAGAGATGGAACATACAATACATCATTGAATGTGCCATCCTGAATGCTGACTGAACCTGTCCCACAGACTGTCTGTACAGTGTTATTCCCCATGAGAATATAAGGAATAGGAGAAGTCTCAAAAGAAGAGAACAAATCCTGAGAAGATGCCATATGGTGAGAAGCACCGGAATCCAGTATCCAAGGGACCTGTGAAGGGGATGCAACAGAAGCCCGTAATGCATGACCCTGTCCAAAATCCTTTCCAGATGTCGAAGATGAGGCAGAAGACTGAAAAGCAGACCCCTAAGAGGTGGAAGAGGATGGAGAGGAAATAGTGCTCTTCTGAAGGAGAGCTTGAAAATCTGCAATCTATTTCTCATAACCATCACATCTCTTCTGAAAACACTGTGACTCATCATGGTTCCCCTTCTGACAATAGGAACATGTGGGGTTTTGGGTCTTCTGTTTCTCCTTCTTAGAAGAAGATGGTGGGCCAGGAGAGTGCTGAGAAGAGGAATCAGATACCTACTTCAGCTTCGGCTTCTGTGTATCCTGAGATGACTTGGAAAGCAATGCCTATGACTTTGATCCAGTAAGAGAATCCATCTGACTGAGCTTGGACTGCTCACGAGTCAACCTGTCACAAAAGGTTTCAAAAGAGGGCATAAATGCTGAGTACCCAGTGCATCCATAGTGGAGTAGAAGGTAGAAGTGAAAATCTGATAAGGACCATGAAGCTTGGAGAGTATCAAGAAGATACACTCATCATCTGACTTCGTCTTTCCAGCAGCCTGTAAAATGGATCGAAGAGACTTGAACTTCATCAAGAAGTCCTCAATGCTGGTGAATGAGTCAGGTGCCAAGGAGGTGAACTCTGCATCTATCTGGAGAATCCTGAACTGATCCATGATGCCAAACAAAGTGGAGAACTTGTCCCACATGTCTCTGGGTGTAGTCAGACCATCCAGGTGGAACAGCAACCCATCTGAAATATTCATAGAAATGAGACCCATTGCCTCATCCATCCTGTTTCTGTGGATAAGAGCCTCATAAGGCCTCTGAAGAACTGGCTGAACTGTATCCAGGCAAGACCATAAACCTCGTGACATGAGGATTCTAGTAATTTTTGGCTTCCACACATGATAATTGTGTGGAGTGAGAAGCTCAACAGATGTTGTGTCTGTCATAGTGCTAAGTGCTCTGACTATTTTTTTTAGGTTTTCTTTCAGAACTAGACAGAAGATGTAGAAGGTGTTTTGTTTTATGTGATACAATATTTTGAGTTTCTAATACAAGTAACAGAAAATCAAGAAATAACACCCCCCACAATTGATAAAACCCAATTCCCAATACAATATGGAAAGCCTGAAAGACAGAAAGAGCTAGAAAGATCCAGATAAAAAAATTGTGTACCTGGTAAAAAATTTGATGAAATAGGCTGAGGATCTGGATAGAGCATTCCAAGACCTTTCCAATGCCTATTCGTTTGCTCAAAATGGAAATCGGATGCACAAGATACAACTCCCGGAGTGCAGAAAAGAACTGCTGACTTTGAAGCTAAAAAATAGTATCAAAATGACTGATTCAAAAAACCAAACCTCCAGAATCGTGTAGAGCTCAGAAAGAGATTTTTGGCGATATCTTGTTCTCCAAATTTTGAGCTTGTATGCTCAAATTATGGGCAAAAAACCACAACTACCCCTAAAAGCACCTTCTCTAAAAAAATACAGGCCCGGGCATAAAATTGACGGTCGTTTGGCCGTCGGCTGACGTCCTGATGACGTCAGCTGATGTCACTTCTATGGGCTGGGCGGCGGCCGGGCAAAGGTGGGGCACTGGAGGAGCCCGAGCGGAGGGAGGGCGGCGCCGGAGTGGAGGGAGGGCGGCGGTGTTGCGCTGGTGGCAGGCCGGTGGTTCGCCGGTGCGCCCGCTGGTGGCGGCGGTGCGCCCGCTGGTGGCGGTGGCGCGGTGGGGTTGCACGGGTGGCACGACCCATATGTACTGGCCGTGTTATGTTTTAACGCATAAAACCATAGAAAAATGTGTTTTTTTTAATTTTTTTTCGAGATTTTCGAGCCATACGGCCCTAGGAGGCCAAAATTTTTTGCCTGTGCTCACGGAGGCTAAACTAGTCAAGTTTTATATGATTTTGACTCTCCCAGGCCTTCTGAACGCAATGGAAGAGTCTGTTTCTACTCAATCTACTCCAGAAGATCGTGCCTCCTCCAAAGTGACAAAAAAAACTCTAGAAAACCCCAGAAAGAGAGGGCTTGATCCACAGCTCCAACCAAACTTGAACAAACTGCAACAGCAAGGCTCTGATACCATGTAGAAACTGATGAAATATCAGATTCAACTCCAAGATCCAGCTGCATGCAAAAACCTGTCACAAGGAATGAAGCGAAAGAAGGAAAAAGCAAAACTCAGATGTTACTCCAAAAGGTGAGAGCAAAAATATCAACTGAGTTAATGAATAATAATTACAAAGTTCAACCTTAAAAAGGTGAACAAAACCCTAAAAGGGAAAAACTAGGTTGCGCATTATTAATTAAGAATTAATTAATAATGCACCTAAGAGAAGCTTAAGCAACTAGAGTAATAATACTCTAACAGAATATCCCCATGCATTTGATCAACCCTACAAGTAACTAGACTAAGATCTTCTTCTTGGATGCCTTTACGTACACAATCTTCCCTATACTCAAGATGTTGTTTCTCTTCATAAAAAGGATTCAGAGATAACTCACATTCAGGAACTTCCTTCTTATCAACAATTTGATCAAATAGGATACTCGATAATTTTCAGAACTAATCTTCAACACATTCTCCTCATTATGTATGTTTGATTACATCTCATCTTCACATGTTTGATACAACTTCTGCTCATAGGATGAAATAATGCATGTCTTACTTTCTGAATACACTTCCCCATACATATTTTGAGTTTCGTCATCTTCAAAATGATCACTAGGCCTATTGTCTTTATCATGATGTTGATGGACTTGATTGCTTAGAAAATATTCTTCAAATAATGGATTCAAGGATATAGATAACTCGAGCATATCTCCATGAGAGCTTTCATCTAAAAATTCTTTGTGTTCATATGTTGTATGTTGTTCTATTTCATCTCCATTATTTGGTTCCTGAAATTTATCATCTTCTTCATCTAGTACCCCCTGAGTATGTACTGATCTATCAACTTGCTTATCATGGTGCATTGAGAAAAAAAATTGACCACTCTTCTCAACATGTTTTTTGATATTCCATGTCTAGTAAATATGAAATTTCTTATGTACTAAGAAGATCTTCTTCCTCATCATCATGGTCATTGATACATGTTTCCATGAAAATATCACTACGTACAGATTCTTCTTCAATCTGATCCAAATTTTTCTCCTCCATATCATCACAAGTATTATTATGGTTCTCAAGAATGGATGCTTCTTTATCTTCTGTATGACTAGTGGACTCATTTTTCTCACCAAGATAATCATCAAGCACAAGGCCTTGTTCAATCTGAGCATAAGCCTCCCTTTTTCTATCTTCATCATCTTCTTCTAATATATGCACAAGGAACTTTATAGAAGGATCATCTGATGTAATTCCTAATTTTTATACCTTTCTCATGATTTCTTTTTGTGAAGGCATAATGTTTGAAGGTATTTCTTGAAGAATGTTCACCGTTCTTATCAGAAAATGTGTAGAAGACTCCCCTTCAAATCTCTCCAAGATAAAAAAATGCATCAAGTGGAGACATACTAGGATCCACTTCCATGCCACAACTTTGGTCTTCATAACGTTCATAGCACATGTTGTCTTCTTCACCACTGGCATCATGAAACGTATAAATAAACCATTGCTCAAACTATCTCAATGATGAGATGGACTGCGTAGGTAACGATTCATATTCTTCTTGTGCATTATTATTTTTTTACCATGCAAACAGATTCATGGAATCATCTTCTGTATGGACCTCATAATTATCAAGGAATATATGAAAAGCATCCAAATGATCAAGAGCTAATTCATCATAATCTCCATAAAATTCATAAACCCTTTGTGAAAGTTGTGAAAATAATTCATTAGAACTGCATTGAAAATTTCTAAGATCCAAAGGCCTAATATCAACGGTAATCAAAAACCTTTTGAACATAATTTTAAACATTATGTAATAGAGCTTCTATTACTAATTAAAGGAAAAATACTCATCCCTTCCAAGCTATCTCCCTCAGTGGAGAAATAAAAAATTTCTTACATGCAGGGTCGCCACCTTTTTATCTCCTTTTGAGTCTTTTCCCTCAGTAGAGTCACTGACTGAAATAATTTATTAAATACATTCGCCACCTTCTTATCAGAAGGAAACTACTTACTATCTTCTGAGTTCTTTTCTCCTAGTAGAGTCTTAAATATATCACCAGAGCTTCTAGGTAAAATACAAAAATGTTCTTTTGAACAACTCCCCAGCAGAGTCACTAATCTGTTGGTGACCAAAAATGATGGATCAGATTTGGCCAACTGACAGGTACAAACTGATACCTCTGCAATTCTGGCTTAATTAAGCCAAGGCTGGTAGGCCTGATTTCACTTCAAACTATACAATCTTCTATGTTGCCCAACTGCATACATAGACAAAAAATTTCCTCCCAAGGTGGTGAATGATCCTTAGAGGAAAACAATATAATCTCTTGATGATCTTTAATATGCAAAATTTAACTAAACTGAATTATCCCTAAGAACCCTAATTGTAAATGCTTTGAAAAAGTGATCAGATTATTTATAAACTACAATATATGAACCAAATGATAACTTTCAAACAATGATAAGACCAGTGCCTATTGAACATTTCGGTTATAGAGTCAGAAAATTCTCAATCCTACGTACAATCAGAGATGGTTTTAAAAACTTACTTTTAATAAAGCAAGACTATCACTTCATAGGCTTCCACTTGACCTATAATTCAAATCAATCTATACAGCTAATCTCATCGAATTTAACTCAAATTAAGAGACTGATAAGAACAAGAGAAGATACGCGGATCTTACAATTGATATTCAAACTATTTATATTAATTTTGAGTTATGATACTCAGGGAATTCAACACAGTGAAATATTCTAATATAATAGAATATTCGAAGGACTAATTGAAAATAAATAATATATAACCACAAATAAATAGAAAAGCACTTATCTCATTTGACATTGAAAAATTTGTACATAATGGCTCAGAACTGTTATCGTATACCCCATCTCTCTCTAGAGTTTTCCAAAATCATCTCATTGTAATGTTTTAAGGTTCGATGAGCTAATATTTCTATATTTTTCAACAGTTTCCTATGAAAGGTCATACCTCTTCACAAACACCTAATCTTACAACTAACCCTAAAAATTTATTATAAATTAACCAAGCATAACGTTTAAGGGAATAAATCATTTTCCACATTTAAAAATATATATTTGTCATCTTCTCGGATAATTTGCTTGGTTGCCAAAATTTCCTCCACACCAAAACAAAATTAGATAATTCTAAAATAAACCTTAACCTAATGTTCTTAAAATATAGGGTATGAAAGTTATAAACATTATAATTTACCCTATAAAATAATAAAAAGATTGTAATACAACTTACCCTAAAAAGATATTTCAAATAATAAACATAGGGTAAAGTAAAATATTTTATTTAAATATTTTTGAAAATCAAAATTTGTAATGTCAAAAATATTAAATAATTTTAGCTTTAGCAATATTTAAATAATTTAAATCAAATAAATATAATAACACCTTTCAAAATGATTTACCCTATTATGATATTTCACTTTAGTAATTTTAGGGCAATTTAAAATGATGCTAAAGAAAAAGTATTATGTTTATGAAAATTCAAATCTTATTTTAATGTAAAATCTTTTAATAGCAAATAAGATAAAAGTAATGATATAATATGGTTTTCTTTAACAAATAATTTGAAGAAAACACATAGACTACCTGGTTAGAGGGGGAGGGGTAGGTAGGTAGGAAAAAGGGTTGGCTTGAGAGGTCGAGTGTTCAACTCCCGATCGCCACCCTTTTTCCCAACATCCCTTTATTCTTTTATAATTATTTTTATTTCAAAAATATATATGCATTTAATCCATTGAAATATAATATTAGAGTTTTACCTATAAATATGAAAATAGAATAATGACAATTATTTAGGCCTTTTTAATTGTTTAATTAATTTTTTAGAATAGGGAAATACAATGAAATGAAAACAAATATTTCACTTCCCTAATATTGTGTATATTGAGGGCCTAAATTTTCAGGTACCAACAGTAATGACCTAAAATGGTCATCTAAACCCTAGACCCCCAATCTTGATTTTTCATCAATAAACCCTAATCTTGATCATCCTAAGTCCTAACCCTAAAGGCAACTCATCATTTTCAGTCTGATTTGACTTGAACCCTAGGTCCTAATCTATCATCACACTTGATTAATTAATTAATTCCTAAAATCATAATACATTGGCAAATAAACCTTAGGTTATTTATTTAATTGATATTTTAATACATTGATTAAATAAATGGATAAATTGTCAAATTAAATTCAAAAGGGAATTAAAAATAATAAGGTTGAGTTAAAGTGCATTTAAAATTATTTAAATATTCAAAAATGCATATTATGTCATCATTTCAGTTCACTCAACACCAAATTAGAAACAAATTTGTCTTGTTCAGTGAACTAATTCTTTTCTATTTCTCATTTTGGAAACAATCCAGTTAACTAAAAACTAATTTTAAAAGTTTCCTAAATGACTGATCAGTCAGTCCAGTCAACTGACTCTCTCAACCAATCATCTTTCATGCACGTGGATTGTGCTTCTTCAATTTGAATCTCGACTGTTCTTCAGCTTTCAATCTCGATCATTGGTTTGACAAAGATTTTCTATAAAAGAAAGCTTCATTTTCCTCACAAAGGATCACAATTTTTGAAAGTGTTGTTATTCTACAGATTTTCTTACTTTAAGCATTTGAGAAATTAGCAAATTAGCATTTTGAGCATTTTAGATTACTTCATTTTGTTTTCAAATCTAATCTAAGAATACACATTTCATTTGGGTACTAAAACATATCTTAGCTAAATCTTGGATTAATTGCTTTGGATTTTGCATATCATATAGCTTAATCATCATTTAAATCCTTCATTTAGAATAGGTCTATAGTCATTGGGTTTGCGATGACCTGAGAGCAAATCTATACTTCTGCATACTAGAAGGCAATAAGTCGACTTCGGCTAATTTGTTATTCTATTCATAGTTACATGCTTTCATAGATTAGCCACACATTGAATTATTGAAGTGTGTGTCACAGATAACAAGAGCACAATTTCACATGCCCATTTCTGGCGTCCACCGTGGGGCAGAAAATCAATTTTTGTCTTCACAATTTTGTTGTTTTTTAGAGTTTTGGATTTCTATCTATTTTTTTCAGACTCGTACAAGTTTTTGTACTTGGCAGTACGAGTTAGGATGAACTCTCGTATGGGAACTAGTATATTCTCGTACGAGAACTAGTGTATACTCGTACAAGCCTGTCATTCTGATTTAAAAAAAAAAAATAAGCATTTTTAAGTTTTTTGTACATTTGACCAGTTGTTGTTTTTCTATTTTTCTATCTTTCATAGCTTGAGAGTGGTTTGCAGGTCATTTTTCAAAGATCTTGATTCAAAACACTTGTTTGCAGGTCGATGATAAAGAGATATACATCAAACTACTGATAAGGTGTTTTATAGGTTGCTTGATCGTAGATCAACCTGACATTCTGTTTGTTATTTTGATAAAGTAGGATCCTCGCATGCTAGACTTTCTAAAATGAACATGTGTTTTGTGTTTTAGGAATGACAAGAATGTTAGGACATTATGCTCTTGCCCTTCTAGGGATGTCTTTATGATAGTAATGACTTCTCATTGTACAATATATCTAATGTTCATTCATTATTTGTAAAGTTTTCTTTAGCATTTATGTGACATCAGACCATTCATTAACTTTATACATTACCATTATTTTCTTTTGCTATGATTGTTGTCCTTTTACATTCAAAAACATTGATTCTTTCCATGAAAAGCCCAAGCATATCTATTTTCACTACCACAAGTCTGCACTACTCTTATCGATAGTATTATGATATGTTGTTTATTACTATCTTTATCTTCATTCTTGTTGCTCTTTTTTATTTAATCTATTCTTTGACATAGTACTACTTTTTGACCTTATGAATGTATTCATGAACACTACTTTTCACAATGTATGATCCCTATTCTCAATTTCTTTATGCAACCTGTAGCTATAGACACCTAAAATTGTCCATTCACACTTTAATATTAATTCTTATTAATATTTTCCCTTAACATTATAGTTGGTTTTAATTAATTAATTATATTGTTCTGATTAAGTAAAAGCGGGATTTGAAAGGTCTTGAAACCTTGTACAAAAGATCAAAGGGTATACAAAGTTGATCAACCTTCAAGGAGAATCAAACAAAAAAGAAATAGGATCCCTCGGCCTTACAACTAGCAACACACATAGAAAAGCACAGAAAAAGGAAACACAACAAAAAAAGATAGCACGAAAGACAACCCAAAAGATAGAGACAACTAGCGATTGTCCCTCAGATCTTTCGCCTGCTCCGCCAAAAGTTCCATGTTGCCAACCGAAATCTTTAGCTCTTCAAGTTCAGCATCTTTTTTCTTCAATTTGGCACAGGTTCTCGCACCCTCTTTAGTATCTTTAGCGTCTTCCCCTCTATTAGTCTCCATTTTCTCAACAATTTTTTTGTTGTGATCGGCATAAGCTTTAAGAATGTTAAATCTTTGATCACTTATCTTTTTCAAGGTATTCTCCAATTTTTCAAATTTATCTTCTAGGATAGAAATTTTGACTTCATGGTAGTTTTCCTCAGCATCTTTACTCATGTTGTGTAATTTATCTTTCATCGCCAATATAGTACCTCTCAGCTCCCCAAAAACCTCCTATTTTTTTACAGCTTCCATCCAGTCTTCCAGGAAAGTGGCCATAGGTTTCTCACCAAATGTAGCTGCCTTAATCATATTCACCATTTTACCTTGATCTTTAATTTTTGCTTTCATAGAAACACAATCCTAGGCTAAAGTGGCCATAAATTTACCAAAAGAAAGGATGCAATGGTTATGTTCCTGATCAATGTTCAACTCATCCCTCTTACTACTTTTATCATTATTGACCTCAGTTTTGTCTGCAACTTCCATCTTATTACCTTGAGTGTCCACCCTAACAGAGTTAGTGCCCTTATCCCTGCCACTGTTATCTAAAGTATCCCCTCTTTTATCATCATTTTTAATCTTCTTCCTCTTTATGATCACCAGACTTTCATTTAAATCCTCCTCCTCATCCAAAGACTCCATAATACCCTTATTTTTGGCATTACCCTTCTCCTTTTTGACAACAGATATTTTCTTCCTAATAAAAGGAAGTTTTCTTTTACCACCTTTCGGATTGATTTCTTCATCCCTAGTCTTAGTTTCTTCAAGTTCAAACTCCTCATCTGAGCCATCCCACCTCTATTTATTTTTAGGATTCTCGCTAGAAGAACTCCCTTTCACATTCCCTTTCCTTTAAGGAGTATTATTCATCTCATCTTTAGTATATGCATTGAATTTTTCTCCCAAATCATACTCCTCAGTTTCTTCATCACCTGGAGTATTACCTTTGAGAATCGGTCTTTCAACCTTTTTCATTTTAATATTTATGTAAATCAGCACCATTAACCCTTGATGTAACTCGTGATCACCAAGAGGGCCAGTCTGAATATTTTTCATTGTATGATTCAAAGAACTCATAAGATAAAATGGCATGCTTATCTTCTCATCATGCCTAAAATGGTTTAAAATTACAAAATAGTGCCTGTAGGCCCTAGAAAATCTGTCATCTAAAGTTAAATAACTGATAGATGCATACAGAATGAATCTCCACGGATGAATAATATTGTTAGGGCTTATAAATCCACCTACCTTATTAACCAATCTTGCAGCCTCAGTGTCATCCTCAGGAAATCTGGCCTGAGCCCTATCTAAATAGCTATGGTCCTTGTAGAATTTCATACCCTTCTGGGGTAAATCTGTGGCCTCTGCAATTAGGTCTTCATTAATGTTGACCCACAAATTATGGAAGTGAATTCTTCCATTCTTCCAATTCTTCATAAAGAAATTCCTAACCATTGGGTCCCACCCTTGGAGTTTCTCCATATACCCAGCGAAGCCATCTTTCTGGAGGATATCCCAGATAGCCTCATTCTACTTCCATTCTTTACAGCTTGAGGGTTCATCTCTTTTTTCCTTGCCTCCCATTTTGCAATTTTTTCTCTGGTTTCTTTCTTGCTCTGTTCTTCTCTTTCCCCAACCTTCAAACTTAATACACTTGTGCAAAGTGACCCAGAATCTGTGTGAAATGCTATTATGAAGGCAGGTGGCATCAATAGCTATGACCTTCCCATTACTAATACTTATACAAATCATATTTTTCTTCATCATTATTTAAAATTTTTTTACTTCTTTCATTTCGTGGATCTTCTCCTTAAGGATTAACGATTTCAAATCATACGGAATATTGGTCTCATTTAGCCAAGTTGTTATATTATCATTATTGCATGCATAGTTGGCCGCTCAGTCAGCAGCCCCATTGCCTTCACGATACACATGGGTAATAACACAATTTGTTAAAGATCTTATAATATCCTTAGAGTTTTTAATGATATTATCTATTGACCAAGAAGGAGTCGATATCTCATTAAGGCTTTTTATTATGTTCAAAGAATCCCCTTTGAGCCAGATTTTTTTTTATAATTGAGCTCCTTAGCTAGGATTGGACCATGTAAAGTAGCCATTGCTTCAGCCACATAATTATTTTGGATCCCTATAGGTATCATTCTAATAGCTTTGCATATTCCCATATAATCACGGATCACAACTCCACATCCGGAAATTCCGGGATTACCCTTGGAGGCACCATCAAAATTGATCTTCATCCAGCCCATATGAGGGGACTCCCAATTTACATTATCCCTAGGATTAGGATGATTATCATAGTTAGTTTGAATGCACCAGTTCTTCAGAATGACATAATCCTTTTCCATTTTAGAGTTGTCTTTGATTTCCAGAATCTTGTTATTTTCAAATATCATGCTTTTAACTTTTCTATATAAAATCTTTGGGCTATTGGCCTTGTCTCTAAATATTCTATCATTCCTCTCTTTCCATATAGCCCAAGTGATATGGGGCAGAGAAATTTTCCAAATTCATTTGATATGTTTATTCTTAATGTTGATGTCCCAAGAGTTGAACATGCTCAACATATCATGAGGGATTACCCATTCAATATTGAAAGTTTTCAGAATCAAGGCCCATATTTCAGCAGAATAGGAGCAATGGATGAACAAATGGTTGACAATTTCTTCCTCTTTCTTGCACAAGAAACACATGTTAGGCAAGTACATACCTCTGATTTTGAGGTTGTCAATTGTAAGGATTTTATTTTGGATCATCATCCAAAAGAAAATGTTGATTTTTGGTGTTAGGCCTTTGATCCAAGCTTTAGCCCATATTGGAGTTTCCATGTTATTGTACTTCAGATAGTAGGTAGATCCCATGGTAAATTTTCCACTAGAAGTCCCTTTCCAAACCATAACATCTTCTTCCTTACATAAGGTGATAGCATTCATATTTTTATTAAGAGAAATAAGGACGGGATCAATAGAAGAGAGATCCCTCCATTGGCCACCCACCCAATAGTCTTTAACTTTAGAGCCATATATGAAATTAGAAATCTCAGCAAAAGGTCCCCATTGAGATGTCTCAGCAATGTAGAAACTGAGAAATATAGCTTCGACTTCCAAGACCAATCTGCATGCAAAATCCCTGTTACAAAGAATGAAGCAAAAGACAGAAAAAGAAGAAACCCTTCTGTGCTCAAAAAGTGAGAGCTCAAAATGTATTCAGAGAGCATTCAAAAATAATTACAAGCATTCAACCTTAAAGGTGAATGAAACCCTAAAAAAAGGAAAAAGGCTAACCTAAGAGAAAGCTTAAGTGAAAAATAGAGTACGACTAACTTAATAATTAATATCAAAATGATATAATTAATAAGTGAGGAAAACTATATACTCTAACACCCCCCCTTAAGCAAAGCTTAGGAGGTAAGCTAACCTAGCACAGCTGTGAAAGCAGGGAAATGGGTCCCGGCAACAAGGCCTGATCAGGTACCCAAAACAAGGAAATCTCTATAAACTGGAGACAAAGGAGAAAACCCAGTGGGAAAAAATCCTCTCCAAAAATAAATATAAAAGCAAGAAAAAGACAAAGAATGACTTCAAGAGACTCTCTCAAAGCCATGAGTACAATGCATGCTGCCAACCCCCCCGTGAGAGAGGGTCAAGGCTCCAAAGCCCCCCAAAATGAAAGAACCCCTGGATCAATGAACAAACCACTGTGACTCCAATGCAAAGGAGTGAAATACAGTGAGTACTGAAGAGGTAATCTTGAAAGATGAGGTGTCACTGGAAGGCCGAGCTAATTCTCAAAGGAGTAGACACGAGGATCCTGAAATGGAATCCCTAATGCAAGTGGTATGATAGGTGTGTTGACACTATCATGAGAGAGGAGATGAGTGTCCTCTGTAGAATCCTCAACAACTGCACCTGGTGGCTCGATGAATGGAGCTGGAGGGTCTGGCAGTGCTGAAGAAGAGTCCTGCTGAAGAGAAAAAAACCTCAACAAGAGGTAGTGTGGCAGTCACGGCAGTGGTCTCAGGAACAAAACAGAGGTTCAAGTGACCTGACTGCACCACATGATGCTCTCGTGGAAGAGGAGAGTTGTGCTCTGATGATGGAGATGGTGGTGTTGGTTGTATTTCATGTTTTTGCTGTAATGCCTGGTTCATTGCCCTCCCCTCTGAAAATTTTTAGGTTTTCATGCTTATTCCTTGTCAAAATCCTGATAAACCCTGAAAAACCCTAAGGCCAAATGATAAATGATGTATTTTGAAACCCTTAGCCATGTCTTTCTATTTCTTCATTACCTTTTTCAGTCACTAAAGGCATGTGCTATATAAAATTTTAAGTCAGGTCGCTTGATCGCATAACCAGAAACGAATATGCCAAAACATCTCCCGACTTTGCTTTTACCTTGTGTCGCTTAGTCTCATGAAGAAATTGAATATTCCTTCTATGTATCGAGACTTAGCAATTTTCCTTTGGTCGGGTTGTCGCTTGATAATCATGTTATGAAGCTTTAAAAGAGACGGGGCCCACCTCAGTCGGGTGATCGCAAGAAGATTTTGAAAGTCAAAGAAATGTCTTCCGACCTTGCACCTCCTTCATGTCACGTGATCGCTGGATCAGGACATTCAAACAGTTAAGGCTTTTCTTCAGTCGCGTGGTCTTGTGATATTTGGCGGTTAAGAGATAATAGTCCCGACCCAGCGACTAACAGTTTCAGGTTAAGTGACTTTACTCAGTCGGGATGTTGCCAGAACAGGAGGGATGACTCAGACTTCCAGAATGCATAAAGTGGATGAAGTAAAAGATGACGTCTGTCAGAATGATATTGGTTTTTGTGTGATCGCTAGATAAAGAAAAGGGATCAAGCGATAAGGAGACTTAAGTCATGTTACCCTCGGTCGCGAAGTCTCTTGATTTTTTAAGGGTATGTGAAATTCTGAAGCGATTAAAAGACAGCCGTTCGATGGAGAAATGAAAAGATCTTACGGTGGTCGCATAGTCTCGTGATAAAAGTGCCCCAGGGAGAAATTCCTTCCGACTAAGCGATTAAGGTATGTCGCGAGGTCGCTGTAAATGGAAAAGGGCATTTGCTATTTAATAAGGTTAAGTTAATCTTATCTCCCGACTCAGCGACCAAAGGGTTGTCGTGAAGTCTTGAAAAGAGAAATAAGGATCCAGCAACTTGGCGATTACCATGAAATGTTAAGTGCAACGGTTTGTCGCGTAGTCTGGAGATGAAAACTGAGTTAAGGTTAACCCTGCGCGACTAAGATTTTCACGTAGTCGCCTGATCACTGAAAAGACTTGGGTTACCTGAGGTAAAAGAATTACGTGGTTGCCAAATCTGATGATCAGACCATGGTTAAGAGATAATACTCGTGACAAAGAGACTTTATGAGGTCGCGAGGTCGCCAGATAAACAGGATCTATAAAGCGGCGCCAAGTGGAGGATGTGACAGAGAAGATCAAGCCGGCGGCCAATCAGATAAAAGGATTTTTGATTACT
>MU223135.1:156817-192439 GCA_018584345.1 Thuja plicata | reverse complement strand
CGGCCTTCTCCGGAGATTCAACCTCGTAGTTCAAGTCCCACAGCTTGGAGGTTGATTCCATGTTTCACTAGGTTGCTGTTAGAGAAGCTTTCAGCAAGGGTGCAAACCTAAGTGACAACAGTATCTTTGGTGATATTAGTATATCCTTCCAGTTGAATAGAATCTTGGACATCCTTAAGCTCCATCAAAATATCAGCCTTGGAAGAAAAAATATTCCCAAAAGTTTCCTTGTTCCAAGTCTTAATTTTATCTTTAACATTTTCAACTTATAAGTTAATCTATACATAGCAATACCCTCAATCTTAATATGCCACCACTCTCTAATTTTATTGCTTATATCCGGATGAGTAATCCACATTTTCTCAAAGCGAAAAGGGAAATTCCTTTTCTTAGATATCAGATCAGCAATGAAGGAAATAGGGTAATGGTCAGACCCATCTCTAATAGAAGCAGATAAAGAACAGTTATATGCTGATACCAATTATCAGAAATGAGGGCACGATTGAGTTTTACCTGGATAAGTCCATCACCTTATCTTCGATTGGTCCAAGTATAATTGACACCTTGAAGTTCAACATCAGTGAGAGCTTGTCTTGTAATAAAATTCATCAGATCAATTCTACTCTCCAGGTTTGGTTGACTGCCTCCAACTTTTTCAGTTTCTTTAATTAACTATATTGTTATATTCCTCTATCTATTTACTTAAATTTAATTTAATTAAATAAATTCATTTTCTCTTTGTATTTAAATACCATAATATATCAATTTAATACATTATCCCTTCATTTCTTAATATAAAATAAATTTTATTTATTTTATTCCTCCACTAGCCTAAAGTTCTTCTAAACTTAGATTAAATTAAAATAATTTTAATTTAATCCTCTTTTCAGTTTTTCCTAATCTTGCTTTTTGCTAAATATTCCTTTAATCTTGATTAAAGGCGGATTATCTCTAATCATGTGCACAATCACCTTTTCCAAGGTACCCACATCTCCATCTCTTTTCTCCTCCAATCATTTCAAATTTCCCTTTCCCTCTAAAAGTGAAATTTGACTTTTCCATCTTTTGCCTCTTAATCTTGGGCATCCATTCTTTTGCCTCTTAATCTCCTTCATTCCCACAAAAATCCTACCTAACCTCTTAATCTTAGCCATCCATCTTTTTGCCTCTTAATCTCCTTCATCCAATCCTACCTAACGCTTTCAAAAATCTATAAAATAAGAGTCTTCTCCTCATTTGATAAGAATGATGGATCATCTCTCATACGTTGATAAGAATGATGGATCATCTCTCATACATTGTTATGTTGCTGGAATGTGAGCATCCACATACCTTTTATAACAACATTATCAAACTTTAGCATTTTTGGAGGTTTGCATTGCATGTTTTATGTTGAAGTAGTTTAAGGTTCTCTCTTATTTTATTTCATCATATTTGCATGATTGTTTCTCCATATCATTTGAGGTATATGTGACAATGTAGGAATGAGTTTAGTTTCTTAAGCTTGTTCTTTATTTGCATTTTTACATATTATAGTAACTCTTCCTTTTGAATGATATAAGGCTTATTAGTTATCATTCATTTTTTTTTAATATCTTTTCTATGAAACATGTGCACTCTGCTATTATTTTGAGACCATTGGCTTCAATCTTT
Organism: Thuja plicata; assembly: GCA_018584345.1. Classification (NCBI taxonomy): domain Eukaryota; kingdom Viridiplantae; phylum Streptophyta; class Pinopsida; order Cupressales; family Cupressaceae; genus Thuja; species Thuja plicata. Next base: position 190,786 of record MU223135.1, on the reverse strand, counting down.
GTGATTTGAATATTTTCCCTAGTGAAATGTCCTCCTATGGTTCTTTGCTAGATTGTTTGGGAGGATCCGAGTTGCTATCAAGGTAGTGAACAATAATTTTTCTAGTGAAATCAATCATTTGAAAACCCCTAGTTGGCCCACAAACAAGATCTTCTATTCCAAAATAATGAATGCAACAAAAAACAATGTGAATATGCTTATAGGAACCGTAAGATCTCTTATCATATTGAAGACACACATGCATCCCTAAAATAGTATTTATCATGGCTTTATCTCCCTTGGGTAGTTAATACATGAGAAAGAATGATGCCTTGATAGAGAGGAACAAAAAACGAGAATCATGAAACCCTACATCAATTCTCTTGCCATCTGTTTGAGAGTTGTATAGCTTCTTTTAATGAATATTTGTCATCTTCTCTCAGACATTCGACCAATACCACTGATCATGCTCCAAAACTGAAGTTCCATATATTTTTGAAACTCTCTCTTCTCTTGACAAAGCATGCTTCTTGGTGAGGAACTCACTATTCTATCCATGATCTTCTTGTTTCTTGCTTGAAATATGTTGTCCTGACACAAAGACCCATTGTTTGCAACTTGTCTACCCTGAAAATGCTTGTTGTTTTCTTGGCGACAATGGAAAGATTTGAGGCTTAAACTTAGGGCTTTCAAAAAACTTGAAGAGACTTTGAGCTCTGCATTAACCTAAGTTAAGCCTTGAATCTAGGAATTTTGAAGATAACAATTAACCATTCCCTCCTAAATTGAAGCTAGATGATTTTCCCTTCATCATTTACAAGATAAGATGACACTTAAAATAAAAATATGGTGAAATGTTTAAGACTTTAGACAAATGGCAAAGAACCCCCCTTTAACATATTAAATGGACTTTTGAAACCTAGAAACATTAACCTAAGTTTAAAAAAGACAAACAAACATATCCCACGAACATGACTCAAAATCTAAACCAAAGCTAAAATTATGACTAAATATGCTATTAAGGTTGAGAAGCCCGAATTGGATAACACTATGTATAAGTGATGTATGCTTGAGCCAATCACTATGTGAACTTTAGATGATATAATGATATAACCACTATGGGAATTTGGACATTTTTAGACAAATGATTAGTATTGAACCCAATCTTGATGGGAATGTGTTGTTATCATACTAGCGTAATTGGAATAATTTAAAAGAATAAGATTAATTAATAGTCATAATTTAAAGAGAGATTAGATATGTTATATAAAAGAAAAGGATGAACTTTCTTTATCATCAATGTATGAATTATGGAGCCTTTGATTCCCAAAGGGTATATGTAGGTACTTGATCATCACAAATGAACCCTAAAAGTTTAGGTTGGGGTCTAGCGATGACCTTGATATTGAGAGCTTATCACTTTCTAGTGTAAGCATATGAGTGACAACATGAAGTCATTACTACAATGATGGTTGGAGTATCTATGAAGTCAACAATTTTAGATTATATAGAGGATACTTGGTTGAGTAAGTCAAGAGTAGTTGTGAAATAAATTTCAAAAAAATGTAGTAACCAATGGATAGTTGTTACCAAAATTCTTAGACCTGGTACAACTCCATCAAGCTATTTCATAACTCTACGAAGGTGTAGCTCCAAGTTTAATTCTTGAGTTCTTGGATCCCCACCTTGAACTCCCAAAACATAGATCTCCCAAATTATTAAACAACAATCCATGTCGAGCTACATCCATAATGTTTCATTAAGTTGTCTAATGGTCCTCGAAAGGGTATATTTCTAAGATCCATATTCTTGAATTTTGTGATTAATAATCTATATTAAGTTTACACAAGATCTTTTCCTATATTCAAAAGATTGAACTTCACAATATATGAAGTATTCAATTTTATTGACACACACACACACACATATCTATGTGTGTGTGTGTGTGTGTGTGTGTGTACAAACACACATGTGTGTGTGCGTGTGTGTGTGACGCACACACACGCACACACACACACATGTGTGTGTGTGTATATACACACACACACACGCATACGCACACACACATGTATATGTGTGTATGCGTGTGTGTGTGCGTGCGTGACACGCACACACACACACACACACACACACACACATATATATATCATTGCTTTTTTTTGACAAAAAAATGGTTCGAGATAATGAAATCCTCATATTTCTAATGTGTATCCAACCTCCAATATAATTTTATTACAATTTATCCCTCTAATATTACATACACATCTTTGAAAACATTATCAAATGTAGCAAAGACAACCTTGAAAAAATAAAATAAAATAAGATGGTAAAATTTTTCAGTTGATGTAAACATATAATTTGAAAAGTCTCTTTTAAAATTTATGAATAATTTTAAATTAAATATAAAATACATAACGAATATCTAAATTTGAAAATTTACTCTTCTTGGCTTCCTCTAATTCATTCACATGGAACTATAAAACCACTTCCAAATAAAACAACAGATCGATATTGAAAACACCAAACTTCATCCCCATATAAAAAAAAATGAACTCAAAGCTACCGTACTGTCCATCCATAACTCAGTCGCAGAGAGAATTCAAAAAAACCATAACTATCTTCATCATTCTTTACTTTTCACCTGGCTATCTGCATTCCCCATAAATTAGCATTCAATTTCATTGGTTCCTTTAAATCATTCGCTTCCATCAGGGCTCCGTTTGTTTCCTGGAATATGACAGGAATTGGCATTATCTAATTCTGGATAATGCCAAATTTCATGTTTGGGTCCTTGGAAAAAAATGGAATTGGAATTCTGAAATTCTCATTTTGCCCCCAAAATGGGAATATCATCTTCCACCTAAATAGGTGGAATTGGAATTTCAAAATAAGTGGAATGGGATTTCCAATTTTTAGAAAACCAAATTTAATATTTTGTGGGATCCGTTACTATAAAGATGTATATTATATTGCTATAAGGATGTATATACACACACATATGTGTATATACGCATGTGTATACACACATACATGTATGTATATATACACATGTATGTGTGTATATGTGTGTATATACACATGTGTATATATGTCTATATATATACACACATGTATGATGTGTGTATATGCACACATGTGTATATGTGTATATATACACAAATGTGTGTATATATATACACATGCGTGTATATGTGTATACATGGATACACACTTGTATGTGTATATGTTTGGTGTGTATATGTGTATATATATACACATGTATGTGTGTATATGTGTGTGTATATACATAAATGTGTGTATGTGTGTATACATATACACATGTGTGTATATGTGTATACATGGATACACACTTGTATGTATATATACACACACACATGTATGTGTGTATAAACACGTGTGTACGTGTGTTTATGTACACAAATATGTGTATATGTGTGTGTGTATACACACACATGTGTATATGTGTGTATGTGTATACATGTGTGTATATACACACATATATACACATGTGTATATACACACATGTATGTATGTATATATACATGTGTGCATGTGTGTATATATACACATGTATACACACCATATTCAAAGAAATTAAAAAATAAAGAATTAAAATTCCCTATGCATCTTCTCATTCATCTTCCGAGTGAACCAAATGGGTAAGACCATATTCCGGATTTCATTTTGAAGATAAGCATCTTCCTGAATATGCAGCATCTTCCTGAATTGACCATATCCAGGATATGGTATTCCAGTACCCAAACGGGTCACGTAGGAAAGGGGATGAAAAAGAAACCCTAGATGAGATAAACGCTGACAGTCACAGAAAAATGGGCGGGTTCAAACAAAAATTGGACTTTTTCTTCACGGTTTGCCGGCAGACGCTGTTTCCTTTTTGTAAGTATTTAGAGTAAGAAAGAACTGCTTTCTATTTTCTCATCAGAAATGTTAGGTATTCATCAATGAGTTCCGCTTTCCTTCATAGATCACAAATAAATGTCTTGTATTCATTTATGAAATATAGAAATTGTTTAGGTTTTGATACAGTAAGTAATTATATCGTATAGGGAAAATGTAAACAAATACAATATAGATAATTAATTCACAATGCCCTTAAGAAAATATTAAAATTATATTATTATTTAAGATTGCTTCAGGATATTGTGCAAATACTGATAAAGCATTGCATTCTTTTATTAATGTAATAAACCTTTCCTTTATTGAGGTAACTTTTTTATAATGTAAATTAGTTTTGCAGCATCTCACCTTGACTTAAAAGTATTATTTTATTATGTTAACTGTCTATATTAAAGATTATTCAGACTTGTTTTCAACACATCAAAGCTCAGTTGGAATTAAGTAGTCTGCATTTTTTCAATTTGATTTGTCTCTTATATTCTAGCTTAATAGTTTTAATTAGAAAATATTTTTTTAGGGAAGTTGCTTATTGGAAGAGGGGTTTGAAAAGATTCTAAAGTCTTACAAAACAAAAAAAAGCAAGAACAATATGAGATCCGAATTTAAAAGGAAACAGATTGTAAAATCAGGAAGGTCCAGTACAAAACAAACAGTAAACTCATAAACTCATAATAAAAGGACAGCCAAAACAACAATCATAGAGGTTTAAATCTAAACTTCACCAACAAACTAAGTAGAACCAAAGTCTGATATGTAAGAGAACCATCCTACCTTTTTTTTTAAGACAAACAAAAGATTCATAATGTTATAATGTTATGATCACTAAGAATTGGGCTAATCTCAGTGTTAAATTACTTTTCACAATTCACTTAAAAATTTCTATAATTTTCAAAAAAAATCTGAAACATTAAGAATTTGAATAACCTAATTCTTTTTGACCTTTTCATTAGAAGATTGAAGAGTAATTTGGTTTAGTAGTCTATGTATTTTAACATGACTTATTAACAAATTGGAGGTTCATCTAATCTTGGATTCCACTTGCTTTTGCAGTATTTCATACATCAAGTTCTCAAGGAAAAAGTGAAACTGAATGAACATTTTTTACACAAAATACTAAATAATTATTAGAGGGGTTATTTAATCTAGAAGTATGCAATTTGACTGTGAAGATAATTTCCAGTTGACCGTTTAGCTAGCTTACTTTTCAGTACAACTGAAAATATGTTGTGAGAGCCTTAAATGCATTATTAAAAGGCATCATTATTGTTATGTCTACATCTACAAAATTGTTCTATAGATTAACAATAATGTTTAAAAACTATTTGATAATTGATATTTCTATTACTAATGTATGTGTTGAACATCTTGAAAACGTCAGGGATTAATTCTGTCTGTTTTTATTGACTGATAAAGCTTATTAAGATCAACTTTATTGTTTGAGATTCAAATGTTGTATATCCCCTGATATTATATAATGAAAACAAACATAAAAGTCATGTGCCTTGCCCCTGTTGCCCCTGGCATATACAAGCTTAATGGCTCAACACATCTGCCATCAGCGGCAGCACATATAGAGGATTTGGCTAATATTTTTTCTTTTGCATATCATTATAAGAATTTAGTCCGCAGAAAATTTGAAAACAATAATATCACCAGAAAGCTTCTCTTTTCCTGGGTGGCTTCGAACATCACTGTACGGTTGCAATAGATTCAGACAATCTGTATTGTTTCAAGCACTAAAAACCAATTTAAGACGATCTGGGACTAGTGTGCTCTTGGATCTTGATAAGTGTAAAGTACTCACTGTTTTCACCTTTACTCATCAAAAAAGTATGACTGCCCTGCTCAACAACCTTTCCATCGTTAATTACTGCTATGCAGTCAGAGTTTTGAATTGTGCTCAATCTATGAGCTATAACTATGCTTGTTCTTCCCACCATAACTCGATCTAGAGCTTCCTGAACAACCTTCTCTGATTGAACATCCAATGCACTAGTTGCTTCATCCAGAAGTAAAATACTTGGATTTCTTATTATTGCTCTTGCTATAGCTATTCGTTGCTTCTGCCCACCAGACAGCTGCAGTCCTCTATCGCCCGTATTTGTATCATATCCATTCTCCAAATGACTAAAACAATATTAATAAGAATACATCAATTTCCAAAAAGGGAAAAAAAGCTGAGTTAACAGTATTTCACTCACCATATAAATCCATGGGCATTAGCAGCTTCTGCGGCCTCAATCACCTCTGTCTCGGTTGCATCTTCCTTACCATACAGAATGTTATCTCTAATACTGCCTGCAAACAAACTTGGCTCTTGCCCTACCAAACCTATAAAACGTCTCAAGTGCCTCAAATTAAATGCTTTAATATCTTTATTATCTATTAAAACTAGTCCTTTGATAGGATCATAGAATCTCTCCAACAGTCCAACAATGGTGGACTTCCCACACCCGCTTTTGCCAACCAAAGCCACACTGCTTGCTGCTTTGATTTCAAGGCAGAAATCCCTCAATACAATAACATTGGGACGAGCAGGATAAGAAAAGTCTACATTTCTTAATTCAACATTGCCATCAATTTTATCTGGCTTATGTCCTCCTACATCTTCCGGATTTATGGAACTATTTCTGTCCAAGATCGCAAATACAGATTTCAAAGCATCCACACCCTTGGCTATGTCTGATGTCATGCTTCCAGCATCTGCTATAATCCGCCCAATTCTTCCAATGATCGCCGTGCAGGTAAAAAATGCATAAAAACTTAAATATCCTTGCTGTCTAAGCTTCCCCCCATACCAAAATACTAAAGCTCCTTCGGATGTCTGGATGAATTCACATGTTCCAAGGACCAATCCTGCATACCATGATTGCATCTTGACCTCTTTGTGGGGCACTTCTTGTGTTGATTCAAAGAGCTGGAGAATTCTTTCCTCACAACAAAAAGCTGCAATGGTTCTATGGTTTACAACACATTCTGTGGCCACTTGGCTGGTTTGATTCTGGGCTTTGATAGACTTCCTTGAAAGATGCTTGAGTAGAACCTTTTTAGTGTAGTAGCAGCAGATCCGTACAGGTTGTACGGCGATCAATACAATAGCAAAACGCCAGGCCATCACTAGTGTCACAGTGCAGGATATAACCACTGCTGATAGACTTTCCACCATAAGCGACAAGCGATCTCCCACTAAGGATCTCATCTGCATAACAATAGAAGAATTCAATCAGGGGTACTATATCTTTTCAATCTGTTAACATTCTATTTTTATTTATTAATGCAATACTTGCCATACTAGCTTCCTTTGATAGCCGAGAACAAACAGCTCCACTTGAATTTTCTTTCATATCATACCATCCCACTTCAAAGGTTAAAATTTTAGACAGCGTTTTTATACGAACCCTTCTAATTGTAGGGCCCATTTACCGTTGCACCAAAAGCCATGACTGTTAGTGAACATGGAACACCACATAATTAACCACCTGTAGGCAGGGGAGCGCATCGCATCACCCAACACTAATTAACAACTCTCCCATGACCGCAAAATTATAATGTTGGATCACATTTGCTAGGAAGGACCACACTGTCAATGCGACAAAAATAATGGAGTAACTTCTAGTTTTGTCTCTTATTTCATCATTATTCTCCAGAAATAGGACTGATATCATGCTCGCCACAGCAAAAGAATAAGATGGATTTAGGGCTCCATAACCAATGGCACCAAGGCACCCCAGTGCAGCATTCTTCCATTCTGGAGAACTCATTGCAAACATTAGGCAAAAAGATGGAGTTCGAGTTTGATCTGAATTTTTGACCTTTTCTTCATTTTTTAATGCAGAAAAAGAACTCCCAGTTTTATCTGAAATATCTGAAATGTTTTCAAGGTCCCAGCTGCTTGCTCTCAAAATTTGTTCAGAGGTATGGTTGTCAATTGTTTGTAATTTCACCATTTTCTGTTGTAAGTGAATGAGAGTTGCGTACTTGCCATCTGGATTTTGGATCAGCTCTTGGTGGCTACCTGACTCAATAACACAACCATCTTGCACTACTGCAATTGTGCTTGCAGCTCTCACTGTGGAGAGCTGATGTGCCACAATAATAGTTGTGCGTCCTGGAGAAGCCTTATCAAGAGCATCCTGGACAATATGCTCTGATTCTGCATCCAGAGCACTAGTGGCTTCATCCCACAGCATGATTGGAGGGTTTTTCAGCATTGCCCTAGCAATGGCTATCCGCTGCTTTTGCCCTCCAGACATCTGAATGCCACGTTCCCCTACCTGCAATATGAAAAGAATACGAAGAAAAAATATCAGTTGTATGAAGTGATTTTGTAAGAATAATGGAAAGTATAAAATATTTATTCTTTGAAAGGAGGAACTTTAATAGATAATTGTTAGCTTGCACAGGTTATCTGTGTGCTTCTAGGAAGAAGTTAGTGATAATAGGGAATTGAAGAAAGATGAATTAAGGAATTAAATAATAGCTGTCAAAGATTTAGTGAAAATGAATTTAATACAAAAACCGATGGAAAATACACTTCGAAGAAAATTTCTATGCAGAAGCATTCTGAGATTAGCTAAGCTCAAAGGACATAACCCTAAGAATAGTCCGTGAAAAATAACAGTCAATCACAGTAAAGGAGGAGAATCAGGCTAGAGATGGAATAATTACAGACTCTGTTGAACTTCATGATATTTTAGAACTTACGATTCTGAAGGTAATTCAGTTGATTTTAGTGGGTAAAATTTTAATCTTTCTGCCGTAAATATCCTACATGGTCTCTCATAGCTTTTCATTTCATTTCATCTCTGTAATGCAACTGGATTTACATCTAAAAAATACCTGTGTATCGTATCCCTATGGTAGTTGAGTGATAAAGTTGTGGGCATTAGCAGCCATTGCAGCACTGGTGATTTCGTCCATAGTAGCGTTCTCTTTCCCAAACAATATATTCTCTCGAATAGAGGTAGCAAACAGGGTTGGCTCTTGACTGACCAGACCAATTTGGCCGCGCAGCCATTTCAGTTGCAAGTCTTTAATGTTCACTCCATCGAGAAGTATCTCTCCTGAAGTTGGATCATAAAAACGTTCTAATAACCAAATTTCTGTGGATTTGCCTGATCCGCTTGCCCCAACCAGAGCAGTAGTTTCTCCAGCAGGAACAACTAAGGAGAAATTTCTAAATATCTGAGTTTCTGGTCGAGAAGGATACTTGAATTGTACATTTTTGAATTGGACTTCACCATGGACCTTTTCCAATATGTTCCCTGTTTCATCTTCTAGATTGATCTCTGGTACTCTATCGATCATTTCAAAGATGTGAGACGCAGCAATGGCTGCCTCTGAAAAGTACTTCAGATTCGGAAGTGCCGTCGCCAAAGCCCTGTAGACCAATTCAACAATTTCAAAACAAGAAAATAAAAAACTCTCAAAATGTTTTGGGAAATAATAGATACATACATTCCACCATGAGTTATTAGTGCGCCGATTCCCAGAACGCTTCCTGGTGATACAGAATGAGATATGACCAAGCTGCTCCCACGCCATGCAATAAAAGCCCATATAACAAAAGTAAAGCCATTGCTTCCAATAGCCAAACCTTTTGCTAGACCTTGCTTAAGTCCCTGCTTTACAAGTGTATCTAGTACACGTGAATATTTGTTAATTAGGCTATCCTCTCCCACGAATGAGTACACAGTCCTGATGGAAGAAAGTGCTTGCTCTACAATTGTACTGGCTCTGTTATTTTGTACACGCGTATCCCTAGCCAACCCCATCAGAATCTTACCATAAATGAATCCCGGGGTGATCAGTAATGTGACCAATGGAAAGGTAACCAAGGTCAGCTTCCATGACAAGTAAAAGCTAGCAGCATAGGAACAAATGAAGTTTGTCATATTCTTGATAAAAAATGGAGCCTGCAAAGGAAATAGTAATCAACAATGCATCAGAATAATAATCTTTGGAAATAAGAAATAGAGAAACAGGATGCATCAGTGTATTAAAATTTGTGTGAATAAACAAGAAAAGTCCAGACTTGAGAACCTTTTCACTGAGGACGTCCTGGATGAGATGAATATCATTGGTAACAACATTAACCACCTCGGCGGTGTCTGTGCCTCTTGTGTCGAAAAACTGGGCATCTTGTCTCAAAACAGCTCTTAAATATTTTGTTCTCAGTCGTGACGCCTGTCTTTCTCCATTCCTAGTCCAGAAGAAAGCCTCTGAAAAGAAGCACAGCCAATGCTCTTAAAAGAAGCACAGCCAATGCTCTTAATTTCATCTACCCACATTAAATACTTCAATTCTATCAAATTATAGACAGAAACAGTACCTAGGAATGCTGCAACACCTACTGCAGCGGCCACATACACAAAATACATAAGTTCCTGCACCAGCCATGGCGAAGATATTTATTATCTAGCTACATTGCTAAAAAGGAAGAAGCAATCAATTTCTATATTGCCAACATTTTACCTTGTCAATTTTGGTGCTAAAATCACCATTTTTCTGAGATGGTCCATATCCTAGAGTATTGGATAATCTTCCCCATATAATCCATGTAGCAGGTAAAGATAATCCGTCTCCAATGGAACCTAAAGTTCCCAAAGCCATTGTCAATTTATCAATATAATCTGCATATTTGAAAACTTTCCACAAGGCCATTTTCCGAGCTGGTAAATCATCACCATTTCTGTTAAATGCACTTCTTTCCATGATTGTAATAAACAATGAAAAATTCCTTTCAAATGGAGTATTTTAGGCAGTACATAATAACATATAACAGCTATGACCAAGAAATCAGAATCTCTTTCACTGCGATTATGCCATACATAACAGCTATAACAGGGTAACTTGTTCAAACTGATTTAGAAAACAGAGCTATTTATTCGCATAAAAAACACAAACATTCTAGTGGAAAGAGATTAGCAGTCATTTAGCAGGAGAAAAAAAGGAGAATTTTAAAATCTTATCGTCTTGTCAATTTTAATAAACTTTCAACAGTTATATATAGTAGCTGTCTTTTTAGTGCAACTTAATTTTATAGTAAATGTCTTCTCATTGCGCGCTGGTTCAGCAATAATTTCAAGAGAGTGCCATTTTAAAGCTGATAGACAGTATCAGCATTAAAAATTATACTCAAGGTGATAAGTATATTTAAAGTTGTTAATAAGTGGAATTAATGTAGGCTTGAGGAGGACTGAACATCTATTTCACCTTTCTACCCTAACGTTTTTGAAGGATTTCTGAATTAGCTGTAAATGTTCTTGTTCTCCATCAAGTCTTGTCAAATATTGTGACTTCTAAATTATTTTGGTCTTAAAAAATATTTGGTCTGTGATATATTGTATAACAACCAAATTTCATTTGCTGGATTTCAAAGGCTCACATGAAGATTTCAGGTCCAAGTGAATAGGGCAGTACCTTTTTTTTTTTTCCCCTTCTTTCAGATGGAATGTTGGAAGAAGGTGAAGTAGTTCATATAAAGTTTAGGATATTCAAGATTCCATAAAGGTGTATGTACTTGCATGTCGTATAATACTTCAAAATCTATTCAAGACTCATTTCTATATAAATGATCTTATATGATTGTTGTCTAAATATAACTCGTGGTTGCTATAAATGACTTATGAAATATTTATAGTGGCGTGAGTGCACATGATTATCTTCCTCAAGGATGAAAGCATATCCATTTAAGGATGAAAATGTGTGTGAAAAGTGGTTAGCACTTGTAGCACAAACACTTCTATAAATTCTTATAGATGAAGCGAGTATGGTCTATTTTGTGTTGCTCTCAGATTTAGCATGTAGACCAGTGACTAGACTACTTCAAAATGGAAGATTCATTGTGAGTATGATGCAAAGATTGCATTCTCTACTCCAAAATCTTGCTAATGACAATGCAACTAAGATACTACGCAAATTAAGATTCCTACAATGCACAATAATGACCCTAGATTAAGGGCTCTTAGTTTATTAGACCAATTTTAGGTGATTACATTTGCCCCTCTTTGAATCATGTACGAGCAATGTGTGGATTCAAATAACTTCTGATGTGAAGTGATGAAACTATTCTTGAGAGAGAGAGAGAGAGAGAGAGAGAGAGATGCGCCCCTAGTGATGAGATCTTGCTTGATTTGTTTATTAAGTTGATTGTCAGCTTGATCGTTGAAAAATATTTGATTCAACACTTGATGATGTATTGATCATGCTCCCTCGGGAGTGAAATCAAACATTTTGAGCATTGATTTGTTTGAGAGAAAGCTTTGATTTCTAAATAGAAATGATGTCAGATTGATTCAATTTGATCTTGGAGAGATTAAAGTCGATTGTGATTAAGTTTCGAGCTTGATTGAGGTCATTTTGACCAAGTTTCACCAATGTTTGACTAGGTTTGACTCAATTTGATCATGGTTTGATCATGTTGCTTTGATTAGGTGAGATTGCATTTGGATTGATTCTTGACTGATTTGCAATGAGAAGCTTGATTGCGCTAGCGGGTAACTGTGTTTGACTAAAAAATTTGACTGAGGCCTTTGGCCTGAAATTTGATACTAGTTTTTTATTTCGCTCTTGAAAATGGATCCAGGATGCTCAAATTAGTTAACGATGATGTTTTCAATGCGATCCGATGACTTTGAAAATTAGGTCAAAGTGGCTATAAAAGGGCCTTGAGGGGTCATTTTCATTTCATTTTCACTTTTGACTTTTGGATAACTTTTGAGCCCTTTTGTGAGAAAAGATGCTTGTACCAGTCCAAAATCATCGATTCGAGCTCCAAAGACGCCACAACCGATCGAGGAACTATGGACCACGAGTAACTTTTTCAACTTTGCCCCTTTCTTCGTGCGATGCAGTGAACTTTATCACATCATAGTGTTTCATCATATGACTCAGTGAGAATTATCGCACGATAATATGGTGAACTGTCTTGTATCGCATGGAAAACAATGGCATATTTTAGTCAATTTTTCTCCTTCGTCTGATCATCCTACTTTGCATTTTGACTTATTTGCTTCATTCTTGCTGTTCTATGATGCTTCTTGCTTCTGATTAATGCATGTATCGCTCGATTTGATCAAATACTGGTGCATTTTTAAGTTGATTTGTATGCAAGTTCAATTGAGTGATCCTCAGTTCCGTTCCGCATATCCACAGACCATGTGGCTAGTGCGCAATCTTTTAGACCAAGAGAGGGTTGTCCTTGATCAGTGTGGGCTTGGTAATCTCACTGAGATTCTCGATATCCATGTGAATCATGGGTTACTGACTGCTTTGGCAGAGAGGTTTCATTCGGAGCATAACACTTTTCATTTCCCCACTGGTGAGATCACGGTGACACTAGAGGATGTCTATAGGATCCTCTGCATTCCTTTTACAACGGATTTGGTTTATTACGACCAGGAGCCCTCTCAAGGTATTGCACTGTTGTAACATATTTTTGGGGATCATAACATCTTGGATAGGCATCTTACGTGAGATCATATCATGACCCACTACTCTGTAGATTATCCTCTTCCCTGTGTCATGGCTAGGTTGATATGTTGTGTATAGATGCTGGATAGGAGCCAACATGGCTTCTTATGTGGTTGGGGTCGGATCCTGTTGGAGATGTTGGCTAACCCCAAGAAGTTTTCTTGGGGCGCCTACCTACTATGTCACATGTACTAAGAGTTGCATGAGGTAGTATATAGGAGAGGTAGGAGTATGGTTGCAGGAGTTTTGGTGCTATAGATCTGAGCGTGGGAGCATCTTCCCATAGCTCGACCAGTGACAGATGAAGCTCGTGGGGCTGGCCAACCCTATATTTACGGATACACAGGCTATGTTCCCCAACCCAATTTGGGCAAAATAGATTGTTGGAGATGACAGCTTGATGATCAGATAGTTGTGGATAGGAGATCATACGTGGGTACTGAGAGATGGTCTTACACTCGCAGGGATGTTTTATAGTAGACCTCTCATTGGTAGATCTTCCCCTGTCGTGGAGAGGTTTGTCATCACAAGGGTATGACAACAATTTAGTTGTCAACATGATATCTCCACAAAATTCGTAGCTTACGCTCGTTATGTTGATGAGGAGAGCTAGGGATGGGGCCCGAGGTTATCTTATGCCTTGGTAGTTCAGGAGGCCCGCAGCCTTCAGCCTACCACGTGGGAGCACCTGCCTTAGATTACAGATGTTGGCATCACTCCAGCCTATGGGCGGCGCATGACAACTCATCTTGTGCCTCATTTTACTTATCCGACAGAAAGAGCTCCACGTATTGACGATGAGCCACCTACCAGAGGGTAGGTCAGAGGACAGGTTGGCACTCGAAGAGCTAGCTCGAGTCGAGCAGATGCAGGACAGCATCGCAAGCGTGGCAAGGGTGGCACTCTAGGTTCTGTTGGCACCATAGAGGATGTTGTTGAGGAGGAGGGAGAGTAATTGGTGCGACGACGAGTCGATAGAGGTCCCCCACCTCACGGAGATAGACCCGGTCCTTCCACTAAGGCCAGTGGGAAGGATCCTATGGGAGATGTTCCTGTTGCCGTTGCACCTCCTGTAGAGGCACTTGATGTTGTTAGATCTTTGAGGGCTCGTGTCTGACAACTTCAGACAAAGATTGCAGTAGCCTAGGCACATGGGAGTGAGCAGGATCGGGTGGTTGCAACATGTATTCAAGAGCTTACCACTTCTAGGGATCAGTCTCAGCATGTTGCGACCTATCAGGGAGCGAGGGTTGCATACTATTATGCCTTATACATTGGAGTCGTGCCTGAGGCGAACATGGCGCCTACATATTCACAGTTTGTTGCCAGATCAGAGGGATCTATCCCCCCACCTCCTGTTAGACTTGACGCCCCACCTCCTCCCTGTGACGGTGCTGAGGGTGGGAGCGAGACATGATGCTACTTTTTGCCTTCTTATCCCCTTTTTGACCTTGAGATTCATTGTATACATGATGCATTTTTCATACATGACATGTATATTTTGTTTATGATGCTGATCATACTGATACTGATTCAATGATGGTTATTCATTGACATTGATTCATTGTACTCAGACTTTATATTTTTGATGATATATGAGACACTTCATTTTGCTTCTTTTGCGTTTTCATACGATGTTTATTATCCCTTTGCTGATATCTCTTATGATGAATGTTTAGCATCTTTCGTTTGTCGTGGATAATTGTGCTTTGCTTCATGCTATGTTGATGGATATGGTCATTTCCTATCTTTCTCACGCTACTAGATATATTTATTCATTGTGGATGTACTTTCATTGTAGCATTGTACTTTGTATGGATTCACTGATGTTTTATGTACTTTTTGATGCCATAGTAATGCAATCAATATCTCTTTCTCTTGCTTCAATGTTTATCTCATAAGCTCATTGATACTTTTAATGAAATGAAAGTTTAGCATTGGATGTCCTTTTATATGATCTGATGATGTATGCCACTAACTTTTCTTGCAGGCAATGTGTTTAGGTTCATTTGATTGGAGTCAAGGATGATGTTTGCAGTTGACCGCTGAGGCGAGAATGATGTTCATTTTTTGAGATTCATAGTAGCGTCACAATGCTAAAACTAAATGCAAACCTAGGATGAATGCAAGCTAGGGCACTTAGTCACTTTGGTCTTTTAGATATTTTTATCATCATTGAGTATTTTGGGAGCGTGAAGTCCATATAATCCTCATTGATGCTATTGTGACTATGGGGATACGAATATGACTTCCATCGGATGAGATGTAGAAAGAAAATGCAATCATCAAGACATGAGGGTCTAAATGACTTGAGCATCGCTTCCAGTTAATATTGCAAGGGTACACCAACATCGAGGCATTTAGAGCTGGGATGACCATGAGTGTTCTTACGTGAACAAATAGATCAACAAACAAGGAGATAGTTATGGCCTTACCTTAACGTTCAAATAAAATGAGTCGAGATATGTGCGGTGTATCATATGAGACGGAGGCTTTTACTATAGATACCTGATTTATTTGACCTTTTTGGATCATCAGAACCACACCCACAAGCAACAATCAAAGAAAATAATTATGTCAGAAATCCTTGTTAGACATCTTTGAGTTACTAGGAAGGCATAATACTTGAAAACCAATGATAACAAACAACACACAAGTAAAATTCAATGTCTTTCCCAATTTCTCTAATCCAAGGATAGCATCGAGCTACATAGGAGACATGATCAATCACGTCTTCAACAATTTTTGATTGTTGTTTGCCCAGATTTGTCTGAATGCCCATAGTTGATCTGATGAGTGTTGAAAAAATCCGATACGTCCAATGATAGTGTTAAGAAACACTGTTTGATTTTGGGTTTATGGTGTTGAGAAACACCGTTGTGTCAGTGACAAACTGTCCAATTGGTGAGAGACTAGGATAACTGACTTTGATTGGTGAGATGACTGACTCACAAAATGTTGAATTGGTTGTCGATATTGCTAGGAAATTGCCGCTTGGCGAGATGTGAGCTTCGAGGACTAAGACCGATCAATCCCAAGCCATGATGGTGAGACGCCAATTGAGATGAGTTGCACAAGGTCACGAAAGTGAATGGAGGTATATACATTCAAGAAAGCGAATTGAAGCCTATGCAGACGGGATAGCCAAGCTACGCATTGATAGATTGAGCATTAATTACAAGTGACGCATGTTTACTAGGTTTTCACCACTTGGCAGAATTGTTATTTTTGCTACCGAGATGTTTGTTTGCTAGGTTTTCACCAAGGCATTTTTTGTATTTTTTTTTATTGATTCATCAAGGCGCCTATTGCCAGGTTTTCACTTGGATGATCATTTTTTAGGACTTTTTCCAATTTTTTGGTTTTTTTTTCTGCTTTTTGTTGTTTTTGGCATTTTTTCAAGAACATTTTCTCTGTACAGGAACTTCTCTTTCTCAGGATGTCTAGCTGTAGAACTTTTTCAAGTGGAGTGTGTTGACTGGATCAAGGAATATTTTTCCTTCTAGAGTTGACAGTTGATAGGCTCTAGAGCCAAATGTTGCAGTAATCATAAAGGGACCCAGCCATTAGGGTTCAAACTTGCCCTTCTGTTATCGATTTTGTTAATTCTTCGGATTCTCTATGAGTACAAGGTCACCAACCTGAAATTCTCGGTGTCTCACTTTCTTGTTATAGCCTCTAAACATTCTTTTATGGTAGACCCTCAGATGGTCAAACGCTTCTTGTCTTCTTTCATCAAACAATTCTAGTTCTTGAAATCTGAAAATCCGATAATCTTCACCAGTTATGAGTCCTTGTAAAGAGATGTTGAGCAACACTATTTCTACCTCAATAGGTAATACTGCTTCTGCACCATACACTAGTGCAAACGACGTTGCCCTTGTAGGCATCCTGATACTGGTTTGGTAAGACCATAAAGTTGGATTCAACTGTAGATGCCAATCCTTTCCCGATTTTCTCATTGTTCGATGTAAGATTTTTAGTATGGTTTTGTTTGATGCTTTAACCTATCCATTCCCTTGCGGGTAGTAGATAGAGAAACTGTGCTGGGTAATATGGAATTTCTCACACAGTTCATCAATGTCCTTGTTCTTGAATTGGCCCCCGTTGTCAGTTACAATAGAGGAAAGTATCTCGTACCTACAGATGATATAGTTTAGGATAAACATTGACACTTGTTTACTGGTCGCCTTGATTAAAGGGACAACTTCTACCCACTTTGTGAAGTACTCTGTGGCAGTGATGATAAACTTGTGCCCGCTAGATGATGAAGGATAGATTTGACCTACCAGGTCAAAGGCCCATTGTTGAAATGACCAGTGTGTGATAAATGGCAATAATTCTCTTGCAGCGGTGTGGATCAAGTTACCATGTAGTTGACATTTCTTGCAGGATTTGGTGAATTGAACAACATCCTTCTCTATTGAAGGCCAGTAGTACCCGACCCTTAGGAGTTTCTTGGCTAACGAGAGGCCATTCGAATGACCATTCGAATTAGAAATTGATACACACACATGTGTTGAATGGGTTCACTTAATTAAAAGGAGACTAGGAATATTAAGTGACTTCGATTTATCAACTTAATAACCTTGATGTTAGGATTTGAGGTTTGGTTGATGATCATTGATTTAATTATGCAAGTAGGTTGATTGAATTTACTCACATAATTAGGACTAGTAATTAAATGCCTTTTATTAAGATTTTAGGCCAATTAATCGAGATTAGGGGCTCTTAGTTTACTAAACCAATTTTAGGTGATTGTACGGGAAATAAAACTTCCGCTTAATATTTTAAAGATATTTCAATTAAACTTCATAAATGACTTAAATAAGATTTAAAAAAGAATCCATGAACACACCCTAATGTGTAGTCTTATTTATCAAGAAGATGATATCTCAATTAGATAACTAAAAATAAATATTTATTGCGTTCTTCATTATATTCATACTTCTTTATGCATATATGCATGCATCATTTTGTACAAAACATGGGAGCTCCCCAAATAGAGCAGACTTCACCCTTCATTGTCTCTTTAATAAATTATCATTAAATCATTTGAGTACTTTTTAGCTTATAGTTCAAAGTTAATAAATCATTGTCGTTTAAGTATTATTTAGCCTCTTCCTCATTATATTTCACTTCTCATTGATTTGTGCTTAATTATCTCTATGCAAATGTAGATGCATTTCATGCAACAATTGCATTTCACTTTTATTTATATCTTGTAAAAAAACATTTGAAAAGTCCTTAAATAAACAAAAATATAAAGGTTTCAATGTTCTTAACAATTCAATGCTCTCTACATGCATATAACATTTAATTTGTTGAAAATACTGAAGAAGCAACCTTCCTTTTATGCTGATTTGAGTTGTAATGACATTCTTATTTAATTTGAAATTGGTAGAAAACTTGATTTGGAATCTCCTTTGACTAAAATTTTGGTTTGGTTATCATAGGAATTCGAAACTTCTTTAAGTTTCTTCTAGTGGTTGAGCACCTTTTGTGAATATGGAGAGGATTTAATCATATGCTAAGAGTGTGCATATGGTTATTGTCTCATTCCATTTGTTTGGCTTGATTAATTAATGAAATAAAGTGGATTTTAGTATTAGTTAATTGTTTCTGATTATTTGAAAATTGCTAAATATGCCAGAATTGGTGTCATTTTGTAAATAGAAATGAAAATATGATGAATAATTAAGATATTATTATGATTCATTATGCTTTGGCTATGATTTGTGGGCTAGCCTATTAGCGTGTCACTGAGTGCAAGTATGAGTTGAAGACGGGGACATGGTTGAGGGGATGTGATCTCCACTTGGTAATGAATAGTCATGGTGGATACATGTTTTTCACACCATGTAGTATTATTCAAAGCTACATTTTGAATAACATGATGGTTGCATTTTGAATGCTTTGATGATGTCTATGTTTATTGTTATCATATTATTTCAATTAGTTTGAAAAAAAATTAAATCTGCATTGAGTTGGAAGTACCCTCCAACCTTGATGTGGTAGATCAATCATTTAATTCTACGTGGCCACATTTTGGTCCACCATCTTGGTGCACATGCCCATTGTTTCTTTACGAGCATGAGTTGTTGCATTGTACTTTACTTTTGTATTGGACAAAGTGACCACAACTTGTTGCTACTCATCTAGTTGATAGCACCATAAAACATAATAAAAACACAACCATTTGTAGATGTGCTATTGTAAATATCACCAACCCAATCATAACCCACATATCGATAGATACTAATAGAATGTCATGGTCCTATACGATAACCATGCTAGCATAATAAATACTTAGAAATACTATATAAATATCTAAACACTCTTAACAACATCACCATGTACATGTCTAGGATTAGTCATGAATCAACTAAGGACTCTCATTTCTTGGGAAATTTTTGGCCTTAAATAGACCATAACATACACCAATCTACTAATGACACTAGCATAAGGATCTCTCATCATGTCCTCCAATTTAGTACGATGTTTAGGACAATATGTAATAGATAACTTTGTGCCTAACACAATATTGTCACACAATGGTTTGCAATCTACCATGTTAAATCTCTCCAACATAGCATTCACATACTTACTCTAGCTTACCCAAATTTTAATTTTGGGTTGTCTTTTTTTATTTCCATCCCCAAGATATCCTTCGTTGCCCCTAAAGCTTTCATTTCAAACTGTGACGACAACTAATACTACAAATTAGAGATCATAATTTCAGCATTCCAAATAAACAACA
The DNA here is from genome assembly GCA_018584345.1 of Thuja plicata. Lineage (NCBI taxonomy): Eukaryota > Viridiplantae > Streptophyta > Pinopsida > Cupressales > Cupressaceae > Thuja > Thuja plicata. The sequence goes on along the minus strand of MU223135.1, from coordinate 170,655 downwards.
TATTCATCAACATACAATGCAATAATGAGAATGCAATCATTTCCTACTTGTAGGAAACACAATGATTTGATTTCGGTCTCAGAAATCTCAAACTCAATTTGAAAAGGCATCAAATTTCTAGTATCACATCCTAGGATATTTCTTTAATCCACACAAAATACCTTTTCAACTTTCAAACTAAATTTTCTTTACCTTTTTCAATGTAGTGTTCTGCATATGACATAAATTTCCTCCTCTAGGCCACCATGAAGGAAAATTATCTTCACATCCATCTGCTAAACTCCAAGATCGTACACTATAGCAAGTGATAATAAAAATAAAATGTCAACTCAACATTTTGAAAGAGATCCCACCATATTCTATTCCCTCAACCTTGTAATACTCCTTTATGAGCAACTTTGCTTCATACTTCTCACATTGCCATCTAAATCAAACTTCTTTTTGAACACACATTTGCACCCAACATGTCTACATCCTTTAGGAAAATTTACTAAGATCTCGTGTACTATTTTTCTTTAATGCATCAATCTCTTCTTCCATGGGCACTTTCCAAGAATTTGCATCTTTTATACTCATAGCCTCCTTCATAGTTCTAGGCTCATTAGTGCTATCAATGCAAACAAAGATGCAATTAGAACCATTTAATGAATAACTAAACCTTTCAAGTTGCTAGCCAACATGCATGTACCTCCTTAGTGGTTCGGGTTGAGACTCTTCATATTCCTCAAAACTTTCAAAGTTGATTGAGATCTCCTCATTATCACTTATAACTAGAGTTTTCAATTCCTATTTCTTAGGGGTATGAGGAAGATGAACCGTGTCCTTTTCCTTATTTCTCTAGTTGTAAAGCAATAGATGAAGGCTTCACCTCTATATAATAACACTTATGCTATACAAGAATATTTTACTACTGGATCCCAAATCTTTTACCCTTTCACACCAGTAGCATAACCAATGAAGATATACTTCATTGTCTTGTTGGCCAATTTTGAACTCTTTTCTCTCGGCACATTTGCATACTCCTCACAACCAAATACTCGAAGATGTCTCAATGAGGGATTTTTCCTTGACTACACATTCATAGATATCTTTCCAACAAGAGTTGATGTAGGGGATATGTTAACATGATAGCAAGTACTGACAATAACTCCAACCCAAAACTTTTGTTCTTTAAGCTAGGTTCACTTAGCATAATCCTATCCATCTCCATTAACATCATTTTCATCCTCTTAGCAACTCCATATTGTTGAGGGATATGTGGAGTTGTTTTTAGGCCTCTCAATACCATGTTTTTGATAATAAAGCAGCCAAAGCAAGGGGGTTGACCCGTTACAAGAAAACTAGCAAAAGCTTTAAACCACTTACAACACATAACCAACCACAGTCCACCCTCAACCAATGCCCTTTTTAATCATCAAAAAACAACTATCACAGGCATTCCATCCCACAACAAAATTTAAAATCCCACCCTTAAAAGTTAAAACAATAGTTATCTGGTGGTAAACAAAAAGCTTAACCCAACCGTAAATGTTATGGAGACCCTGTCTTACCAAGAGACTGTAAGTAAACCAACTACCAGCAAAATAACCAACATAATAACATAAAGTTTGAAACATGCCCTTAGCCAACCACAAAGAGAAATTTTTTAAAACTATGAACAAGAAATAAAACATCATTTAGATTTATTTCCCCCCGAACTTAACAACTTAAACGAATCCCCCGCCTCTCAATACCATGTTCTTTCCATAACTTGTCATTGATATTAGTCCTTAGTCATTGATATCTAATTTTCAACAAAATTTTTAAACCCTTTAAACCAATTAAAGAATTTAGATTTTCTTGAGGAAATAAATCCTTGTCCTTCTACGTTGGTCTCTTTATGATCTATTTCTTTTGTTGACCTAGTGGTCCTACTAACCAATCAAATTAGTCCTAACTTGAAGCCTTCATATCATTCTATCCATCCAACCCTTCGTCCTAAATATTGATTGTTTCTTGGACCTAGGTATTTATTATAACTTTTCGAAGTTAAAAGGCCTAGTGCATGTCAAGTGGTGTGTACGCATAGCACGCTCACGCATGCCACAAAACAGCACCACCTATTTAGTGGGTAATGACATCTGTTTTGCTTATTGATAAGTTCAAATGTCTAGTGCATGTGAAGTGGTGTGTGCACCACCTATTTAGTGGGTAATGACATCTGTTTCGCTCATTGGTACCCCATTGAAAGATTATTTTGCGTTGCCCAAATCCTTCTCATCGCATGTTTGAAAATTAGAATAGGGTTCTAAGCTGTGAACCTATGAAAACATAAACGTGGAAACATGATGTAAATGTGCAAGAATAAATTCGAGAAACCCATCATTAAATGGGAGTTAAATGTGCACTGACACTAGATAGAGGAAGACAAACCCACTTGAAAGCAATGAAGACAACTAACGAAGACCACTTGATCACAATGGATTCTTTAAAATTAGTATTTGCTTCTTGACCATACATTTTGCTACGAAAATTTTATATATTTTATATCTCAACGATATTTATCTAATAAGAAAAATTAAAATCAATAGATTTTGAATCTTTAGATTTCTAGAAATAGAACTATCAATCTATAGCAAATATATATTTCATTTATTTTTAATTTTTAAAAATTAAAAAAGTATTAAACTATAAAATAATTGAGCACAAATAGACCACATTCCATTTATCCAATTAAATATGAAAAACAATCAATGTGATTAGTAAAAAATTTCAGTATCACTTCACTTAAAAATTGGAAAAGATAATTAACCAAAATTGTATAAAGGTGTGCATAACTTTATATGATGTTTATCCAATAAAGAAATCTCTTTTATTAATTACAATTAAACTGTGTCTATGATAGAAAAGAAGATTTAATGATTAGAATAAAAAAAAGCTCTTTAAACCATCCTCCATGATAGAAAAGAAGAATTAATAGAAATTATAAGTGATCAAAATTTTATCCAGTAAATACCAAAATAATAGGTTATCTTCAAAGATATTCAAAGTTATGTAGCACACTAAATGGTTGATTGGGCAACATAAGAATTTGTGAAATACAATGCAAAGTTTGCAAGTAGTTTCCTACAATGGGAAAAAGTAATTTCGTAGTGATTTCATTTCACATTATTAGCTGATAGGCTTCTCTTGGGGAGAAACCTTTAATCAAAAAATTGTCTCACACGGAACCCTGATGTCATTTTTTGAGAACAGAAAAAAAATCCGTTGAAACTTTCTGTAAAGTTGCCCTTGGCTTGGTTAATAGTGCAGATTGTCATATTCCTCACCCACCCAGCCCGCTCCCGCATCAATTCCAACCTGTATACAGACATGCATCCATCCAGCCGTCCATTAATGAATCAATCCATCAACCCAATAGTCTCAGTGCCAGCCCATTCCCCTGCCCTGCAGGAACGATGGAAGCAGCATGACAACAATGGTGTAGGTAGCTTTGGCGTAGCAAGCAATGGAACAACATCTATTTGCTCCTCCTATTGCGGTCTAGTATGATTTTGTTAAGTCATTTCTCTCATAAAGTGCAGAATTTGAATGAGGTGTTGAGGACACACCAGCCTAATAGTCGTAGGTCCAGAAAAAATTAGATATTCAGACTTCTTCAAAGTTGCGCAAGAATTTTATTGCATAACTCACAAGCATTGGGTCTAAAGGAGAGTGTGTAGAAGGATTTTGTGCATATGAAGTGGATTTAAATTGAATGTCATTCAGGAGTAGCATTTTAATTTTGAGTAAGCGGGAGTTAAAATTTGCCCATGGTCAAGCAACAGGAAGAGAAAACATGATCTATTTATGGGATTTAAATCGTCTTGTATTATATATTTTTAACTTCAGAATTCACAAATTAACTTCTCACTCAATACGTGTAAGCAAATAAGATATAACATTTGAAATTAGTAAAATCAATTACAAATTTTGATTTTGAATGTAAAATTTAATGTAAATAAAATATAGTAAAATTTAAAATTGTATAAATTTTACTATAATATTTAATATATATAAAAATAAAATTTAATTGAAAATATTGAATTAAATATTAAATATGAAATTACTTGTAAAATATATAAATTAATTTTATAAGAAGAAATTATAAAATCAAAACAAAAAAATAGTTTAAAATTTCAAAATATAAAAAATATAGATTAGTTAAATCTTAATTTTTATAAATTAATAGTATTATTTACAATATGAATTAATATTGTATAATTTTTATTGTAATAAAAATTGATTTAATTGAAATTAAATATCTTTCATAAATTATTAGTCTTAAGTTTTAGAAGGGATTATAATAGAATTTCAAAATTCACAAAATAAAAAGATTAAAAAATATATACCTAACAATTTATTTTCTACATTATTGTATTCTTATGCTTTCTTAAAGTTTTGAATATTGTTGTGTTTATTTTAATATGTTTTTATATAGTAAAACATAATTAAATTGTTAGTTATTTAAAATTAAATTTTTAAATTGATTATTATGATCAATTTGTGTTCTTTAAAATATGATAAAAATATTTTTTATAAATAAATTTTAAAGTTAACAAATATATAAAATAAACCAAAGAATACCTCTTGACATATTATACATTTTCTTAAATTAGATGTTCACTAGTATTATAGATTTCTTTACAAGGATTAGGTTTTCTAGTTCAATAAAATGAATTTGCAATAATTTTGGATAAATTTAGTAGTTTAAAATTTTAATTAGAGAGACTTGATCTTGTTAAAGACAATGTAGGATAATGAATGCAATCATGAATGAGGGTTAAAATTATTAATTAACTGGATTGCACCATGGTGAGTTGGATACCAAAAGGGTACCAATGACAAACATTTAACTGAAGACATTATATTTTGCCATTAGTATATGCAAGGAAAAACATGATAAACACCGTCGGTTTATACTACACTAACATACAGGGCACAACACTACCTGACGCCAAGGTTACCAATATTGCTAAGTACAAAGCACCCCAATGCAACACTATTCAGTGTTACCCGATGAAAAAAAAGACAAAGGAACCCGACAAGAAACCAATAGTGCAACCCGACTAACCAGACTGGAACCCGACAGATGAAGGGAACCCGACGAACAGTTCAAAGAAGGAACACCAACAGACTTTCAGTTCACACTGACAATCAGATACCGAGAGTCAGTTACATCCCACAAAAAGTGGATCTGACTTCCACATCAGATAAATCACTGAAGTTTTATATTTAGCTTCTTGATTTGTTTTAAATCCATTACGTGAGGGAAAAGCAATGTAATTATTATTGTTTGTATCAGTCTAACTAATTTAAGACATGCAAACTAAAGGATCAAGGTCAAGTTGTATACCTTAAATCTAGAGTTAACATTGTAATGCGTGATTCTAAAATAGGTCAAAAGAGCTTGTATAAATAGATGCTCAATCAATTGTGAACATGTTGTTTGATGATGATTGTAGCCTCTGAGAGCATCTAAGGATCAGACAAGAGAGTTCAAGCAGAAGCACATAAAATGATCAAATCAATTTTCAAGAACAAGAACCAAGGCTACCGACAAGCAGTAAAAGGTTTTTTTTTTCTATTGAAAACATATAATCAACTGGAACATAACAAAGAGAGTACAGTAAAGTAAAATATGCCAGTCTAGACCTTCAACATGTTCTATCTAGGCATGCTAAGGTCTATTATGTACAATCATTACAGAGGTCTGTTACCAAAAGTTTTTATACAACAATAAAAATCTCTCCTTCCTGGTCGATCACAAAATTGTGGTGACTACTGAGGTTCTAAGTTATTCATCTACTGGGTCCTGCATGTGTTCATAAGCTTCCCATTGCTCATAATTGGTCACTGAGCTGTTTGTGCCTGGATTACCCCCATCATGGACTGTTGCCTCTTCAATTTTGTTGTCTCTAGTTATAGAGCTTGGAGGGTTGAGATCTTCTATGGCTACTCTGTTATTGCCAGGTACCATGGATGGTGTTACATTGCTGGTGGAGAATCTTTGTATGTCTTTAGGGAACAAAATCATGGCTCCTTCATCTATCAGCCTCTGGAATCTTTCCTCAGAAATCAGGATGGATGTTGTTACTTGTTTCAGGATATAAAAATGTGCGAGTTTATGATTAAACTCAGTAAGGACCCTCTTCTTAGATTGGAAAATATCCCTGTTCCTGTGTCTCCATATGAGCCATAATATTTTAGTAGTGAGAGAAAGCCAAAAAAAATTAAGTTTACTACCAAAATCATCAACTTAACCAGCCAAGACTTCATGCCAAGAGAGACTATGGGCCTGACCCCAACAAACTTTATTACCAAAAAAAACAGACCAAATCTTGCTAGCCCAGAGACATTCAAAAAACACATGCTCATAAGTTTCAACATAATTGCAAATAGAGCAAAAGATGGGACTTTTAACACCATGAGCAATAAAATAACCAATAGCATGCTTCTTCAAAAGGAAAATCCATTTAAAAAAAATCTTTTTAGGTTCATCCTGACCATGCCACAAAAAATAAAAACAAGATGCCATTTATTGCAAGACCAATCCAAACCCCAAGCTTTGTTGATGTGGGCAAATATATTATTGCTATTATTAAGAAGGGAGTAGATCTGTTTACAAGAAGATTTTCCAAACAAGGTGTCATCCATCCATTTAATGTATTCCATATTTTGTGTAGAAGTGATACATTTATTGGGAAACAAGTTACCCACTACTTTTTCAATGAGAGTGTATGTCTTTTTCTGAGAAGTGGGAATTTTGAACTTGCTGCTCAATTCTACCCAAGAGAGTATCCTACTATCCTCCAGTATATCACTGATAAGAGATATGCCTTTACTATGCTGGTTTTTCGCAGAACAACATTGTGTAAGAGCAAGAGGCTTATCTTTGAGGTATACTCCCCACCATAAGGATCTGTCCAGCACTGAATAATGAGGATTTTTCCTAATGGCATGTCTAGAATAGAGAAAATTTCTAATGTGCCTCCATGCCTTCCACAATGCAGAGAAAACTTTAGACCCTGTGACCTTCACTTCAAAGTCACCCATTAGGATGTCAATGAAAGGGACATTGTTCCAAGATTTTCCTCTTTTGATGGTGACATTATCAATATTATTCCTGACAAGTACTTTCCATGGTTCATTGCCTGAGACTGTTTTGATAATCCATTTAGAAGTCAACACCATTCCTTGCTTTTTGAGATCTTTGATCCCCAACCCTCCCTGTGCCTTAGGAGTGCAGCACCAATTCCAATTGAAATTGTGTCTTTTCCTATTGCCAATTCCATCTAACAATAGTACATATCTAAGAATATTTTCCATCTTGTTGCTTTGATAGTTGGCAAACAGCCAAGTAGATGGCATGTGAAGATAGTACCTTTTGAACCACTTGTGCCCTGCCTGCTAAGGATAACAAATGGGTCTTCCACTTAAGATGTTTCTTTTCAATTTTCCTAAAGATCCAGTTCCACATATATTTAAGAGAGGGTTCAATGGAAAAAGGAATGCTTAGGTATCTGACAATGGCATTAGGACCAGACCATTGCCATCCTTTGCTGCCAAGCCAAGGGTCCTTCTTAAGTCTATCAAGAACAGTCACTTCCACATTCTTGACACTCTGTAAGTTGCACATTTTTGTCACATTTTTGACAAATTATAAGTTGTACATTTTTGTCATCATTATCAAAAAAGGGGGGAAATGATATGTATAGTGAGTCATTAAAAAGGGGGAAATGATATGTACAGTCAGCCACTAAAAAGAGGAAAGATTATGAAAAAAGGGGAATGTATAGTACAAAGGAAAGTATACATGTACATATACTTATACTATACCAATGCATACAATTAGGGGGAGTCATATAATGACAAGGATATATACAAAGTGTACATACTAAACACTTTGGTATTTTGCACATATCAGTTTTTGATACTAATGTCAAAGGGGGATATTGAAGACATTATATTTTTCCATTAGTATATGCAAGGAAAAACATGATAAACACCGTTGGTTTATACTACAACGACAAACATGGCACAACACTACCCGATGCCAAGGTTACCAATATTGCTAAGTACAAAGCATCCTGATGCAACACTATTCAGTGTTACCCAATGAAAGAAAAGACAAAGGAACCCGATGAGTAACCAACAGTGCAACCCGACAAACCAGTCAAGAGTGGAATCTGACAGATGAAGGGAACCCGAAAAACAGTTCAAAGAAGGAACACCAACAGACTTTCAGTTCACACCGACAATCAGATACTGAGAGTCAGTTACATCCCGCAAAAAGTGGACATGAATTCCACGTCAGATAAATCACTGAATTTTTATATTTAGCTTCTTGATTTGTTTTAAATCTATTACATGAGGGAAAATCAATGTAATTATTATTTTTTTTATCAGTCTAATTGATTTAAAAAATGCAAACTAAAGGATCAAGGTCAAGTTGTATACCTTGGATCTAGAGTTAACATTGTAATGTGTTATTCTAAAATAGGTCAAAAGAACTTGTATAAATAGATGCTCAATCAATTGTGAACATGTTGTTTGATGATGATTCTAGCCTCTGAGAGCATCTAAGGATCAGACAAGAGAATTCAAGCACAAGCACAGAAAAGGATCAAATCAGTTTTCAAGAACAAGAACCAAGGCTACCGACAAGCAAGAAAAGGTATTAATCAATCACTATAGGTGATATTCATATATTGTAAGCTTTAATGGATCTGTGATCAACAATTATAGATTTCATACAGTCAGGTCATACATATTGTACACATTCTAACAAGTGGGGTAGACTTAAGAAATCCTTTCAAGGAAGGTGGATTTAACAATCCTATTGTAAATCTCTTAACCGAGTGCACGCTACATCAGTGTTGCTAAAGCTCTTAACAGAGTAGATCCTAACATGTCTCCACATTAATAGTCCTAATAGGGTAGATCATCAGAAGTGATCAAATTGTAAGCCTTAACCAGCTCCCTTCCATTATGCAGATAGTGAAGTTTTATGGGTGACATCCCCACGACAGTTTTTACTTCCCAACAAGATTTTTATGCGATATCACATCTTGTTTTATGTATCTATTACTTTCATGAATGTTTCTATGAATGTTACATACAATTAAGTTTCTAAATTAATATTACATGCATAAGAAAGAACATCAGATTTGGTCGGTAATACAATAAAGATTGATTGCTAATGAAGTAAGGTGAAAAGTGTTAAAAGTTTTAGAGGTACTGATTCACCCCTCCCCTCTCAGTACTACTTCCCATTAATTCCAACAATTGGTATCAGAGTTAAGTCTCTTCTTGGAAAGCTTAAAGGCTTAAGAGAAAAGATCATACAATGGAGAAGTACAAACTTGATAAAAATATTGAGAATAAAAAGATTGAAATTCAGATGTTCTATGAACAGTATAAAGAAGCTAGAATCAACATGAGACAGTTACTGGATGAAAGAAAGAATATGGCATCTCATCGTAATGAGACAGATTATCATGAGGAAGAGATTCCAGATTTCTTTTAGTCTTCAGGATCAAACACAACCAAAACATTAGAAACATCATAAGAAAGCATCACAAGCCTAACTGAAATCAATCTACATCTGGCTGGACAATTCAAATCTCTGCAAATCGGTCAAGAGACATAGATGGCAAGGATGATTGATGTCATGAACAATGCTAGACAAGATGAACAAGATAGAAAACTAGCTATTGATGATAGAATAAAGATCACAGAAAAGCTACAAGAAAAGGAGTCTGAGATACAAAGACTTACATAGCATCACCATGAGGTTACAAATCAGATTATTCTTATGAGTCAAGAAGCAAAAAAAATGAATATGGAACTTATTGAAAGAATACAGATTATCAGTGAACTAAGAGAAGAGAATGAAAAACTAAAGCATGAGGTTAGAATTCAGCAACAACATAATGGCATGATTAAGAGAGCTAAAGAAAGTGCAAAAAGGATGGATGAGTTATTGAATGCACAAAGAAGACCCAACACCAACACTGGACTAGGATACACCGAGCATGGAGAGTCATCAAATAAAGCCAATCCAAAAGATGGCTACATCAATCCTAGACCAAGGAAGATGACATGAAATCACTGTGGAAAGTAAGGCCACACCTCAAATGTTTGCAGGAGCATTCATAGGACAATGTTATAATTGTAGCAAGAAAGGACATAAAGTATATGAATGTAACTCAAATATGAAAGAACCAAAGAAGGAAACCTATATGGACAAGTATTGTCCCACCTACAAAATGCATGGGCACACATCTCATGAATGCAGGAAGAAGAAAATTGAAGCATGGAAACCCAAAAATCAAGAAAATGCATATAAACCGAGCAGAGTCAGTAATTCATATGTTTGGGATTACAATACATGGATAAACTACACAACATGTGGTAGATATGGTCACATTGCTGCAAACTACATGAGAACATGGACAAAAAGGTCTAGAGGCTGGACCAACCCTGGAATGACATGTTTACACTATCATAAGGTTGGACATCTAAAGAAAGACTACAGAGACTGAATAACAGAAACCACAACTTTTGAAAATGGTAACACCATTGAAGACATTAAGAAAATGAGAGAGAAAATGTGGAGAAAAGCTTCAACCATTGAGGAAGTTGGACCAAGCAATGCAGTAGGTGACACCTCATCCCATGGATCTGGTGGCATCACCACCTTGCCTAAAAGATGAACAAGTATGGAACTGCACTACACCAAGTCATATTTTGCATTAGTTCAATTATACAAATTGATAGAGAGTCAAAATATGCATGAATAAAGATTCATATTATGTTACTTGTTACAATTCTGAGAAAACAACCCCGTCGGTAAACACATACCAAAAATCATCGGTGAACATAAAAGGATGAGTTGTCTACACTTGCCAAGAATCATCGGTCAACACATAAAAAGGCTAAGTCGCTAATGTAAACCGACACACATTGGTAAGGAAGAAAAGTTACAATGTTGTCTTGACACTACACCAAAATCCGTCGGTGAAAGCAACAATCTTAACAACTATACCGAGCATCCTATCAAACACCAGGAATGTTATTTAAGAGTTTACCCAATGAACTCTGTCTTCATGAACCGATGAGTTATTGAGAATTTATGAAAGACTTAGGGAAAAATTCTATAAATACTCGATGGAAGCACTTCATTCTTCACACGCGAATTAAGAAAACAGAGCAAAGCAAAAATAGAGTGAAAAGAGAGTAGTTAGCAGAGCACCCTCGAATTGATCCAATGCAATCCAAACAGATCACTCACAAGTTACATGGATTGAAGTAAGTACCAAGCTTACCGATAAATCTGTTATTATTTTCAAAAAAACCCTAAATTCAAAACAATGGAAACGACTTCAAGAACAACCAAATTGAAGAGTGAAAAGAAGAATGTCATTAAGCTAATCAAGAATAGCACTTGTGTGGAACCAAAATACAAGATATGCCCAGAGATTGCATCGCAACCCAATGATTCTGGTGCATTCTCAAAACTTCCAGCTAGGGTTTTGCTAATAGAAGATGGTAGATCATATATTCACTGCAAGATCACTGAGATTGGTGATCTGGAGATAGATCAAGATTATAAGAAGATATGTGATGATCAAGGGAACCTAAAGGAAGAACACAAGCACTTGCAAGTAAAATGGATAAAAAATGCCCTATATTTCCTGAGGGTTTTCAAAACTGACTAGATTCGGTTGGTACTAAGCAGAATGCATGATTATAAGCTATGGTTGTGATGCAGGAGCATCTTGGGTTCTTGGCAATCCTGCTCAACCAAAAATATGTTTACTTTCAGTTTAGTCTCTTCTCTATCACTTAGCTTCTGTTGCTCGACATCCTTGTTGAGTTTCTCGGTCATGCTTGTTGTTGTTGCTTGGCTTTTCTTTTGTTGAGTGCTTTGTTGCTCGGCTTTTGGTTTGCCGAGTTGGTTTATTTTGGAATTGGTGTTGGTGGCTGACTTCTTTATTTAATTTTTGTAGCTGGGATCTATCTTGGGGATCTGTGTGGACCTAAATCTGGGTCTCACCTTTGTATTTGAGCGCCGACTACTTTGTTGGACTCTTGTATATATTCTTTTGTATGTTCTTAGTTTGGTAGAAGTCTTAGATCAAGAAGGGAAATGTTAGAATATTAAAGATCTGAGATCTCTGTTGTAAGGAGATCAAATTTTAATACACTCTGATGTATATGGTCGTAACCAGGAAGGCCTTACAGTCTGGCATGTATTGAGTTTGATTATTCATGATAAAGATATCTCCATTTCTCTTCTCTCACTTTGTTGTTGTGTAATTCTGCATTGTATCTGTAAGTTGGCTGGCTTTGGGTGTGCCCTAGGCCCGATTACCTTCCCCCCTTGCATCAGGTGGTATCAGAGCGAGTTGAGATCTGTGGCTCCTTCTTGTAAACTCTAAATATATTTGTTGTATGGTGGCAGGTTGCGATCTAACCTACAATTGCAGAGAGTTTCAAGATGGTTCATGAGAGAGGAAATGTCGATCAAGGTCTGGCTAATATGTTTAGACAAATGGCTACAAGATTGGAAGCTATTGAGACAGCCCAGCGTAGAGGAAGACATCTTGAAAATGTTAGTGATGATGAGTTCAAAGAGGTTCAAGGTGAAGCTGCACCTGCACCTGTAATGGACTAGGAAGAAGAAAGATTCCTGAGAGCCTTGACAAGTTTGAAATCCACACCTCAGTTTAATCCTCCTGAGTATAGAGGAAAATTGGATTCTGATGAATTGATTGAATAGATCACTGAGATGGAAAAATATTTTGAATATAAGAATGTTGCAGAAGATAAGAAGGTGAAGATTGCAAGCACAAAATTGAAAGGTCATGCATCCTTATGGTAGGAACACCTGCAATTGGACAGAAAGAAGAAAGGTAAAGACAAAATCAAGGTATGGGATAAGATGGTGAACAAATTGAAAGGAAAGTTTCTTCCTTGTGATTACCAAATTAACCTAGTCCAGAGAACACAAAGTTTGAAGCAGAAGGAAAAGTCAGTCAAAGACTACACTAAAGAATTTTACAGATTGGACATCAGATCTGGACATGTTGAAGATGAAGTGGAAAGAGTTGCAAGATATCTGAATGGCTTGAGAAGTTCCATACAAGATGAAATCAGTTTGATCAAGATGGAAGGCATTGAAGAGGCATACCAATTTTCCCTAAAAGCTGAAGAAAAGTTGAATAGAAGGTATGAACAAAGACAAAGAGGTAGAGGTGGTAGATTCCCTAGAGGAAGAGGTAGACCTCATGGTGAAAATAGTAGATCTGAACCAGACAAGTCAAATACAGACACATCTCAAGACAAAGGAAAGACTGAATGGAAAGGTGGAAATTCATACCGAGGAAGAGGCAATTATTCCAGAGGTGGATATAGAAGAAGAGGTTTCCAAGTAACTTGCTACAATTATGGTGAAGAAGGACATAAATATTTTGAGTGTACACATGCAATCAAGAAAGGTGGTAGAAGTAGCAGAAATGCATTAGTGCAAGAAGAGTCATCAAATGAACCTGAGAACCTCATGATCAGAAGGATACTATGGAGTGAGAAAGATAAGCAAGATCCTGTCAGGAAAAGTTTATTCAAGACCAGATGTAGAGTTGCAGACAAAGTTTGGAAGCTCATTGTTGACAGTGGAAGCTCAGAAAATCTGGCATCAGAAGAAATGGTTGCAAATTTGCAGTTGGAGAGGATGAAGCATCCAAAACCCTACAAGATCTCATGGATCAAGGATGAGCATACACTAACGGTGAGTGAACAATGTTTTGTGAATC
>MU223135.1:131391-149265 GCA_018584345.1 Thuja plicata | reverse complement strand
CCAATAGATCCTTACTGATCACATATATCTTTGTAGCACCTCAAGGATATCTCTGATCCTTCATCAGAATTCGCACATTCCTGCTCTGATATGCTTCTTCATATTTCCACACACTTACACACACTTCCTACTCTCTACTTGAATTCGCAACTTGATCTTTCATATATACCCTTTAGGTTATCAAGTCGGCCCAATTACAAGTTACAATAAATATTACATTGGTCGGCTGCATATACAAGTTCTAATTAATAAATATTACACTAGTCGGCTGCATAAACATTTCACTGATGCTCGGTGAACACTGCTGATTCTGCGAAAATCCTTCAGTAACCGACTGAACTCGGTAAGTACTGCGAACTCGGTAAAGACTGACCTTCCTTCACATATTCTTTGATGACCGACTGAACTCGGTAAAGACTAACTTCTCGATATAGTATTCTGGAGCGCTCGGTAGACTCTGTAAATTGCTTCTCTTACCGTCTGAACTCGGTAGACTCTATCAACTGCCTTGCTGAACATTCTGAGCTTGGTAGACTCTGTCTGATGGCTGATATGACATTTGTGTAACATCAAGGACAATACACAATTAAACAATTGTTTCCAACAGTTACTGAGGTAAGATCATTTCATGGATTGGTAAGTTTTTACAGGAAGTTTATCAGAAATTTTAGTTCTATCTGTAATGCTATGACTAAAACAATGAGAGGAGACAAAAGAGAGTTCAAATGGACACATGGAGCTGATAAGAGTTTTGAAGCTTTGAAGTTGAAGGTTGTTGAATTACCTTTGCTAGCCTTACCTAATTTCAATAAGGTATTTCAAGTTGAATGCGATGCAAGTGGAAGTGCAATTGGAGCTATATTGACTCAAGAAGGTAAACCTGTTGCTTTCTTTAGTGAAAAGTTGAATGATGCAAAGAGGAAATATTTTGTCTATGATCAAGAATTCTATGCTATTGTGAAAGCTATGAAGAAATGGAGGCATTACTTGATGCCAAATGAATTTGTGTTATATACTGATCATAAGGCTTTATAGTATTTGGGTAGTCAAAATAAGTTGAATCAGAGACATATGAAATGGGTAGAGTATTTACAGAGCTTTACATTTGTGATTAAGCATAAGAGTGGAGTATCTAATAGAGTTGCTGATGCATTGAGTAGAAAAAGATCTTTGTTGACTGAAATGAGAATTGAAGTTCTTGGCTTTGATGACATGAAGAATTTGTATGAAAATGATCCTGATTTTTCAGAGCAGTGGAGAGTGTGCAGAACACCTAATAAAAATCAATCAAGTAAGTATGAAGACTATTTCATTTAGGAAGATATGTTGGTTAAAGGAATTTAGTTATGTATACCGAGAGGATCAATGAGAACTAATCAGATAAAGGAGAAACATAGTAGTGGATTGGCTGGACACTTTGGCATTGATAAAACATTGAGTTTGCCGAAGGAGAGGTATTTTTGGCCTTAGTTGTATAAGGACATTCAAAAATTTGTGAGAAGTTGTGGAGTCTGTCAAATTGCAAAGGGAGTGAGTCAAAATAGTGGATTGTATACACCTAATACTGTTCCTGAGAAACCTTGGAGTGATATCAGCATGGATTTTGTTCTTGGACTTCCAAGGACAGCAATAGGTAATGATTCTATATTTATTGTTGTGGATAGATTTTCTAAGATGACACATTTTATACCATGTAAGAAAACATCAGATGCAGTTCATATAGTAGATATTTTCTTTAAGGAGATTGTAAGATTACATGGATTACCAAAGAGTATCATCTCTGACAGAGATAGTAAGTTTGTAAGTTATTTTTGGAGAACACTTTGGAAGAAGATGAATACTGAGTTGAAATTTAGTTCTACATTTCATCCACAAACTGATGGACAAACATAAGTGGTAAACAAAATTTTAGGTAACCTATTGAGATGTTTAGTTGGAGACACACCAAGCAATTGGGATTTGATGTTGGCACAAGAAGAATTTGCATACAATAATTCAGTGAACATAAGTATTGGAGAGACACCTTTTGAGATTGTTCATGGCACACAACCTAAAGGTATATTAGATTTGAGAGACATTGATGGTGAAGAGAAAAGAAGCACTGAAGCAGAAGAATTTGCAGAATTTATGATGACATTGTATAAGGATGTAAAGAAGAAGATGGAGAAAAGTAATCATAAATACAAAGATGATGCAGACAGATCAAGAAGACATAAGACATTTGAAGTTGGTGATGTTGTGATGGTTCATTTGAAGAAAGGAAGATTTCCTATTGGAACATATGGGAAACTGAAGATGAATAAATTTGGTCCTTATAAAATACTGAGGAGATTTGACAATGGAAATGCTTATGAAGTTGAATTACCTAATGACATGGATATATCACCTATTTTCAATATTTCAGACTTGTATGAATATCATGAACCCGATGAAGAAGTGACAATACCAAGTGATTATCCTAAGAAGCAAATAGAGGAAGTTGATAAGATATTGAAACAGAGAGTTGGCAGAAGTACAAGAGGAAAAGAATACATGGAATATCTGGTAAAGTAGAAAAATAGACTGATTGAGGACTCATCTTGGATTTCTCAATCTAAGTTGGATTCATTTCAGGTTGGACCTGATACATGATTCAAGGAATCATTTCTTTTCAACCCCAGGTGTCTGATACAGGAGCATCTTGGGTCCTTGGCAATCCTTCTCAACCAAAAATATGTTTACTTTCAGTTCAATATGTTCTCTGTCACTCGGCTTCTATTGCTCGGCATCCTTGCTGAGTTTCTTGGTCATGCTTGTTGCTGTTTCTCAACTTTTATTTTGCTGAGTGCTCTATTTCTCAGCTTTTGCTTTGCCAAGTTGGTTTATTTTGGAATTGGTGTTGGTGACTGACTTCTTTATTTAATTTTCATAGCTGGGATC
This sequence comes from Thuja plicata, assembly GCA_018584345.1. Lineage (NCBI taxonomy): Eukaryota > Viridiplantae > Streptophyta > Pinopsida > Cupressales > Cupressaceae > Thuja > Thuja plicata. The sequence goes on along the minus strand of MU223135.1, from coordinate 146,346 downwards.
TATCTTGGGGATCTGTGTGGACCTAAATCTGGGTCTCACCTTTGTATTTGAGCACCGACTACTTTGTTGGACTCTTGTATATATTCTTTTGTATGTTCTTAGTTTGGTAGAAGTCTTAGAGAAAGAAGGCAAATGTTAGAATATTAAAGATCTGAGATCTCTGTTGTAAGGGGATCAGATTTTAATACACTCTAATGTATATGGCCATAACCAGGAAGGCCTTACAGCCTATCATGTATTGAGTTTTATTGATTCATGATAAAGATATCTCCATTTCTCTTCTCTCACTTTGTTGTTGTGTAATTCTGCATTGTATCTGCAAGTTGGTTGGCTTTGGGTGTGCCCTAGGCCCCATTGCCTTCCCCCCCTTGCATCAGGTTGGATGAACCCAAATAGATTACAAAGGATGTATTACATGTTGTAACAGGTTACCCTATAACCGACAAACCAAAAGCCCACAAGCATCCCTCTCGACCAGAAGTTGAGAAACTCACCAACACTGTATAGGATAACCGAGGACTTAAGGTGAACACCATCACCAATGAGGAACTGAGGTTTGGTGCATGTGTCATAGGGTAAAAAATATTTCAAGCTAGCAGGATAAACAACCTAGCATCAACAGTGGTAAGCACAACTTACAAGATTGTCACGAAGGGAATACAAATGGATCTATGTGAGATCCTACTAAAGCAACTTGATGAAAATATGACAACAATCAGGTCTACCAAGACAAGCACATGTAATTTTGGCTCACTTATAATGTGTATAATCTTTTATTTTCAATAATTTTTTCCTCCAATTGGCAAAGTGAAGTGGGACACCACCAAACTAGTCACATTACATATAAGTGACCTTATCAAGTTAGTAGGTGAAAAATTTGATTCAGTGATGACTGAATACTTCCTTGATTTCAAGGAAAAGATGATGGAGAGAGTAAGAATCCCTGAACAATTAATTGAAAAGCATAGGGACGAGATATGCTTTATGGTGGATTTAGATTTCACTCATATTAAGCCAATTGTACCAAGGACAACCTAGTTACCACCACTTGACTATGAGATAACATAGATCAAGCAACAAATGCAATTGATGCACTGTTGAATGAACCACTTGACAGTAATCAACAAATATTTGGAACATATGAAGAGGCCAAGTCTAAAATAAAAATAGGCCTAGTCATCAAGAAGACTATCAACAAGAAAAACAATATGGTGAAGAATCTTGAGAAGTTGTTGTCAGTAAATGAGGAGGAGAAAGAACAAACAGAGGACACTGAGGAATAGGGTGCCATCGGTGAAGAGGAAGATAAGCAAGATGCAACAGATTCTAAATCCACAGAGTCTGATGTGCCTCCACCTCCAACCGAGAAACCAAGGACTACAACAGCTCAGAGGACAAGGAGCCAAATTGCAAAGAAAGATACAACACCTCTTAAGAAAGGTAAAGTGAGGACCTATAGGAGGAAGCAAGAAATAGAGAAGAAAACACCTACCAAAAGGAGGAGAAGAGTGGTCAGAACCAAGGCTGACATTGAAGATTCAAAATAGGATGAGCCTGAACTAGACAAGAAAAGCCTAACCCCTAGAACAATTGATGAGATAGTTGATTCAATTGCTACAACAGGTACCATGACTGATAGGAAAATCAGACAATGGGTAAAGCTGGAGCCCAAGGACCAAAATAAAATAGAAGATGGAATAATCAGGTCTTATGCTTTGAACTCTGAAAAGGAAGCAAGGGAGAGGATACTTGTGACACTCATGCCTCCCGAATCCAAAATGGAAGAGATAAAAGAAATGATGAAAAAGAATTCAAATAAATTTGTGGCAAAGATAAGAGCCTACAAGGTCCTACAGGCGAAGTTATTAGATCTTGATAGCATGACATATGCTAAATGGAGAGAAATTATTGATCTACCTGCAGAATCAACAAGTTGTGAGAATACATTACTTCACACTGAGACACCTCATATAGAGGAGAAGAAAGAAAAAGAAAGTCCAGAGCACATTGCTTTGGATAATATGGAGGATACTGAGCCCATTGACTTAGATAAAGTCATGGATGATCTTGACATTCAAGATATTACTCACTATGATTCTGATAAGGATCCACAGAAGGATGATGATGTAATATTCATATCTCTTAAGGATCAAGAAATGCAATAAGCATTGGAGACACAAGGAAATAATGACATGAATATTATTGATGAGACATGGCCAGACACTTCCATCATTGACATAACAAGACTAGACCCTACAGAGCAAACTCAAAAGGAAGAATATGTCACTGTTCAACAAGCTCAAATTGACGAATAGGACACAACTATAGATGCAGCACAGGTGGGCACACAGAACAGTATTCCAATATTAATGAAGGCCATCAATCTGCTAGAAGGAAAAGAAGAATATACTGCAGATACAAGCATACCCAAAGACAAGGGTGATGCAGAAACAAAAGACACAAATGATGAATCTAAAGATACAACTGCATAACAAGCTACTACCGATGATCAGCAAGACAAGTCTACTGATCAAAATCAAGGAGAGGAAAAGCGGAAGGAGAAGAGTGAAGAAGAAAAGATAGATGATTCTTAAAAGAAAAAAAAAGAGAAATCTACTAATACACCCAAGGTTAATGAAGAGACATCTTCACCTAACCGAAAAGTAAACACCGAGTAGAAGGCACAAGAAGTTTCATCTACAAAGCCTTCATTGAGAACCTTAGAGAAAACAAATGAACTAGCAATGGTAGCTCATACATTTGCTTCTACTCAAACCTCAAGGAAGAAGAAGAGAAAGAAAAAAAATCCAATCACTCTGGATGAAATAATTGAGATTCCAATATGTGATCCTAGAACATTGGATCCTACTGAGTTGACAAAGTACGCTAGACTTTATGAAAGGAAAGCTATCCAAGATAAGTTGAGAAAGGCCAAAAAAGAATCAAAGGTACTTGAAGTTGCAAAAGGAATCCTCCAGCAAATTGTACCTGATACAGATGTTGATCAAACAACTCCCATGCTTGATCAATTAGTGGTTCTCACCGATGCTATCACATCTCAGAATATAGATGTTGAAAAGGCTATGGAAGCAAGACTTGAGAAGAAATATGAATTCAAGTTAGCAGAGAAAATAAGCCAAGAAGTGGCACTACAAAAGGTGAAGCTATCTGAACTGGTAAGCACATTGGATCCTATAATTTAAGAAGCTATAGCCTTAATTCAAAAATGATGCACGTTAGATCAACTCACCAAAGAGTATACCGAAAAGATAGCACAAATTAATGTTGATCTTCAATCTAGTGCACAAGGTCTCACAAACACTAAAGATGCAATTAAATTGCACAATGACCAGCTCAAGCAAGCTAGGAAGCTGAGACAAGATAAATAGATTCCAAAAACAAAGTTCAGAGATGAGGTGAATGAGCTTCAAGCTCAACTCTTACCAACTCTCACATTATTGCAACAACATATGACACATGCAAGAACACTTATTGCCACCCCAAAAATATGTGTCCTAGATAGCATTTATCATATGCATGCCAGTATTGAACTAGAGCACATGGCACTGGAACTCCTCAAAGAGAAATGGGAGAAAATAATGGAAGATGTCAAGAACAGGCACTCCCACATTCTTGACACTCTGTAAGTTGCACATTTTTGTCACATTTTGACAACTTATAAGTTGTACATTTTTGTCATGATTATCAAAAAAGGGGGAAATGATATGTACAGTCAGTCATTAAAAAGGGGGAAATGATATGTGCAGTCAATCATTAAAAAGAGGAAAGATTATGAAAAAAGGGGAATGTATAGTACAAAGGAAAGTATACATGTACATATACTTATACTATATCGATGCATATAATTAGGAGGAGTCATATAATGACAAGGATATATACACGGCGTACATACTAAACACTTTAGTATTTTGTACATATCTATTTTTGATACTAATGTCAAAGGGGTAGATTGAAGACATTATATTTTGTCATTAGTATATGCAAGGAAAAACATGATAAACATCGTCGGTTTATTCTACACCGACAGACAAGGCACAACACTACCCGACACCAAGGTTACCGATATTGCTAAGTATAAAGCATCCCAATGCAACACTATTCAGTGTTACCCGATGACAGAAAAGACAAAGGAACCCGACGAGTAACCAACAGTGCAACTCGACGAACCAGTCAAGAGTGGAACCCGACAGATGAAGGGAACCCGATGAACAGTTCAAATAAGGAACACTAACAGACTTTCAGTTCACACCGATAATCAAATACCAAGAATCGGTTGCATCCCACAAAAAGTGGATCTGACTTCCATGTCAAATAAATCACTGAATTTTTATATTTAGCTTCTTGATTTGTTTTAAATCCATTATGTGAGGGAAAAGAAATGTAATTATTATTGTTTTTATCATTCTAACTGATTTAAAACATGAAAAGTAAAGGATCAAGTTGAAGTTGTATACCTTGGATCTAGAGTTAACATTGTAATGCGTGATTCTAAAATAGGTCAAAAGAAATTGTATAAATATATGCTCAATCAATTGTGAACATGTTGTTCGATGATGATTCTAGCCTCTGAGAGAATCTAAGGATTAGACAAGAGAATTCAAGCAGAAGCACAGAAAAGGATCAAATCAGTTGTCAAGAACAAGAACCAAGGCTACCAACAAGTAGGAAAAGGTATTAATCAATCACTATAGGTGATATTCATATACTGTAAGCTTTGATGGATCTATGATCAACAATTATATATTGCATACAATCAGGTCATACATATTGTACACATTCTAACAAGTGAGGTACACTTAAGAAATCCTTTCAAGGAAGGTGGATTTAACAATCCTATTGTGAATCTCTTAACTGAGTGCACACTACATTAGTGTTGCTAAAGCTCTTAATAGAGTAGCTCCTAACAGGTCTACACATTAATAATCCTAACAGGGTAGATCATCAGAAGTGATCAAATTGTAAGCCTTAACGGGCTCCCTTCCATTCTACAGATAGTGAAGTTTTGTCAGTGTCATCCCCACCGCAGTTTTTACTTCCTGACAGGAGTTTCCTACAATATAACATCTTGTGTTACGTGTCTATTAATTTCATGAATGTTTCTATGAATTTTACATACAATTAAGTTTTTGAATTAATATTACATGCATAAGAAAGAACATCAGATTTGGTCGGTAATACAATAAAGATTGATTGCTAATGAAGTAAGGTAAAAAGTGTTAAAAGTTTTACAGGTATTGATTCACCCCTCCCCTCTCAGTACTACTTCTCATTAATCCCAACATTAACTACACAAAAAATGTCTTCACAATTTATTTTTCCACATGTAGGCTTGTGTATTTTTTTTGACTTCCCCCTCTTTTGGTATCCTATTTTTATTTGTACTACATATTTCCTAGATTATATTATCCTAGAGAAATTTAATCTCTATATAGATGGGATTATGACATTTTCCAAGGCATCATGATTCATGAAGAATAACCTCAAATATTAGAGAATGAAGATTCCCTACAAATTAAGGTCAGTTTAAATTATTAGTACAAATAGGTAAGCGCCAAAGTAATATTTTTTTTATTCCAACTTACTTAACAGATCCCTTGGGAAATTTCAATTGAATAACATAGGTCTTGTTTGGCATTGGGCAAGCATGAATTGCCAAGTTGTGACTCAGAGGAGAATTTGGAGAATTTTTGGCCATCACAACTGCACCAATTGTAACTATGACTCCATCTATTTTAACATGGTTTTTCTCTACCTAAAACACATGGCTCTTTTCATATATTCTTTGACCTCTTCTCACAATTGCATCAACTACTCAATTGACATACCTAAGGATATGTATTGCATCCATCTGTATAAGACACAAAATGAAGTAAAATATGTGAAAATTTTTAATTATTTATAGCCTGCTCCCGCATCAATTTCAGCCTGTATACAGACATGCATCCATCTAGCCGTCCATTAGTGAATCAATCTATCAAACCAACACTCCCAGTGCCAGCCCATTCCCCTGCCCTACATGAACGATGGAAGCAGTACGACCGCAAAGGTGTAGGTAGCTTTAGCGTAGCAAGCAACAGAACAACATCTATTTATTCCTCCTCTTGCAGTCTAGTATGATTCTGTTAAGTCATTTCTCTGAGAAAGTGCAGAATTTGAATGAGGTGTTGAGGACACACCAGCCTAATAGTCGTAGGTCCAGAAAAAATTAGATATTCAGACTTCTTCAAAGCCGTGCAAGAATGTTATTGCATAACTCACAAGCATTGGGTCTAAAGGAGAGTGTGTGGAAGGATTTTGTGCATTATTGTATTCTTATGCTTTCTTAAAATTTTGAATATTGTTGTGTTTATTTTAATATGTTTTTATATAGTAAAACATAATTAAATTGTTAGTTATTTAAAATTAAATTTTTAAATTGATTATTATAATCAATTTGTGTTCTTTAATATGATAAAAATATTTTTTATAAATAAATTTTAAAGTTCACAAATATATAAAATAAACCAAAGAATACCTGTTGACATATTAAACATTTTCTTAAATTAGATGTTCACTAATATTACATATTTCTTTACAAAAATTAGGTTTTCTAGTTCACTAGAATGAATTTGCAATAATTTTGGATAAATCTAGTAGTTTAAAATTTTAATTAGAGAACACTTAATCTTGTTAAAGACAATGCAGGATAATGAATGAAACCATGAATGAGGGTTAAAATTATTAACCAACTGGATTGCACCATGGTGAGTTGGATACCAAAAGCGTACCAATGACAAACATTTAACTACACAAAAAATGTCTTCACAATTCATTTTTCCACATGTAGGCTTATGTATTTTTGTTGACTTCCCCCTCTAATGGTATCCTATTTTTATTTGTACTACATATTTCCTAGATTATATTATCCTAGAGAAATTTAATCTCTATATAGATGGGATTATGACATTTTCCAAGGCATCATGATTCATGAAGAATCAACTCAAATATTAGAGAACAAAGATTCCCTACAAATTAAGGTCAGTTTAAATTATTAGTACAAATAGGTAAGTGCCAAAGTAATATGTTTTTTATTCCAACTTACTTGACAGATCCCTTGGGAATTTTCAATCCAATAACATAGGTCTTGATTGGTGTTGGACAAGCATGGACTGCCAAGTTGTGACTCAGAGGAGAATTTGGAGAATTTTTGGCCATCACAACTACACCAATAGTAACTATGACTCCATCTATTTTAACATGGTTTTTCTCTACCTAAAACACATGGCTCTTTTCATATATTCTTCAACCTCTTCTCACAATTGCATCAACTACTCCATTGACATACCTAAGGATATGTATTGCATCCATCTGTATAAGACACAAAATGAAGTAAAATATGTGAATTTTTTTAATTATTTATATCCCATTGGGAAACAATTAATAAATCAAAGATCATAACAATTAATAAAGCAAAAATGATTTTTATTTAAACACAAAAAACTTCTTAGGGAAGTGAAAGTTATCTTGAAAATTACAAGAAAGGATGAAATCATCCCAAATTTGGAAACTAGATTGCCTTACCAACTTTCCCACGTGAAGGATCATCCCCCAAATCCACCATTTGAATATCCAAACCTACTATTTTACAGGCTTAAAGTTTGTGTAGACAAATAAAGATTAGATTTATCATATGTGAACTATGTGTTTGCACAATTATAGAAAAAAAAGGTATGAACCTTTAAAAGAAGATCCATTGCCTCTATAGAATTATCATGCGGGAAGGGATAGAAATCTAGTCTATAAAAATGAAAAACAATTTATTCTTCCTTAATGGTGGTTTCTATGAAACCAATGGCTCTCTTGTGACTCTCAGCTACAATTTTGGTTATATCAAAACCATGGTCCTTTTATACTAGCTCCCACAACCAAATCTGCACTTTCATCCTTCTTGATCTTAGGGAGCTTAGGCCTCAAATCCTGTTGATCCCATACAGTATGGCCTAATCCAGGTATAACATCATATCCATCTTTTAGCTACTTCTCAATTTTGGATTATGGGCCTTTAGCCATGGACATAAACTTTCTTATATTAACTCTACTGGGCTCTTCTACAAAAACATTAATACCCATTATAACTAACAATGTCCCAAAACCATTTTACCTACATGATAAAAAAAATAGGCACCAAATCATCTAGATGAACCCCAAAAATGGCTAATTCCTTCTAATTGTATACTTCATCTTCCCCTAATATCACTTTTCCTATTCTATTTTTGTTAACTATTTTCTTTTATTTAATGTTCTTTGTCTCTTTTCCAATTTAAATCAATATTTTCAATTTAAAAAAATTCCTTTTGATCTTTGCTAATTTTTGGTAATTTAGTACTTTGTATTCCTTTTCTTAAACTTCTTTAATCATTTTATTTTTCTAACACTATTATTCCATTTTATTCTATTTTTATCTCAAAATGAATGTATGGCATTACACTGACTTAACCTGTTCTCGATGGGAGTAGTATGAATTGTGTAGCCTATGCCTCATTGGATTGTAATTTTAATGCAATATTCTACTTTGCACCATCCATCTGACCATACCGACTAGAATTAAATGCAAAACATTATCAAATGCTAATACTTGCCTAAACTAGAGAAGTGCTTTTTTATTGCTTGATCTTTTTTGTGATGATTGTAATTTTTCTTTGTAACACATGAAACCTTGTCCCCGTGAACCCCATCTCTTCCATAACCACCCCTTATATATTAACTTATATATAATTTCCTATCGGCTAACCCTTGCACCTACTTTAGGTGCAAGCTCTAGTAAGTACTATTCTGCAATGAACGTAAGATGATAGACAATTGCAATGAAGGGAGATGAAATTTTTGTGTTTGTTGAAAATTAAAATTGAGTCATTCATTGGCTAAAAATGTCTTATTATTTTTTGTGAGCTCGTTAATTTTTAGGGAAACCATTAAAAAAAAAAAAAATTTCAAGTCATGGGTAACTCTTTAGATGGTTTCACTTTATTATAATTGATCTTATTTTATTCACGAGACTAGGGTTGCATGTATTAATTCATTATCATTGGAGAAATGAAAGAAATCATAGAAACAAGAATCTAACTAGTAGGGACAAAATAACTTTCACATCAAAGAGATGCAATGAAAGAATTTCTATATTGCTAAAAAAATAATTAATACAAGGTCATGGAAATATACAAATAATGAAATGATTTTTTTATAAAACAATAGTCAAACCCTAAATGAAACCCTAAAATAAACTAAGATATTGTCTTAATCATATGGCTTGAGACACAAAAAATTCTAAATATGCTTAAGTAATAAGGTATGAATAGTTCCTAAAGTGAGATTGGTTAGATAATGTACCTTTTTCACACCAATAATCACTTCATTCTATGAATTTAAAAAAAAAAAGATTTTTTTCTTTATAAATTCAAACTTACCAAATACTTAGATAATACTATCTAGCTTAAAATTTATGGTTATTTATTTATTACTTCATTATAAAAATAAAATAAAGCATTTCCTCTTATGACTATTGTAATGTAGGGAAATAGGGCTTATTAGTTTATTTATGAAAACCAAGAAACTAGGCCTATTTCCACTTTAATTATATTGAAGCGGAGTGGATCCATTTGGATCAAGGAATTGAACACAAAGTGACCTCAATGCTCCTTGTTTGAGTTGAGAATAATAATGTGAAGGGGATGGAATGAATGTTATATCTAGGGCCAAAGGTGAGGAAATGAGGGTTTTTTTACATGCACATGAAATTACATAATAGATATGTAGACTAGGGTTACATATATGGAAAGATGAGATATAGAGGAACCTCTATCTAAAATTTGAGCCAAAATAAGGAGTTCAATATCGCTTGGGGCTATGTCAACCAAAGAATGTCGAATGTGGACAAAACTATTATTTCTAGAATCAGTATACTGCTTAGAACCTTGCTCAAAAAATTCATCAGAAATATCTAGGACTAAGTCACTCAGAGAAACGTCAACCTTGCTTTTTAAGATTTTTAAAATTCTAATTTATAGGTCTCTGTTTGCTTGATTTGATTCCAATTCTGTGTCTTTTGATCCTACCACTTGCACATAGGAGTTTTCCTAGGTCAAACCCTACTTTTGGAATTAACCATGAAATTAAATTGAAATGTAATTGAAATGAAAGCATGTTGTAATGTAGCAGAGGGTAGATCTCAAATTCAAGTATTCAAATATTATACCTTTTTGACACAATTCTCTTTAAATGTGATCATAATTGTTCATGCAATAACATGACTTGACAAGACATACAAGAAATCAATCATAAAGACATGCTTGCATGAAAGTTTTTGTAACTCGCCACACTACTAAGATTTGAAGAATATGGTGGGATGAAATGTTTCCTTGAGTGCTTGATGATTGGGTGCTTCTTGAATGTCCATGATTGTGAAAATCAATGAGGAGAATGGCCTTTTATAAAATTAAGCCAACTTCCAACAATCATATTAAGACACCAGGATTGAGGAGAAAATTACAGGAATCAATCATGCCTCTGGCACCATTGACCTAGAAAATTAAACCATTATTACTACATGTAAAATTTATTGAATCCATGGTAGCTATTCTGATCACCATGTCGGCATATAACATCATATTTTTTTTTCTTTGGAAAAAAATGAGCTTGGATAAGAGCTAGGACACCACACACTAAGGAAAGAGCCCAAAATATAGTGTAATTATACAAGGTAATAATTTATGACCCTATATTCATCCCCTATTTTAGCAGGAGTATGAGTCTACATGAATACTCATGAGAGAGAGAGAGAGAGAGAGAGAGAGAGAGAGAGAGAGAGAGAGATCATTCAAGGGAACAAGTCCCCAACCTTGGGATCATAACTCACAGGGCCACATGAAAAGACACGCAAAGAAAAAAAAAAGAAAAAAAGACAAAGGCAAAATACATGACACACAAAAGAGTTTAGTACTAAAAAAATGGCTCCAAGTCAACTAGTTGAAGAAACTTTGATGATCAAAATGTCTCAACCACTAATATCATTCTCACAATGTTATTGCAAGAGAACAAGTGGTCACACGGAAAGAGAAAGAGCATATATCAAGGATAAGATAGGAAACCATTATCTAATCATCTAGTAAGGTGTGTTATGATATGGGATCATGGAGGAGAGAGAGAAAGGAAACATGGATTATACGGGCTAGCAAGATGTGTTATGCTAGGTGAATTATGAAGAGAATCAATTCTATAAGATAAAAATTTGTGTTGTGTGATCCATGTGAAAAGAGGAGGAAGAGTCAAAATAGTCTAGAAAGCTATGTTATGCTAGTTCCACTCATCCTAATATTTGGTGCAAAGATAGATGAATAATCTAAAAAGTTGTGTTATGCTAGTCAACTCATCTTGAAAATCAGTGCCAAGGAAAAGGTCAAATAGTCTAGAAATTTGTGTTGTAATCAACCCATCCTGAAACTTGGTGCCAAGGATAACCAAGAAAAGAATTTTTTGCAAGGAAACCCACAAATCAGCACCAAGGAGTGTCAAATATTCTATCAAGTTGTGTTATTATAGTTAATTCATCCTAAAATTTAGTTCTAACGACAACCAAGAAAATCATTGTCTACAAGGAAATTTGCAAATCAATGCCAAGGAGAGTCAAATGGTCTAGCAAGTTGTATTATGCTATTCAACTCATCCTGAAAATATTTGAAAAATGATAGCTAAATAAAGCACACCATTTGTAAGAAAATACCATAATATTTGAACAAGGATAACCAAACAAAGCAACCTGTTTGTAAGGAAATCTCACAACATTTGAATAAGGATAGTCAAACAAAGCACATTATCCATAAGAATATCCTCCAACATTAGCCACAAGGAGGTCACATATATAACCCCCTTGAAATGGAAATGTAGGACTACGGTTTCATCTTAAGGAAAAGAAGAACAGGGATAAACACTTTCACCACCAAAGGATATTCTTTAAGCAACAATGTACATACAATTTAAGCCAAAGAGGGCATAAATTTTTTGAGGCAAGGAAGATATAGTTTTCAAAAGATATCTTGCAACAAGTGCAAAGGGATCCTTTTGAGGGATGTACAATGAAAGGAGGAGGAATCTTTTCCCAACTACTTCTACCTCAAGATGAGATCTTTAACAATGATAACATGGTTGGCCAAAAGAGGGAAGGAGATAAATAAAATGCACCTTCCCTATTTCTATGTATGTGGATCCTTGGTGAAGGATAACACACTTTATGCCCCAAGTGAGAGATCATTTATAATAGACACATGCTTTTTGTAGTAGGAAAATATGCACAAGTCTAAATAAACAAATTAGTAGCACTGAACTAATCAAGAAAACTACTAATCATCACTAAACCCTACAAAAAAATAAATAAGAAGCATAATACCAAAAAATAAACAGACACAAAGGAATGCAAACCGATAATAAAACTCCAGCCTTATACTGTTTATCTTCGCTATTGTTGGGATGTGGCTCTCAACAGTGATCAAGAAGCATCCATACTCAAGAGCTCTAAGAAATGATAAATACTAAACAAATTGACATAAGTTTGATGCTAAAATGATTGATGATTAATGTGAGGAATGAAGGGGGTTTATATAGGAATTTTGGGTTGAACGAACGATCAAGATTAAATTGGGAAAATCAAGATCAACAGTTGAGAAAACTAGAGACTGAAGAAAATTTGGGTAACTTTCCAGAATTAAAGATTTTATTCTGATTTAACTCAAAAATAGATAGTTAAAAGAGGAAGATAAAGTTGGATAGATATTCTCATTTTCAAAAAGATAAAGTTTCTAAAAATGAGAATTAGAAGAAAATGAAAGATTTTGATTTTTCTGATTTCAAAGAGAATGATTTTCAGAAAATTGATTTTTTTAGTTTATGAGTATTTTGAATTTTCAGAAATTATAATTGTCTCATATTTGATTTTTCTATTTTTTTGAAAGATTTAATTGAATTAAAAATTAAGCAAAAAAATGCATCAAATGAGTATTAATTTGTTGAGAACATCAAATAGCGCACACAGGATCAAACGGGTCACAAAATAGAGTTACAGATGACAAGATATAGAAGTTTTAAAGATTCTGGGATCCACATATATCTAATAGGTTACTAGGTCAAAATTAGGATTTTGCGGTAAATGTTATAAATAGAGATTTGGACCTCTTAGTTGTCACCTTACACGTAGGAGCTCATAGATCTTAGGTAATATTTGTTTATACCTTTTCATGCATTTTCTACTTTGTTCTGAGTGATGGTGGGTCTAGTTGGGGTCACACACTTCTTGGTTCGAGTTTGTATGTTTCGTTAGTCAAAGGGCAGCAGTGGTGCGGTAAGTACTTGTACCCTCGCATTTAATTTGTGCATTTATTATAAATTTTTAAAAATTATTTTGTCTATAAATTATAAGTGTGTCGCATGTGTAGCTCAAAAATGTTGCAATTGATTGTATTTTGCCACAAATGTAGATTAGTTGCCGCATTTGATAAACATGTCGCATATGCCTAGTTAAAATGCCGCAAATGCAAATGAAATTTTACAATTGATTGTTTAGTGTAGCAATTAATTAAGTAGATCACATTTTCTATAAAGGTGTTAAAATTGCCTAATGAAAAAAAAATTTAAGATTGGCAGTTGGATTTCTTTGACGCAATGTTGACACAGGTTTTGATTTTTGTGCCTTGCATATAGCCTATCTTGTTTTGAGATATCGGGAGAGCATATCACCTGGGAGGGTTCTCAGATTTTATCTTAGCGAGGCAGAGAGACATATTTTGAGAGTTCTTGGTCTATATTGGGTTACACACATGCCTAATATTATGACCAACAGGGGTTTGATCTCATCTTTGTTAGAGTGATGACACTCAGATATATGCATATTCCAACTTACTACTTGCAAGACCACTGCCACACTTTAGGATGTATATCACATCCTGCAGATTCCTATTCAGGGGGCCTTGGTAGAGTTATCAAGACAACTAGACATGAAAAAATTAGAAAATTTAGAAGGTGCACCTAAGGATTAGTTGGGTTTGGTAGATCCTTATGATATCCCATGGGCTATATTTGGTGGCATTCTAGATAGAGTGGGAGTGTTATTAGGCAGTTTTATTTGTGGGATCCTATGCTCAGACAAGAGACAATGTGGTTTCTTTGTTGGTTGGGAGCAGTACTCAGAGGTATCATGCGAGATAGGACAGTCTACACCTGAGGTCCTTGTATTTTGGAGCATCTTTACTATCACATGTATTATGTGGCTTATAGGGGAAGTAGGCCAATTAGATGTAGAGTGACATTATTACAGGTGTGGGCCTGGGAAAATGTAGTTGTGTATTAGCTTATTATTCCTAGATTTTTACCTAGGGGACATCGTACATATGTGTACTTGTACAAGGGATCGATAGTGCAGTCACATGGATCATACTATTTATTAACGATAGCAGCTAGACATGTTTCCTTATTTCATCTAGAGACCGTATAGAGCATGTCATGTTTGGGTAGGTGAGGACCCTCATTTATCATTGTGAAAACATCGACCTTACCTGATAGGGTGTACTATAGATCACACCCATATGATCAATTTGAATAACCTTGAGTGGGTTTTGAAACAGCTTGGGGAGGTATCGGATGTGAGCGACTCATATGCTCACTTTGCTAGTAGATCCCAAGATGTAGCTACTTGGGGCACATTTGCTCCCACCCTTGTAGAAAATATAGATTTTTAGGGGTTGAGGCCACTCCGATGGGCTTGGAGATCAGGTTTAGTAGATGCAGTTACCACTCCTCAGTATGACGCATGATGGGCCACTCATAAGCCAACTCCACTAACTGATATTACACACCCAATGATAGTAGGCATTATGTTGAGGGGCCAATAGGGAGGGAGAGGGAGGGGGAGGG